>VZSE01005694.1:1959443-2192779 GCA_013398275.1 Promerops cafer
GCCGGCGGGGCGAGGGGCGCCCGGCACCGCTCCCCCGGCCAGCGGCGCGGACTTCACAGCCGCCGTGTGTTAGTACGTGTGTGTTAGCCCTCTCTGTGCACGTCTTGTGCTGCCCCCAAACTTCGGACAGGGCCCCAAACTTTGCCATCAGTGCTGGGCTCTCCCACTCCCAAAATGGATGTCGGCATCTCTTCCAGCGGCGGGCAGTGCAGCCGTTTACCGGCCTTCGCCGAGCACGAGGGTTTGGGCGCCGTCGTTGAGGTGGGACCCAGAGAGACACCTCTGTAAAGTTGCATAGTCCAGGCTTCTCATGGGCTGGATGGCATTTTCCCAGTGTTCAGGTGTCTGTGGGAAAAAGTTCTTGATTACAGCCAGGCCTGGAAGTCACAGCCATGCCCTCCTGGGGAAGTGTGAGCTGCTTGGGCTTAGCTGTGAGGGTGAATCCTGCAGCAAAGCTGTTTGCCTTGTAGTGCTCAGGGTCCCACCTGACAAGTCAGTGATACCCAAGCAAAAAATTTCCCTGCGGTGTATCTGGCTGGTGTTGCCTTACGGCCAGCAAGCTGTTCCTGTGAATACCAAGACGTAAGCTTCTCAAGCCACGTTTGGAATGCTCCCTGTGCAATTACCGTGGTACTAAAAAAAAAGTTTATGCTGTACAAAAGAGTAGATAAAGTGCTGCTGTCGTAGCCCCTCTCTTTGCGTGCAATACCGTCTTGAACAGTACTGAGGGATGTGTATGAGTAACTGCAGTGTTGCAAGGCACAAGGAAGGCTGTTTGCTCTGCCATAGCTCAGGGTGGTTGAACTGTGCTTCTGAGCCTACTTTGGTGTATCTCACTTGCGCTTACCTGTGGCATTGAGGAGTAAGGTCTGCACAGGAGTAAGGTCTTCCTAGGTTGTGTGGTAATTCCAGGTTAGCAGTCTACACCAGTGAAGTAATACTAATGCATTTAAGCCATTTGCTAACTACAAGGAGGTTCTGTATAGGCTTTGTTGTGACATTGCTGCTTATATGAACAGTGCCAGGCTGAGAGATTTCTGAATGAAATCTTTTTTTTTCTAGAAAGTCAGCAGCAGTGTGAGATTTCCAGTACTGATTTCCAGCTGCTGAACCTTAGCTTTGACCTGGAAAAACTCAAGAGAGGGAGATTTCTGCTCCTGCCAATCTTTGCGAAGATTCCTATTGCTGCCAGCTAGGAACAGGATTGAGGCTGCCTGCTTGTTTGTAGTTTTTGAGGGGAAGGGACAGTTCAGATTTTCTTTTCTTTGCAGATAACTTTTCAGCCATGTTGCTCAGCTTGGGTTCTGCTCAGGCTGCTCAGCCTGGAGGCAAAAGTCTTTATGTATCTTTTTGCCAGCTCAACCTACCTTGTTCCCCAAGAATTACATCAAAATAATAATGACCTTAAATTCTGATTTAAGATAGTAGATTGTAAGGAAACTTTCTAATTTTACTTGCAGAAGAACCTGATCAAAGGTGTTTTAATGACTGGACCAAGTTTAATGAGCATTTAACACCATCAGCCTCTTCTTTGGGGGCAAAGGTTTGATTTTCCTCCACAGCTTTGTAAACTTCACTCTAACTCTGGTTTACATTGGTGTGAATGTGGGAAGTGAATCGAATGCTATGTGTTTTATTTGTACAGTGTCGTGACAAATGACCTTGGGAAGGTTAGGCAACACGCCATAGTGAAGAGATCCTCTGATTCCAAGACTGGGTCTCTAGCCATTAGGAAAGGTGCACCTGTCATGCTCTATCTAGACAGTTTGTTTTGACTTACCCAAAATATGTGGCTATTGATTTGTTAGTCTCTGAAAACACTGAAAAACTCCCATCAGTTATGTCCAGTCCTTCACCCCAAAATACATCTTCTTATAGTATTATTCCATTGGAAACCTGGTCTTATAGAGGAAGTGTGTGGGTTTTAGTGCCATTTTTTGGGCATATATTTGATAGATATGGGCACAGATTTTTTTCTGATTGAAGTATGAAGTATCTATTTCCTCGTGCAGGTATCACTGATGTGCTGAGGAAGGACCTAACACTGCATTTTATCAGGATAAATGAAACAACATAACTTCTGTTAATGAGCCCAGAGCTTCACTTTTCCTTCTACTGCTTATATTTATTTCCTATCACCAACAGCGAAATCTGTAGGAAGAGGCCTGTCTTCTGCCAGAACCTATTATTTTGCATTTCTAATCTTTGGATCACACATAGCCTATATTTTTCACAATAGTTCTTGAATTCTCTCTCCTCTGAAAAGAAGAAGAGAAAGAAAGACAGGGGGTTCTGTTTGGTTGGGGGGCATAAAGAGCACAAGGCAGGGGTCTTGCGGAGGCAAGTCAGGGAATTGGGCTGGCAGTTCTGCGCAGGAAGGAAAGGATAGTAAATAAGGGGGAATGGAATTGGTGGGAGTGCATGACAAACTCTGTGACGAGAGGAAATGGACCCTGTGTGTTGTGTAGCTAACACACATACATAATTTTTATATATATATAATATGTATATATATATATATATTAGAAGTCAAGGGCTCTGCATTTAAGGGGTCTGCTCATTGTCAGCACTGAGTCACAATTGCCATTATCCAAAGTGTGTTTCCATTAAAGGATCAAGAGTTCAGTAAGAATCTGAGAGATGTCTTCTCAGGCGTTGTTCTGGAAAATATTTAGACTAACAAAATTGCTTGTCACAAGTCCTAATGTAAAAGTGAATTTTGAAAAGCCATCTGTACTAGTGTAACACTAAAGTCACATCTATGTCTGTAACTGCTGAAGTTTGTTCATTCTTCATCTCAAGAGCAATTTTGTTTTGTGGTTTGAGTTTTGTTTTGTGGGTCTTTTTTGTTAAACGGCTGGGTTTTGGAGTGTTTCCCAGTAATGAAATGTGTCATACTGTGTCATACTCCATCTTTGCATTTGCTTTAGTCAACTGTACATCTATACAGTATATCACTAGAATGTTACAAATGTATTTCTATTTGACCAAATAAAATCAAATTACAAAATTAAAAATTTTCCTGGTAAATAGCACTTTTTTCATGTTTAATTACTAATATTGTGACTCCACTTTGCTTCTGTATCCTCATAATTTTCTAATTTAGTCACCATTAAAATGATGGGAGGGGGCACTTTTTAGACTGGTTAGAACTCAGGCTTCGAGCTCAGATCCCCATTGGTGTTTGGGGAGGTCCCTGGTTATAAGCAGCGGCCAGTTGTTATATCAAGTATGGGTTAACCTCCTATCCTTAGATTCTGGGAGAAGTTAGCTCACTAAGATTTTTACCATAGTAGCACATGCTCACTTGAAGGGTATATTTACAGTCTCATTTTCTGAAAACTTGCAAAGGATCACAGTGGTTCCCCTTCCAGTTTCACTGCTTGCCAGCTTTGAGGAGGCTGTTTTGCCTCCAGGCTAAAGGAAATGTTTTTGAGTGTAGGAGACCAGATTTTCTTGAAAAGTTTCTTGCAATGAGAATGGTCACCTGTTGGATCAAGATAAGAGATTAGTAACCTAATTTTTATTGCTAGTCTTAGTTTCTTATTTTTTTCACCTGTTAGGTATTTGTGAATCTCAGTTTCTCCTATAATGACCCCAGTTTAAAAAAGCAGTGTAATACGAATATAAGGAAATATCAGTATACTCAATGTGCAGGTTGATATCAGTGACTGGAATTGTCTGGATAAGTAACTGTCTGCAAGTGATAGAGAACTTTTTCCATGTCACCCAGATGACACATCCATGCAACTGATACATTTTGAGGGATGAAATCAAGATAATGTTTATCCCAAGGTGGAACTGTATGTCTGGTAGAGGGCAATGTTGGGTCACTTAAAAGCATACCCAGTTGTTCTGATACAAACAAAATAATAATGAATTAACACTCTATAGTAGCTTTGGCTTTGTTAGACAAGGTAAGAACAAGAAACAATCTAAAATATCATGTTAACTGTTTGTTCGTTTGTTTGTTTTACTTTTTTCCCCTTCTGCTGGTCCTTCTTCAGTCCTGGATACAATGTTGCTTTTTTCTTTACAGACTGTGGAAAATGTTTTCTCTGCTTTTTGTTTCAGGCTAGTGTATAGTAGTATTTAAACCTGCCTGCTTTGAATAGTGTTTCATCTGTGATGGCAAAGTCCATTCAAGGGGGCATTTTGCTTAAGAGTATATACCCAAGATCCATTCCTTTTGTACCTGTTTAGGGCCTGGGAATTGTAAGGAATGACTCCAGAAGGATTTTCTTGAAAACCTTTCTGACCCTCTGAGAATTCAGTGCAAGACAGTTACTAGTCTTGTATTAAATGATTGTCCAGGTTCTTCATGGCAGCTAAGGCTGTCTCGTCTTTGTGAAAGGTAATGAGAAGCTTGTCCTGGATCAGGAGTCAGTTAAAGCTCTCTGTTTTTTCAGAGGCATCTCTCAACATACTCTCTTAGCTGAATCCACTGGGTTAGGTATGGGGTTTGACCTCTTCAGAAGGGGGAGTGGCCCACATCATCGTTTCTTCACCCCTTTTCAACTGGCCAATTTTTACTACTTAGAGCCTTAAGCAAGTGAAAACTGACTGAAGATGCCAGGATTGGATCAATTTTCCATGGACTTGGTGGAGTTGCATTCATGAGGACGTTCTGGATCTGGACTTCCAGGCAACCATAAATACTTGCCAAGTCCCATGAGAAGAATTTAATATTTAATTAAATTATTCAGCTATTACATTACAAGGTTCTTCTGAAGCTGGCCATTCCACAAATTACTGTCAGCGGCAGTTCACCAGAGGAGGTGGCTTTGGAGGCCTTTTCTCTTTCCTGGGTGCCATTAAGCTACCTGTAAAACTTTATCTTCTTCTCTGGTTCTCCTCAAATCTCACTGCAGTGGGGGCCTCTTGATACTTAGTAGCACTCACAGGTTGCAGTAGGCATAAGTGCAAGCAGCTGCTGTAGCTAGTGAAACTTAAGTTATTAAATGTATTTAAAGTATTTTAAAAGAAATGTAAACATCAACTTCCCCATCCTGGATTTGAAATTGTTTCTTTTCTTTGACACAGTAGTAATTTGAATCTTTTCAGGGTTTTTAAACCAATCCTGTGCTCACTAGGAGTTTTGACGTTAACACCAAAAAGAAATTATTTTATTTGCTGTCATTGCAAATACTGGTACTGTTTACCTTTGCTCAGGTATCTCATAGCTGACAGGAGCATGGGAGAAATAGGTACTGTCAGACAAATATACCTGATATATCCCCAAGATAGGGCAGGACAGAGCACTGCAGGTGAACAGGGTTAGCTGAGGCAGGGCCTCTGTTTCCAGGGCCTGCTCTGTTTTTTGAATGTGGTGTCTTTGCTGTTGTGCTGGATTGCAGATCTGCTCCACAGCTCTGGGGTCAGCCCTTCTACCTAAGCTTCTGCTGTGTGTTATTGCAGCCTAGATAGACTTTGGATGACCCTTGGGCTAGGAGCACAACCCTTTGTTAACAAGGAACATCCATTTTTGCAGGGGGTTAGACTGTATTAGGCATATGTTTGTAGCCTAATAGCACATGTTCTTTTGTAGAACCTGGAAAATGGGGTCCTGCTTCCTTTTTGAAGTACTCTTTTTTAATTTGATTTTGATTTGGAAGGTAAAGAGCAGGAGTCTTAGTAGTAAACAGAAGTGTTGGCTCCCTGCAAGTTCAAAAGCAAGTTTGTTCTTTTACACTAGTTTAGGGTGGTTCCAGAGTCACAAATGCTAACTTTACCCTGCTGAGTCTAATGGCCCTGGAGTCCTGAAAGTACAGTAAGTGGTAAGAAAGACATTCCTTAGGTGGTCGTGAGCCTATGATGTTACAGCATTGCCATTCCTAATAAATGCAAACTTCTTTTCGCTTTTGCTCAATTCCAGGTACTCTTTCCTAGTATTTTGAATAATTTCATGTTACCAGTGCATCAGCTTGCACTTTAAGCCAGAGTTATCCTTTGTTTTATTTCTGACTTTATCTGCATAAAAATACTTGAGACAATTCCAAATTTTAATTCAGTTTGTTTACATTTTTTTCCTGTAGTAGCTACACTTATAGGTTCCTTTGGTCTGGGGAAACAAGTTATTCTGAATAATCATCTGTATAGATGAATGTCTCTTATTTGCTATTTTATGATGTATCCTACTTAGTGTTCCTAAAGCCTAGTACATAAGTTGGAAGAAAAAGCCTGTTTTTGTTATGGTGGTTCTGTGCCCTCACAGTGTGCTCAATTTGAAACAAATGTCTTTTTACCAGCATTCTTCCTTTTTGTTGTTTGTTGTTACTTTAGTGTCCTCCTTACTGATTCAACTCCAGAAATACCCTTTTGCCATCCTGCCAGTTGTGTGTAGCCTCTGTACTGCAGCTGAATTTGTAGCAGCTTTTTAGTGTTCAGCTGATGTTTAGCATTGATCATGACCTTGCCCCCAAACACAGCATCTTTCAACTTAATTTTCTCCAGTTGAAAACTTAGATTTTGTGCTAATCTCCAGTCAGAGCACTTGGTAGGCCCAATCCAATACTCAGGAATTATTTTACCTTAATTCATTGACTGAGCAGAGCTGCACTTAAAATAGGAAGGAGGCTGTGTCAAATCAGTGCGGAACTCTAGATCTCACAGGTACTCCGTGCCTGTGAGCAGAGACCCAATCCTGTCCCCCAGTGAGCAGGGAGCTAGGCTCTGTATGAACTGTATGTCCACGTTATCGTATAGCCAAGCAATTAAAAAACTGTCTGTGGAAGAGTTGAGAGAAGGGAGAAGCCCAGGAATGTTTCAGGAACAGAAGGTGGCAGTTTGACCCCAGCCGTTTCTGGGAGCTGCAACTTGGAAGCTGTATGAGACTTCAACATGGGCATTCATCACTTTAGCTGTCAAATACAGTGTTTTTGTTTAAATACACTCATGGAGAACAAAAAAAAGGCACACAAACCAGAATTTTATCTTACTTCTAACAATAGAGTGCAACACCTGTTGCTTTGTCCACTGAAACCACATTCTCTGAGAATCTTGTGGCTGTTAATTATAGCCAGCTGACTACAGTATGAGGAAGACTGGTAGCAGGAGCTGTAACTTCATTTCAAACAAAAAGGCATGTTTCTGCTACTTCACCAAATTTTCTACTTCAAATTATATGAGTAGTAGTTTGTCACAGGCAGTCAAGGAAAACTGAGGTGATTTTCTGAATTCCATTAAAAAAATGCAATTTCTAGTTAGGGATTGAAGTCAAGAAGTAATTTTTGCCCGCTTCAGAACAGAATAACAGCTGGAGTGATGTTTTACTTGAAGTAAGAGTATGTTGTAATTTAAAATCAGTCAAAGCTTATTGGAGATTTTAGGAATATAACTACTACTTGTTAGCACAAATTGGGAAAAAAATGCAGCTTTTAGAAATATATAGGAGAGAAATTTCAAAACACTAATTAAATCAGAAACTAGATTCTTGGAAGCACCTCAGATTAGTCTCCAATACCACAGATAAGGAACCAATTACAGCTTTGATGCAAACAAGTCTGTAGCCTCAGTGGGTCAAGTCTGAGTCATGTTTTTTTCATTTACTTAATCCCCTTCTCCACTTTTAAGCTAAAGTGGAGCTAATTGACTGTTAAACTAGTGGCTTAGGCTTCCCTTCTATTCAGCTATTTTTCTTCAGGAAAGCTGACTAACTCATTTTTGTTTATCGGAAGGTGAATGTGAGTTACCTGTATCTGGAGTAAGATGGTATGATGACCACTTAATCTTTTAAAGAGTGTTACAGATATGACTATGTATCACAGAGTGTCTGGGGGAGATACAAGTTTCCAGTTTTCAAGAAGTCATAAGTGGTTTATTGTCATGGTAAGGGAGAGAGCTGAAGAGTTACAATGCAGGACAGCCAGCTCTTGTGCTTTGGGTTAGTGCTTGCTCTCAAGTGCAGTAAGCAAATACAAAAAGGATATTGCCTCTACTGTTGGGTAGCGTGTATGTCCTGCCTCTGATCTGTAAGGCATTATAGCCACCTATAAGCTAGTTTTTGGGATCTACCTCAAACCATGATGAGTTTTGGATGAGGAAGGCCTCCCACAAAGATGGCTCCAATGATCGCCTTGCTGTTTCATGAAGGAGTTTCACATTTTCTTCTCTGTAGTAATTCAGGGTATCTTGGCTGGGTCAAACTGATGGCTGTGTCTGAACCAATATTCTGTATGGATGGTTCAGTCTTTTCTGAGATTCACATTTGTGGCACTGTGAGAACTGGGTTAGCTTGTACTGGCTGTTGGAAATTTCCATGGCTTTTATGCCATCTTCTCTGTTTTCTGGACAGGAAAAATAAATTGAGAGAGACTTTCTGATGAGATTATCTTAACATAGCAAACGTTTATATAAACCAGACTGATTTTCCCCCTTGGGCTTTGGGTTATAAACAGGTTGAAATGTTTTGAGATGCCAAACTGTCTCAGTTTCTGATGCAACAGATCGGCTTTCTTTATCATTTAGTTTTCTTCTGGCATTGAAATCTTCAAGGTGATAATCTGACAGATGTCCCCTACCATTTTAATACAGAATTGCAATCCTTTTCCCCATCATTTTTTCAGATGATTATTAGTAAAGTTTCTCTACTTAAGACTTCTGTTTCATGTCTATCTATGAAGTCTCTACTTGAGTCTTTGAGTGGCAAGACTGGTATACACAGGACCTGACTGACTTCTCTGTTAGAAAAGAAAATTAGCCACGTGTACAGTCTGGGGTCATTAGTTTTGCTGTACACAGTAAGATGCACCATGGCCTGAGTTGCTCTTTTCTCAGCTTTTTCATGTCACCCTTTCTGTTGCCAAGGAAGCAAGGGAAGAGTTGCATTCCTGCCTGTCAGTATGCTCCACTTTCTGTTAAGTTTCTCATTACAAGTTTTTAGACTCTTGCTCATGCAAATGTGCACAATTTGCAGTCAGTGCCCTAACCCCTGCATTTTCCATCATTCCTTACAAAAAGACATGCCTCTGCAAGGGAGCTTATTTACTTCTGTAATTGTGTCTGTTAGTTTGAGTAACATCCGTGATCACTAACTTGTTGAAGACAAGTTTGGCAGTAGACTTTGGGTAGGATTCAGTTGCCTGTATTTTGGCATCCTGTGCAGTTTGAGATGCTAAGTTACCCTGTCTGCTTCTCAGCTGCCACTCAGCTGTATGGTTAGCTAATCCTAAATTAGAAGCCTACTTGTTGATCACCTTGAATAACTCCCTGGGTCTGCTGCCTGTACTGATGGCTGGTGTAATACATTTCTTTAAACACACACATTATTGCCATTTCATTACCTCTTCATGTCAGGGTTTCTCTGAACTACATGCCACATGCAGTGTCAGATGTGGCATGAGTCTTCAGAGAGAATGTCTGCTTCCTGAAGCAGCAGCTGATGGAATAGGCAGGTATCCAAATGTGGTGTCTCAGGACATCTCAGCTGTCATTGTGTATTGGATCTTTAAAAGACTGTAGTGGGTTGACCCTGGCCGGATACCAGGAGCCCATCAAAGCCACTCTCTCTCTCTCCTCCACAGCTGGACAGGGGAGAGGAAATACAATGAATTGTTCATGAGATAAGGACCAGGAGAAATCACTCAACAAATACCAGCATGGGCAAAACAGGCTCAAATTAGAGATATTAATTGAATTTATTACTAACAAGATCAGAGTAGGATAATAAGAAGTTAAATAAAACCTTAAAAACACCTTCTTCCTACCCCTTCCTCCTTCCCAGCAGCAGAGGGAGACAGGGAATGGGAGTTATGGTCAGTTCATCACCTGCTCTTTCTCCTGCTGCTCAGGGAGAGGAGTCTCTCCCCTGGTGCACCGTGGGGTCCTTCCCACAGGACACAGTTCTCCATAAGCTTCTCCTCCGTGAGGGCAACAGTCTTCCCCAAACTGCTGCAGCATGGGTCACTGTTCCATGGGGTGCAGTCCTTCAAGGACAAACTGCTCCAGTATAGGAGCAGGGCCCCTCTCTCCACAGGTCTCCCATGGGCTCACAGACTTCTCTCAGGTATCCACCTGCATGGGGAGGCATGGGGCTCCTCCACAGGCTGCAGGTGGATCTCTGCGTCCCCATGGATCTCCATGGGCTGCAGGGGCACAGCTCTGGTGCCTAGACCACCTCCTCCTCCTCCTTCTGCACTGACTTTGGTGTCTGGAGAATTGCTCCTCTCACATATTCCCACACTGTTCTTCTCTGCCCGCAATTACAACTGCGAAAGGACTTTTTTTTTCTTCTTCTTAAATGTGTTGGAGGCACTACCACCATTTCTAATTGGCCTAGCCTTGACGAGCAGCACATCCGTCTTTGGAGCTGCCAGGGTTTGGTTCTACTGGACACAGAGGAAGCTTCTGGCAGGTTGTCACAGGAGCCACCCCTGTAACCCCTGCTGCCAAAGCTTGGCCATGCAAACCCGATACACTCTGGTAAACCATGGTAGTCCCATGCTGTATTTCCTTTGACCAGTGACAATTTAGACACCTTGTTTATATTTGTAAACCTGAATTATAGATATCTTTAATCCTTGTCTGAGTGCTCATATCTCACTGTACAGCTGTGCCATACGATATGGGTGACTGCTGGTGTGAGAGGTACTGTGCATGATCTACTTTGTAGATCACCGATTTTTCGTATTAGTTATTTGACTTTTGCTGTAGTGGTTTAAGTAATTTACTACGTCCTAAATGTTTGCTTGTTATATTTACTCTGTGACATATTCTATGTATTTCAAGTTGTATAAATCCAATCTTGATTGCAGGGTAAGACTTCTGTTCTTGCCCTGTTGCTGACACATCATAATTAAATGGCGGCAGAGGTCCCCACGTTTGGCCATTTTGTTGATTGAGAAAATCTTTAAAACCTAAAGTCTTTGATTCCATAATTAGCTGCCTTATTTGTCTGGTTTGTTTTTTTACTTTTCTTTTCAAATTTACATGAAACAATTTTAAAGTGAGATGTTAAAGAAAGATTGAATCAGTGAGAGATATAAATAAGATGTACTCCTGCATGATGTGATTCTGTGATAATGATAATGTTGTCATTGATTTAGAGACTTGCATGTTTTTTTGTAGCAAATTGGATCAACATCATATTGGAAGTTAGGGAACAGATATGGTTTAATGATGAAAGAAGTGTGCAAGATGAAGCAGTTTCTACCTCAGTTTTCTGAGTTTGAAGTCCTTCTGTGTTGTTTCAATGTGCCTGTTCTGTGTAGTAATTCAGAAGGGAGGTTTGAGGAGCTGATTGCTGTTTGAAGAAGTAGTTGAAAAATGAGACTGCAGATTTTTAGTCTGTTTCCTACTTGATTTTTTCTTCCAAAAATACCTTCCTTCCTTTCCTCAGGAAGGTTCTTATTGATTGTACATGTGAGTTGGCAAAGGATAGTCCTCCGTGGGTGATAATATCTGAAAGTGTGGTAGGATTGGATGTGACCTGGTGTTTACTGCAGCTGCTTGGCCCTTCTTTGCCTTCCTAGAGCTTTATCTACAACCCTTTTCTGCTCCAGTCCAAGAGCAGAGGAAACAAATTGTAAGAAATTGTAGTATTTAGTATTCAGGGACTGGGTTTAACACTGAGCAAGAAGGGGAGCTTTTTTGCAAGCCTTGCAGCTCCCTAAATTTTGGGTATTAGTCCCTAATATTGTGTCATTTCCTTGGCTTGTGAAATATCTTAACAAAACAATGAAAATAACAGTTAGTGATTTCTCCCTCACCCATCATATACTTCTGCAAAGTAAAATGCTTTTGAAGCATTTGTTGTTATGTATTACTTAGCTGTTAATTAGCTGGTAGCTATGTTCATATATCCATTGAAACTAAGATTCTCTACTGTAAGGCACAGTAAAAAAAAAGAAACCAGGCCACAGGTTTCTGAAAATGTAATAATCAGGGATGAGATCACGGGCTTTGTGAGGAACAGTGGGAAGGAGATGAACTTCAGTGTATGGCTTGACAGCAAGGCTAAGCTGATTATCAAGAGTTGAAAGGGCTAATTCCTTGCACCCACTCCAGGTCAGGAGTTTGTGGCCCTCCTTGTACAGACCAGATGCTCCTCTGATCTTTCTCCTTACCTGCCATGTGAACTGGTTCAGTGAGATGGACAGAAAGTGTTGGCTTTTTGCTGCAGGGAAGAGAGGACATGGGATTTTCCCTTGCTATGGCAGCAAGTCATTAGATCAGTTTGGCTGTTGACAAACCACTCTTCACAAGGCAAAAAGCTACGAAATTGATGGAGGAGCAAATGGGAAGTATAAACGGGGGACCAGCAGTAGTATAGAAAAATATATGTGTTTTAACAAACAGAAACCCTGTGCAATTTCATGCCTAGTGTTTTAATTTTTGCTATTTAAAATGTATAAATAAGATGAATTTCGCTAATAAGTCTGGATAATCAGCTGCTGATTGTTGCTGTAAGTCATACTCTTGCTAAACTGCTATTGTGTGCTACTGTAGTTACTTGATATTAGAAGAGAAAAGTTCTAATTAGACTGCACTGAAGGTAATGCAGAGCTGTGTGGTTTTTGTCAACCCCAAATAAGCTGCTAGATATAACATAGTAAAAAGAAATTACATAAGGCTTAGAACTTCTTTAGTACTTTTTATAATAATGTCCATAAATGTATAAATATTTGCTGTAAATGTGAGAAATGGCACACCAGAAATATGTTTTACCTTTAGGCAGTTTTATATGATTTTGTGTAACTGAACGAATGAACTAATATCAGGAGAATAGGAGAACAGAGCATTTAATGGAATTTTAAAGCTAAAACCCTTCTTAGTTAGAAAGCTGTTAACTGTTAGAGTTCTGTGACTTGGGACTTTCACAGAAGAATCACATTAACAAGCTTCTAACCAAAATGGGGGTTGGTCTGAAAAAAAACCCTTGAGATGCTTGGTGCCTGCTTAGACACTGCCTCCAGTCTATTGGATTGCTGTTCCTGTACCTTTCGATGTTTTCATTTATGATGTAGATGAAACAATATACTTATTAAATTTGTAGATGCTATAAAGCAGGCTTAGAGAAGACTTGCAAACACTCTGGAATTAGAATTAAAATTCAGTGTGATGTTGAAAAAAATAAATGACTGTCTTTTTCTTTTTTTTTTCTGTTTTTTGGGGTTTTTAAATAAAAAAAAATTGAGGAAGACAAGAATAAAGTCTCCTTATCTAGGAAGCAGATTCACAAAGAGAGCACAGGCTAAAACTTGATGGGTAGCAGTTCTGCAGAAAAGGATCTGGGATCATTAATGTAATACTGTTGTGAAAAATGGACACTGATCAGAAGGTATAAGCAGAACTCTTGGTTATATAAGATACAAGCTATGTCAAGTAATTTTTCTTGCTCAGCAGTGGCTGGCCCTCAGTTGTTCCATTTGTGAAGTCCTTCACAAGTATGTAGTATGTGTCACCATTGCATACTTGTGCACAGATTAAATTTGGTACTCTGGGTTGTATGACGGAGCCGTGTGAAAGGGATGACTCTACTGCATATGTGCATTTTCACTTTCTGCACAGATGAAGTTCAGCCTTCTGTTTTGACTGTTCAGGCCATTAGTTTCTCTATCTGTTGATTGTGCGTACAACTTGTCTTTCTAATACTGCTTTTTCAATTGGTTTGAAAACTCATTGTCCATGCTTTCTGCTTTTTGTGGTGTTTTATCTACTTTGTCTGTCTGTATTTATTCAATTACAGTGACATAGTCTCAGAATCATTTCACCTGAGCATTTAGTTCATATTTTATGTCACAAGATCTAAGGCTATCAAGTGATTCCAGAAAAATACAAGAAGTAATAATAATCAGAAAAAGTGTTAACTAATTCTTTATGCTGCATGGTGCTTTTAGCATGATACAAGTGTATTCACAATTTTTAAAAGTATTCTGCATCTGTAAATGTAACTAAATATTTGTAGTGCGTTTGCATTGCCAGGATTTGGTAACAGAGGGGCTACAGGGCTGGCTTATATGAGAAGTTGCCAGAAGTTTCACTTGTGTCCAATGGAGCCAGTGCCAGCTGGCTCCAAGATGAATCTGCTGCCAGCCAAGGCTGCACTCGTCAGTGTTGTTGGTAGTGTCTCAGGGATAACAGATTTAAGAAGCAGGAAAAGTTGCTGCACAACACAAAGTGCAGTGAGAGAGGGGAGGAATAAGAATATGTGAGAAAAACAGTTCTGCAGACACCAAGTTCAGTGCAGAAGGAGGAGGAGGAGGAGGTGCTCCAGGTGCCAGAGCAGAGACTCCTCTGCTGCCTGTGGTGCTGCCCATGGTGAAACATGGCAGCCCTGTGCCCCTGCAGCCCCTAAAGGTCCATGATGGAGCAGAGATCCACCTGCAGCCCTTGGGGGAGACCCACAGGATCTGTGACACCATGGAGAGAGAGAGGAGTGCACGCTGGAGCAGATTTACAGGCATGACTTGTGACCCTGTGGGAGGCCCCTGCTGGAGCATTCTGTTCCTGACGGATGCCACCCTGTGGAAGGGATCCACACTGGAACAGTTCACGAAGAACTGCAGCTTGTGTGAAGGACTCATGTTGAAGAAATTTGTGGAGGACTGTTGCCTGTGGGAGGGACCCCATGCTGGAGCAGGGGAAGAATATGAGGTGTCTTCCCCTTAGCAGGATGGAATGGCAGAGACAACATACGATGAACTGACTGTAAGCCCCATTTGCCATCCCTCTGGGGCGTGGAGAATTCAGGAGTGAAGTTAAGCCTGAGAAGAAAGAATGGGTTGGGAGGAAGATGTTCTTAAGATTCAGTTTTTATTTCTTGTTTTCCTACTCTTATTTGGTTAAATGAATTTATTGTCAGTCTCCCCAAGTTGAGTTTGTTCTGCATGTGAAAGTAACTGGTGAGTGATCTTTTCATGCACTTGTCAAGACCCACAAGTCTTTCATTATATTTTCTCTCCCCTGTCCAGCTGAGGTGGTGAGTGATAGAGCAGCTTTTGTGGTCACCAGGTATACAGACATGGTCAATTCACAACAACATTGTGTGTCCTGATATATTAAAAAAATGAACAGACTATTTTACAGCAATATTCTCACTTTAAAATGTGAGGAGTTTTGTTTTGTTGTTTTCATGTGAGTTTGTTTTGGTTTTTTAGTTTGTCAAGAAAATTCACAGCTTGTACATAGTTTAATAAGAAAGTCAATACCAACTGTTTAATGAAACCTGTGTAGTTGCCTGTGTGCTAAGTGCTCAAAAGGGGAAGTGAAGTAAAATGCAATTCTAGTATATTTGCATCCCTTTATGTGTTTGCTATTGCATTTCTACTGCATCTGTGTGGGTGAGACTATGAGGAGAAACCATTGCAGCATCTCATAAGACACCGTAAGCCCTGCAGTGTAGCCTTACAAAAACGGCAGCACTGTGATTTGCAGACTTTGTCTGGATAGATGTGTGTGATTAAAATATTAGGAAATATCATTTCTGTTGTGTCTTGACGTGGCAGCTGAGTAAAGGCACAAAGCTGGGAGGCACAGCTGTGCAGTCCAGCTTTCTCTGAAAGGTGTAAGTGTCTAACCACTGCTGAACTTGAAGGGAAGCCTCTCTGGAGACACTTGAGTGTAGGAATTTCCTAGATATGAGTTGGGTAGCCACCTGAAATGGGGTATGGGGACTTTTCTAATTGTAATCTTAGTATACTAAATGAACCATCCCTTTTGTATGTGTCAGATTTTTCAGAAATATCTGCACAGAAGATGTAAAAATATTTTGATTATGTAACTGCATTTCATCTCTGACCAGCTTAGTGAAATCTCTCTCCCCCAAGTCCTACATTTTATGTAGCTGTGTATTTGATTATGTTTGTGCTTGTGACTGGAAGGCTCCAAAATGTTTTTGCTTCACTGTTTATAAAACAGTACAACACTGGTGTATATATGGAAAAAAAATGTAAAGAAAAGGTGGAACATAGAGTTTTTGTCACTTTTTGTCATGACATCAAAGATTGGCTGCCTGGTAGTGTGAAAATGACATGTCATAACTGTATTCTCTCTGTTGTCTCTCTCTGCTAGTGGATTTTTAGAACTGATTACAGATTTATTATCTCCATATCTCATCTGCTTAAGAGTTAGTCCCTATGATTATATTACTGCCTGGGCATCTTTGCTTATACAGATTAATTTACAAAATAGTTACAGTTTCATGTAGGAGTTCTGCAGCTTTAGATATATTAAAAAAACACAAACAAACAGCACCCAATATGTTATGATAAATTGGGATTTCAAAATTGAATTTTCTATGTACTTTACTTTTAGTGTCTCTTTTTTCCCTAAAACTTATCTTGTTCATTTTTGCAGTTCGTCAATACTATTCTTAAACTGATTTTACTTATTTTATCCTTAATAGGAAAGGATCCCTCCCACAATTTCTCCCTTTACAATATCACTACTGTAGAACATAATATTTTATTTGTTTATTAGTAAGTTCTGCTTTCTTGAAGAATAAATTTTTAAAATACTGGAAGCTGAAGTGGTAATTCACAACTGGCAGGGCTTAAGACCAGGTGTTTAGTAGTATTTCATGCAGTACCATATGAGTGATGCCTTTTTCATACTCATGTTTGTAGAATAAAATGCTTTAAATACTGTGAGTTTCTTAAACTTCAATTATTGTGATGATATTTCATGTTGGTTTCATTTTAAATATGTTTAAGACATACGGCCTGATTCTGCCATCATTGACTTTAATGTTTGCAATTAAGAATCTCTTTCAATTAGTTCCTGTTTATACTAATGTATTTAAAATCAGTAGCAGACATGTTGTATACCAAAGACTTCTACAGTTCTACACCTTGTCAGTCTTTAAGTTAGGCCTTTAAACAATACTGCTGTATTGTATGGCATTTGCTGTGAAGTGGTAGTAGGATTTTTACAGTCTGAATTTAGTACATATTTTTTTGAACACATGAGATATTTGAACATATCTCAGCTAACTGCATATATATATTTTAAATCTGTCACGATTAGTATTTTACCAAAGATACTTACGAAAAGGGCAGGTGATTGCATCTCAATTTTTAATTTTTTTCTACTTTTGCCTTTCCAGAGACTTAAATCAGTTATCTGTCTTTCCTCAGTAATAAAAATGGCATTCCAGTCTGAACCTGTTTTCCAAAGCACAGAATCACAGTAATAGGATTTATTATTTTCATTATACCAGTGCAACTGTGTTAAAGTACTTGTACTCCAAGGTGTAATGAGTGGTTTGGGACCTTAATCCAACAATACTGTCCATCTGAGTAAAGATACTTGGATATTTTTAATGGACTGGGGGGGAAGGGGCAAAAATACTGATGGTAATCAAAATTTTTTATATAGGTTATTCATTTCAATAAGCCCTTCATTAGAAGTTTTTCAGGTGTTGAATGGGTTTGTTTGGGTTTTTTTGATAGGGAGAGAGAATTACCCCAGTAGAAGGAGCAAAGAGCTTAGTGGTAAGCCTGTGATTGATGAGAGCTGAACCCCTGCTCTGCCTTAGCCAGCAGGACCAGAGCTGCTGCTGGAGAAGTCCCAATTGCCCAGGCTGCTTGTTGGCTCTCACAGGTTTTGTCTCTCTATCCACTCTGTACAGATCAGCTCACGTGTATGAACCCTAAATAATACAGCCTATGTCCATGCTGCTGAGTAAAATATATCATCCTGCTCCTTATGGGACAGGAGAAGCCCAAACCTTTTTCCCAGATGACTGACAATGACTGGTTTCTTTCTTAATTGAGTGTTTTACCTGGGATGCCTGCAGGCCCCTAGACTGCTCCTGCATGGTTTTTGCAGCAGCAGGAGTTTTCAGCCAGTAGCTCAAATTTTGCCAAGGAGCATACTCTCAGTGAGCAGCATGGAGTGGTGCCCTGACCATGGTTTGTTTATGCATGTAGACCTAGCCTGAGAACAGGTATTGGCAATAAAGAAACTAATTTGGGCAGATGAAAAGAGATAATTAGTACCTGGCATATTCCAGGTAAATGTTTTAGGCATTGGGTTAAAGGTTAGTTTAGGAAATCCTGGTTCCTCTGCTAGTAATTTATGCAAGGATTGAAGTACTCCACTTATTCAGTTGACTGAATAAACAGTGATTTTTTTTAAGAACTTGCATCTTTGTTGGGGGTTTTTCTGCTTGCTTTTATTTTCTTCCTTTCCCCCCCGCCCCATTTCTAGTTTGGTACCAGCCAAAAAAAATTGGGATTTTCTCTTGTGGTCTTATTTGATACTTTAGGTGCACTTTACTGGAAAAACAATGGCAAAAGTTTGCAAGTTGCTATGGCAGTTGGTTGCAAAGTCATCTCTTGAAGATACTGGCAAGTGCTTATCTCATCTGCAGAATGATTGTGTAGAATTTTATTCTAGAATACTAATTCTCCCTGCCATATTTCAGGCAGGGTGACCCCGCCACTGAAAAACAGAACCCGGAGCCAGGGTGTGTGGCTTCTTCTCCAGGGATGTTCTTTGGCTCTGTGCATCCATCTGGAAGTAATGTTTGCAGAGGCATGACTTTAGTGAACAGTTTTGTGACCCGGATCCAGGAGCAAAAAAGGACTGTTGCTAGTACCACTGTAGTCATTGGACATTCAAAGTGCAGAGCGCACTGCTGATCATAATGTGTTTATTGCAGTGACAGGCAATGGCACAAGTTAAAATGCAGACTACAGCAAACCTGTCTGGACCCACCATGGCCCCTGTGGTGCTACCCCTGCCAGTTACAGCTACAAATACACTGAGTCTGCCATCCTCAATGAATGGATCCATTTCAGAATCGGCTGCCAGCTGTAGCAGTCCTACTGCCAGCCTTGTGGATCCCACGTCTTTGATCAACTCACCAGGTAAGTTGGTCCAGATATATTTTCTTTGGTGTTCAAATTAATCGTTTTTGATGACTTGTTAATTTAAAAAGATAATAATTAAGTCTTAAAGAGGATTAAAATAAAGGCGAAAACCCACAAAGAAAAATGTTTTGGCTAAATAAACTGTTTACTAAGTTTAGTTTCTTTATTGAGCTCAGATTTGGAGTGAAATTTTGATCAATGATGTAAAAGCTCAGGAAAGAACATGTCTATTTTGTCAAATTCTCAGTGTGTCTTTTATAGAGAAGTTTTAGTGGGGCAGGAAGGTCTCCAAGTTTATTTCTCTTCCCTAGAACAGAATGTCTTCTGACTGCTTGGCAGTATTTGGTGTTTCCTTTGTGGCCTAATAAACGCTGTAGCTCCTATGCTGAACTGGGTATAAAATGCAGAAATGTCCTAAAAATTTAAGCAAGAAATGACAGTGTGTGTGTGTTAGGGATAAATACAAATAAATTGCAAAAAACCCACAGAAAGTGAAACAGTCTAAAAAAATGCAGAACTAAATCCTTAAGGGAAGTGTTCTATGGGAGGGTTCTGAGAGTGACTTCAGTATTGTGAGAAAAGTCTAGATGCTGGGAAGAAGCTGGCAGAAACAATTGGGGACCACAGGGTTTCATCTACTGTATTTGTCTCATAACTCTTATGCTACCCACTTCTGCTTCAAAGAGTGGAAAAACCATTCTGAAAGAGTAGTCAATTCCAGGAACCAGTATACTCCCGACAGTAAACTTTGGTTTATGCATAGAATATGCATATGCTCTCTTGCACTGTCATCTTTCATAAAGGCATTTTGGAAAGAAATAGCTTTGGGGCTTTTTTAATTGCATGTAGTCAAAATTATTATTGTGAACTACATAGTCTCATATGATTAATATATAAATGGTATTTAAACTTCATATTCAGTGTATATGCAAAAGTTCTGTTTTAGCCACGGTATTTTCTTTTTTAAGCATGCTGCTTTTGCAAAGCTTTGTGAAGTTGTGAAGAGTACATTTCTCCACAAAAACTTTACAGACTCTTTATTTACAGCTCCTCTCCAAGATAACATGGCAAACCCCAAAGAGAAAACTCCAATGTGTCTGGTAAATGAGTTAGCCCGTTTCAATAGAATTCAACCCCAGTATAAGCTTCTGAATGAAAGAGGGCCTGCTCATGCCAAGGTAAGGTCACAGTTCCAGGTGATGAGCCATACCTTACATGCTGAACAGATAATATCATGGTTTGGACAAATGTGCTTGTCAAACCTAGCTACATTTCTAGTGTAAGGGCTTTCTTCCTGTTCTTTATTTTGCTGCTTTTTTTTTACCACACTTTCAGAAAGTATGTCTGTGTTTCTATTACAGAAGCCCTGTAGATAATTTTGTACTTTACTTTGTCTCTCATCTCTGAATTTATATTTGCTGGTCTTTGTTTAGACCTCATGAAGGTCTTTTCAGGGTATCACCACCCTTAATCTTTCTGGAGCACTTGCTTTTTAGGCTGCATGAATCTTTCTCCGCAGTCAGCATGCCTCTGATAACTACCTCTGCATTTGTTTCATGGTAATGCAGGTGATGACAAGTTTATGACATTTTTTAAAGTGCTTATTGGTGCAATTCTTTGTCCATGAAGTTGATAGACTATGTTTGTATCTTGCACTCTAGGGCACAAACTTTATTACTGTGCAACTTTATAATGTAGGGTTATACTAAAACTCCTAATGTGATTATAGCGTAGAAGTTTCTAGTGATTTGACAGCTAATTCTGGCCACTTCATGTATCAATTTGTATGTCCAACTTAAGTAAAAATTAGGATGCTTTCTGATGATGGGGAATACAGAGGAATATCCTCATGGTAATTTTTGGATATAATTTTGAATTTCCTCCCTAGTTAGGTGCAAACTGGGGGAGGAAAAAAATCCTGGAGAAGTCTGAGTAAGACACTGGCATAATTAGTAGCTGCTTTGTACTTAGTATTTCTGGAGTGGCCCAATCACATGAGGCAGTGGGGCCAGGGTGTAGATCATTAGCAGTTTCAGCTCCTCGGGGACTGTCTCTGCCCTTACCCCTTGTTTCTGTGTGGCACACTATGTTGCCAGCTAGTGCAGAACTGATGCAAATCACTGACCTTCAGCTCTGGCCAGCCTTGCTGAAGGTGTTACAGTGGTGGAAATGATGTCAGCAGGTGTGGGGCTGCTTTTAGCATGCCTCGTTGCAAATGGAAATTGAAGTGCTCTTCCTTTTCCTGGAGGCGTTTGGCACCACAGGGTACACTAGCTGGTTGGTTTTAGGTTGCAGCATATTAAATTTGTTGGGCTTTCTGTAACTTCTCACTATTGTTTTTATTGTGTTACCTTTTTTTCCATTTCTGTGAAGAAATAATTTCTTTGGTTGCAGTGTGGTTTTGGCTGTTTACATTTCTCAGCAGTAAGGAGATTTGAGTTATATGACATTCTTAGTAAACTTAAAATTTTAGTAGGCTAAGAAATTGTTCACATATGGAAGGGGGCGCCCTTCTTCCAAGCAGTTGGAAACAGGGTAAGAGGACATAACCTCAAACTGTGCCAGGGGAGGTCCAGTCTGGACAAAATGAAAAGTTTTTTGACTGAGAGGGTGGTTAAGCATTGGAACGGACTGCCCAGGGAGGTGATGGAATAACCATCCCTGGAAGTTTTCAAGAAATGACTGGACATGGCGCTTAGTGCTATGGTTTGTGTGGTGTGGTGGTGTTTGGTCAAAGTTTGGACTCGCTAATCTTAGACATCTTTTCCAACTTTATTGATTCTATGATACATTTGTTACTACTTTTAAAGGAACTGATACCAGTGGAATGACTTAAGTCTGCATTACCTCCACTTCTGAATCCAGATTTTCAATGGATTTCTTAATTTTTCAGTTTTTCAATTTACCTCATTCTTTTAGTTGTGCTCATAGTGGTAAAAACAAAATGCAGTTATGTGCTCTATAGATCAGAAGGATATTAAGTCTAATTTTGATCTGTGTAGTGAGATAAAAAAAGAGAAATGGATGAAGAACAAGGGTGATATTAGTAAGATCATGCAGGTTTTGACCTATGAAAAGCAAAGAAAGAAATACAACTTATTATGACTCTCTTAGCAGTTTAGTATCATGTCTTGCTAGTAATATGATGATATACTTGACAGAATATGTGAAATAGACTTTAATCTGTCCTGGGAAGCATGACCTGAAGGATGTAATGCTGCTGTTGCTCTTTGCCATTCAAGGAGCTTCTCATATTGCTTTGCTCCGACGCATACTCTGTTCTGACCACCGGTGGTTTTCACAGTTTTCAGACATGCTCTACAAGCTAGCTGTCTGTGTCGTGACCACAAATGCTAGTGAATTTTTATACCCTTTTTTCTAGTTGTCTCTGGAAAATAAGTTTAGATAATTGGGGTGAAATGGAAAACTAGAAACAGTGTAGTTGGGAGAGAAGTGGCTCTTCCTAGCAGTGCAGCTAGGATTTCTAGGAGTCTGCCCTCCAGGTGGATTCTTCACCATAAGAAAAATCAGAAAGTCTTTGTTAGCATAAATGATGTTTTGGAGTATGCTAGTCAGATTGATCATGTCTTCTGTCCTTCTATGTCAGTGTCATTTCAGGACACAAATTTAAAAGGAGCAGTGGCAAAACAAAGTGGATGATGGTACAGAAAAGAGGGAAAGGGGTAAGGGATATAGCACTTCAAAAACTGGGAAGGAGGAGAGAAGGTTTTACACAGAAGAAGTGAGGAGTAAAGAGTTGTCAGAGCTTAGAGAGTCTGATCTTAGAAGCACAGCAGAGTGGAAACAAGCACAAGCGTGGTGGCCTTTGCATTTCTGCTCTCTGGACATCAGGTAAATTATGTTGGGTGTAAGGAATAGAAATTTCCTCAGGTGAGAAATGTCTCTCAGTCAATAGCAGAACTGTTAGCTCTGATATTCCAGGACTTGAATGTTCCATTGTCTGCTCCAGAGTTTGGATTTAGGCTCCTTTAATAAAGGAGTAAACCTATGTCTATGTGTGGGTTTTTGCAGGAGTTTTTTTGGCACATGTGTTACGTGAGAAGGTGCTCTGACTGGCAGAAGTTTACTGAGCAAGCCCTTTATCATCCAGAGTTCCTATTTATTGCTCTAAGCACTAAGAGTTATAGGTAGATAAGTAGCCATTATTAATCATATTTTCATTTAAATTCAGGATTGTCCTCCTCCTATAAAAATATTGTACTGGTACTTTCTCGAAAAATATAAAATATATAAAATCCAGATCCAGCAATCAAATTTCAACTTTTTTAGTAATAAGGATGTAGGTAATTTATAGAATTATGGGTATTTAGCTCTAATACCCATCTTAGCTTTCAGGTGGGGGTAGGGTTTGACAGAGTGTAAAATTAAGAGACTGTTTCTCTCTTTCTTCCATGAGGAAATTGTTGTGACTGCTGTGGCAAAAACAATATGGCAATAGGAGCTGTGATATGGGGACTTGCATTGTGCTTCTGAAAATTACAGTAGGCCAAAACTCAAGGCTGTAATTAAGACACGAGTATGTGTTCGTAGCATTCAGTTTGAATGCAGTGTGTGCATTTGCAGAGGGCTGAGTTGGGAGACACATACGTACTTGTGTTCAAATGCTTGTTTGCAAGTACATGCTAAAAAATGTATATGTAAAGGCAGATTTAAAGGCTGCCCACCATATTAATGTCTAAAAACCTGGTCCTGGATCTAGCAAGTTTAAATAAGTTAAACAATTAGAGAGCTGTCAAAACTAAAATTTTACTTTATATACTGCTCATACTAATATGTAGATTTTTTTTCTGTTGACTCAAGTAAGTTAGTCTGTTTTCTGAGTAGTTTACTGTGTGTATCTGACTATTAAGTCCTGCCTTTTATCTAGGGATTATATGATAAAAATATTGAGTTCCTAGCTTTTCTCCCCTTTTTCTCAGATGCTCAAATTTAAACAGAACATTTATGTATCACACAGAAGATAGACTCTATCTAATATCTTAAACATGCATTGAGTTTTATCTGCACAATTTGCACAGCATGGATACTTGAAATAGCCCTCTATCACAGAATTTGAAGTATATGGTTTTTATCAGTTAGTCCATTTCTGTACTCTGGATGTTTACAGTTCCTGTCCTCACTATAGATTTTACGTTAAGAGCTGCAGTTTCATTAAAAAAGATAATATTTCTTTTGTTTCTTACTTTATCTTTTTGAACATATTTGAGCTGTGACTCTGCCCTAACAAAAGGAATTATTTTTAGAAATCTGGGTATGTGAGAAATTAATTCACTCTGTAAAACTATCTGGGCGGAATTCTCTGCTGCCTTGAGAAGTGTGTAGTCATTCATATTCATTCATAATAATTACAAAATTATTTTTTTTTCTCAGTAGCATGTTTAGTGTTTGTTTTCTACAAGTAAAGTGACTAAACATATTCAAATATATGAAGAAATGCGTTATTAGCTTATCTGGACATAGTCTTCCAAGAGCAGAGGATCAGTTTGAAGTTATTCTTACTTGGCTTAAATATTATTCTGTTCTTTGATAATTGACATTACCATTACACTGTTTTACTTTGTGATTTGAAAGGCCAAATGTTGCTCACTGATAAGGTCTCACTGATCTCTGGAAGAATCAGATGCTTTATCTGGGAGTTGAATACAATGAAAAGAGAGCATGGCTCCTCTTCAGCCCTGGAAGCTTTTATGCAGATTGTTCTAATCCACAATGGTAATCTTGCCAGTGTTTACCTGTTCTTTGTCTTTGAAGATGTTCACAGTGCAGCTGACTCTTGGAGAACAGACATGGGAAGCTGAAGGAAGCAGTATTAAAAAGGCCCAACATGCTGCTGCTAGCAAAGCACTGAATGAAACTACCCTTCCCAAACCAACGCCTAGACCACCCAAAAACAATGTCAACAATAATCCAGGTATGACATTTTCCTCTGAGTGTTAGATCTTGTTGAAGTGTTGGCATATTACAGCACTAAATAAGTAATTTTAACAAGATACTTAAATTTGTAGGATGAAAATCAACATAGCTATAGTATGATTGGATAACACAGAACCTCTAGTGAGCTTTCATGGAAGAATTTTTAATGCACATACCTAAAATGGTTGAACTGTAAGGGAATATATTATTTAGGTAATGCTTAGATGTGTACAAAGTGATGGTATGTGATCAACAGTAAGCAGACAGGAGAAAACCAGACTGATTTAACTAAAACAGATTTCCCAAAGCATTATTTTAGCTAACTTTCCAATGAAGTTGGAAATTGTATCCAGTCCAATCCTGTGAAATTGCATCTCTGGCATAAACAAAAGGCTGGGATTTGGCATGAGAACTTTGACAGGTAATTTCCTGCATGCTGAGTTTTCCTTCAGAGCAACCTGTGCTTTCAAAAAGCTTTCAGGTGGCTTCAGAAACTTGTTTCAATAAGAGAAAGAATGTACACCGGTGTCTTGTATCCTTCATTTTGAGCTGTTACCCAAAAGTTGCCTTCAGTGCATGCAAAACCTTCTGAGCAGCACATCTCATGCACAGGCTCAGTGATCTGTTCTGTCTTGATCAATAAAGAAAAAAAATCATAACTTCATTTCAGACTAACGTAAAGGAGATCAAGTGGTGAGAATCTTTTCTCATTTTTATTTTTAAACAATCCTTTCCCCTCTGCCTCTTTTCTGTTTTCCCTTTTTCCTCTTTAATTTCTGTCTGCCAATCCCCCTCTTTTAAAAATGTATTCTTCAGCCACTTTCCTAAAATGGAGTAATTTTGCAGTTAATCTCCTCTGTGTTGGAAAGAGAAAAGCAGGAGTAAATTTCCTTTAGAACTTGTGAGTATTATCCTGAGCATTAGCCATGAAGGATTGTTTGAGAGCAGTGTGGTAGTGTTCTCTTGCTCCTTTGGAGATCAGTGCCTCTCCAGACCCAGGACACTGGGTTTGCCCTGTTTCCTTCACAGTCACTGTGACTTTGGCTGCTTAGAAAGCAAGAGGCTCAAACCTCTATGAAAAGTGATCCTGAGTTTGGTTTTTGTCATTGCAGACTAATACTGAGTTTCTAGAGTTTATTTGCTTTGAGCATATTCGTAGAGGCAAAATCTGATAACAAGAGAAATAGGCTTTAAGAGAATTAATTAAAAATTTTATTACTTAACACTGTAATTTTGCTCCAAGAAAGGTGCATTGTATATGCACAGGTATCTTCTCATCAAAATATCGTATTTTTATAAAAAATTTGAATTCATAGTAATGTCTTGCTCTGGAAATTACAAGAATTGTTGTTGGTATAAGTTTTTGAGTACGTGTTGCATAAACATTTTCATCATTTGGCATATAAACCTTCAGTGTTAGACTGGAAAATTAATCATAGCTTTTTAAGGGTAAATTTATTTGAATCTCTCATGAAAATATTTTCAGAATATACTAACTCCTTATTATTGGAATGCACACTTAGCTCATTTAGGATTCTCTTACAACAGTGTAAGTGGGGATTACTGTAGCCGAACGTTTTATCTAAGCAAAAAAAAAAAAAAAAAAGCTGGATGTAGCTTATTTGGCATTTTTGAAACCATGCAAGTGAGCAAGTACTGGCTGCCTTCTATTTTTGCATTCTGTCACCAGTAGATGGCTGTAGTTGCACTGATTTCTGGAAGCTGTATGCTCAGTCTGTTAGATCACTCCAGTGAGACCATTAGTTCTTAAACATAGTCTTAAGTTTTCAAGTCTTGCAAAAAACCCATTTTTTCTAACTTGTTGTAAGATTCCTGAATGACTTCAGTAATGCCTGTTACTTCATGCTTCTTTCAATGATTCTTTGCTCTATTTGTGGTTTTATTTAATGGTATTCAGCAGAAAGACACATTATTCTATTATCTTTATAGTTCTTTCAGAAAGTATCATAATATAGTGTAAGTACTTTGAAAAGATGAATAGCCAGCTTGATTATTACACTGACTTATTCATATGTGAAGATTAATCCACTGAAACTGCATAGAGAATGCACTGAGAGAGATTTTAAATGTTCTTTTTCACTGCATGTGATTAAGTTGGCATTTATACTCCCACCTTTTAAAGAAACGGAAATGTCTTTTTAGTTGCGTCTTTTTAATTTATGAGTAAAAAAATATTGTGTAGGTCTCTCTTTGCAGCTCAGTCCTGATTGTTTTTCAGTAGAGTTTTTCAGTATTTCTGGTTTAAGCACCTTACTTATATTGGTCTCTTTGCAGGCAGTATAACACCAACTGTGGAGCTGAATGGTCTGGCAATGAAAAGAGGAGAGCCTGCCATCTACAGGCCGTTAGATCCAAAGCCAATTCCCAATTACAGAGCAAATTATAATTTCCGGGGCATGTACAATCAGAGGTTTGTACTCTTTCTGTTATTTTTTTCATCCTTATGTCCTAAATCTTCGTTAAGTTTCTAGATTATTTCAGAGTAAAAGAAAACTAAAAATTTGTTAAGGAGAGTCTGCAGTCTTATTTAGAAACATGCATAATTACCTCCTAAAAGAGACAGGTGCCCTAAGCACATCACAAGGAATAAAGATGTGTAAAACTGCTTTTATTTTTTTATTGTGCATTAAAAAGCACATTACACAGCCATGGTAGTGAGGAGGCAGAGCATTAACTTCAGAGAGAGGTTTTTCTTTTCTTTGCCATCATGTCATGTGGTTAGAATCTGTGGCATCAAAAATGAAGCACTCTTTTCTTAGAAATTGAGTATAAAATTGGAAGGACTGCATTTTGATAACTGACTTGAAACCATTCTCAAGTTTCTGGGTTTTTAACCATTCTTCTTGGTCAGCTATCTCAGTTAATCCTTTAATCCTTAAAGTTTAGTTAGAAAAAATCCTTTATTTCACAGCTTAGAGACCTATATTCAGAACTATGTCAATTTGTAATCTGAAAAACTTCTTTCTCTGAGATAGGATTTTTTCCCATTTTTCCATATTTGTCCCCAGAGGAACTGTATTAGATCAGGTCTTTTGAAGCTCCAAAAGTGAGACAAAATATGATCTGTAACGTGAGAAAAGACCAAACCAAAACAGGTCAGAAAGTTCTAATCACATGTTTTATCAGTGAAAAATGTTACCTTTTTAATAAAGCTTGACTTGATGGATTTCATGTTCATTTTTTATGCATATCGTAATTATCAAATAGATTGAGGGTATGAACTCTGAAGGAGTGTTTTGGTGCAAAATTACTCTTTATTAGAAATTGAATTTATTGCAATGTTGAAAAATTAAGGAGTTAAAAAAAACCCCAATGTTTCAGAATTGTCTAAGGAAAATATTTCAATTTACTTAATTCTATTTTACTTTCCCCCAGACTTTTAAATCATGATAACTTGGTAAGTGTAGGGTGTTAACACTTCATTCTCAGATGGATTTTTTGTTGTTTTTTTAAATTTGCTTGGCTGGTGGGTTGTGTTGTTTTATAGCAATAATACCTAGAATTATAGAAGCCAAAAATCGCCAAAATAACCTGGAAGAAACCCTTTAATTACTCTATGGAACAGTGCCTGATTTTTGTATCACTTGTGTTATATTTCTAGTCACTGCTGACCTGGGTCTTTGCTTACATACATCATGGTTTAAGAAGCTAATTATGGTGCTTGAAATGAGTTTAGTTAATATTTAGAAATCCTTAATTTATTTGAATTGCTTTTATAATGAGATTAGCTTGACTAGCAGATACAACGCTATACTGGAAAAAATGAAAGCTAAAGGCATAAAATCTGGAATTCTGGAATCTGAACTTAATTATGGAAAGGTATTGGTGGAAATAGAATGTCAAAACACTCAGCAGTTACTCTTAATATTTTATTTCTTTTCATAGAAAGTGATTAGTGTGTCTGGCTCAATCTATAAGCTTGCTTCTTTGGAAACTTTCTTTCATGAGATCCGTATTTTGGTGTTAGGGTAAAATGATACATGAAGGTTATTTTTCTGGGCACGTTAGGTAGCCAAGGCCACTTGATTTTTCTGAACACAAAACAAACAGGCTGGGTGGGACAGAAGACCACAATCTGGGCTTACTTTTTCATTGTGCTTATTTGAGTGCACATGCAGAATAGCTAATAATACTGTGGCTAGTAAATTGAATGATAACTAAAACTAAGTAGTAAATAACTGGACATACCTGTCTATCTGCATGAACACATACCTGCTGTGCACACGCCATGTATACACACGAATGCCTGAGTAAAGAGGAAGCAGAAAAATTATCTGTACAGTACTGTTGATGGACTATTGTGTTAGAAATAATTGTTCATTTCCTTGTTTCGCATTGGGAGGTGCTGGCCCTTTATGGTCACAGTGAGAAAGGCACTTAGACTTTGTAAGGCATCATTTAAATGCTGTTTATTAGAGCTGCCATTTTAAGAAAAGAATTTTACTGATAATCTTCCATACCTTCAGCTACCGTGGGCCCTGAGTGGTGTGGCATTGAACAGGACTGTGTCCCACAGGTACCACGCCATGCAGACCTCAGCCTCAGCAGAGATTAACCCCTCCTGGTCATTCACACTCTTACAGGATTTGCTTACAATGAGACAACCGTGTCAGGAATAGTCAGGAATGATGGTCATGTGAAAACTTTCTGCTGTGCTGTCAGATAAAGGCAGGGCCATGCAGGTGCTATCAAGGGGAAGCTGCCCCGGGGCCCATCTCTTGCCACAGGTCTGTCCTGTGGCCAAGGGATTTGAGCAGCACAGCCCCATCCTGTGAGCCGTGCTGGGCACGGGCCCTGCAGCTTGGCACAGCCCATGTGGCTCAGCCTAGCTGCACTGTGGGGCACTGGCTGTGATGGGCACAATCCTGCACCTCTTCCAGTCAGCACCACTTGGCACCTGCTACTCCCCCTCACCACAGGCAAGCCTGCAGACAGAGTCTGGATCTGTTACAATAGCCACTGAAGTTTGAAATATGAAGCACATGATGCAGCACTGTATTATGTTCCTGTGGTATGTTATATTTATTTTCTTCTACTGCCACATTGTATTTAGCATTCATTTGCTGATTTTTGGGAAGTGGGTAGTGAATAGAAGTACTGCTGAAGTACTCAAATAAATGCAGACTGTATAGACAGTTAAAAACAAGATTTGAGAATTAATGTAGACAATATGCTGCATGAAGGGTTTTTTTCATTTTCATTAGTTTCTGACTGTAGATTATTTTCTGTTATTAAAAAAGATACAAGATATGTTAAATAAAATGGAAGCTTTGTCTTTTATACTGTGTCTGCATTCACTTTACTGATCTATGTTTAAAGAAATGTGCTTTTCAAATAGGTGAAGATACAGACAAAGATTAGGAGATTGCATTAGGGAAACTTTGATACTGGCAATACTAATGTCTTGAAGAAAAAATAGATTATTAAGTTCATTCCAGGGCATATCTCTATACTAGTAAAGTCTAGTGTTTCAAGTGGCACAAAAGATCCTTTTCAGTATCTCATGGAAACGTGATCGGAGAGCTGCAATTCGTATGCAAAGTTGATGGCTAGATTCCCTGTCAGGCTAAGATGATTTATGTCAAAGTGGCAGTGATTACTCCTCCTTCATTTGTCCCTAGCCTTTGTGTTCCTGAATATTTCCTGCCTCCAGTGCTGGAAGTTGAGCTGCTTGGAAATTAATCAATTTTTGGGGGGAGAGGAAAGCAGAAGTTAGACCTCGACTTACAACTGTGCTTAGACATCTTCTTTTCTAGTCACACAGGAGCTTGTGCCTTCACCAGAGAGGGACAAGGGTGTATTTGCAATGTAAGGGAATGTTAGGTTGCTTTAAGTATGTGAAAGGCTACTCTCTCACATGCCCTGGAGCATATTTCTATGGGAGTATGTTGCACAGAGGATGTTGAAGCAGGTTTGTAAGGGGCCAACATCCATTTTCAAGGTCTGCAGCTGATGGTGTAAATGTATTACTGAAGGTGATAGCTATTTTCATGGAGAAAAGGAAAACAAAAAAGTGAGAGGAAAAAAGGAAAAGGGGGAGGTTTTCCTAGCAGTCAGCATGGAAGGCAAGTGATGAAATGTCCCAAATGAGCATCCTTCCACGCGTGTTCTCTTCAATGCTGCAAATGTTCCCAGTAACACTTTCCCATCATAATTCTGTGTTTTTTATCAGGACATGCTCTAGCTACCTGTTGCTTACAGTGCTGATGGTGCTGCACCTGGGTAGGTGTTGGATACTGGCTGTTCATAGAGCTTTGTGCATGCAGAACTCAGCATGGCAGAGAGCAAGACATTTAAGGCAGTGTGTAACACCGTGGTAAGGTCTTAACCTTGTAAGTCTCTTCCTGTGCTAAGTTAGGAGGTGCAGGGCAAATCAGCTCCCCTCTTAGGGTAGCTAAGTAGATAAAATACAGTCCAGCTTGGAACTGGATGAGGTATGAATGTTTCCATCCTGACTCTTCACTCAAGATGGTGAATGCAGTACTGGCTAACTTGTTAACAGCATTGGGTCATTGCCATTATGCTGCATATTGTGACAGGCTGATGAAGTCTGTGTGATGCTGAGCTGAATCATGTGAAGTTACCAGCTTAGGTCTCTGGTAGTTTGGGTATTGTATACTACAGTTCATTTATTTCACAGTGTAGATAAGAACTTGGAGTCCTGTCTGGATTTTCTTTATTGAAGTAAAATCCATGAAAGTTTGGTAAAAGAAAGTTTGATGGCCTCTGATAAGACAGACCTTTTAAAGAAGTTGTCAACCCTGAATCCAGCCATGTTAGACAACTTCTTATTTATCAAAGGTTTCTGTATTCCTAACAGAGATTATAATAGAGGAAAATACTATTTTGGCACTCAAAATTTACCAGTTATATACATCCAATTTAAATGCACACAGGTTGGAATTTTAAGCAATTTTGCAACAAAGGCACATGAAGACCTTTCAGTTCAAACACTCTATGTTACAGAAAAGCAAAAAATTGTGAACATTTCATTTTTTATGGCTTCTTTAATCTAAGAGTTTTCCAGGCTGACTCTGGGGAAGGAGGTGCTGATGCTTTCAGGGCCGGGTTGCTAACTGATGTAGCTTGCGTGTTTGTCAGCACAACATTTGGCATGAGTCAGGAGAACTGGCACGCTACTCAGCACAGGCCAAGCCTTGAGACAGCGGGTCAGGTTTGAAAACTACTGGCAGAGCTGAGGACAAAACATGTGCATACTCTCATATCTGTAGCCAGTGCTTGAACCCATACTCCCTCGCATCTCTGGCTTAAATGCAATTGGCTTAAACCAAGTAAAAAAGAATTAAAAACATGGCTGTTTAAATTAGAGCAGTTAAACAATAAAATAAGGTATCAATTCTGACTACAGGGTTGTCCAACTTGCCTTGTTACCATTGAATGCTGGTTTGTTTTATTTTTTTCTTCAGTTAGAATTGAAGAGAGCCATTCCTGAAGTTAATTGTCCTGCAGTACTTTCAATTATAGAATGTCTGTAAGTGACAGAACAAATTATATCTTACAGACTTACCTAAACTAAGAGTTTTCAGCCAAGAAATAAAACCACTAGAAACTGAACAGCAGCTTTTGATGTTTTAGTTTGAAAAGTAGTGTTAAAGAGATCATAAAACCCAACCCTTGTGTTTTGGGAGAATTCAGAAGTTGTTTTCTTAATATATAAAATTCCTTAATATGTGTCTCACCACAATCTAGAGAGCTTGAAAAATCTATATATTAAAAAAAGAGGTTTCAAAATTAAAAACACTTGTGAAATATAGGAACAAAGGGAATACAAAACAATGACAAGCTAAAGAACGGAAATAAAGTAATTAAAGCAGTTTCTTGCTTGGTTTTAAGGAATTTGGATGGTGTGATAGCTCTGCAAGCATGTCACGCAAAGTGGTAGTGTCCCTAGGATCAACTACAACTTCTGTGCACTTGGACAGTTTCTGCTGCTCTGAGCCTTCATCCTAGTCTTGTGTAGGGTTGCTTCTTCCTGTATATATGTTGTGTACTACAGACTAAGGAGAAGACTACCCCCTTTCTCCTCAGAGCATGGGGGAGTGCACAAACCATTCCTCCATTTCTCTTTTTCCATAGCTCTGCCATTCTGAGCACATTTTTCTTTGATGTTAATTAATGCTTCTTTACAGTGCCATTTGCAAGACCAAACTCAGAAAAATAAGGCAGCAGCATATCCTTGCCTCTTGTGGAGCCAGCTACCCTGCCTGGCCACAAAGCACAGGGTATCACCCTACCTGGGCATGTAGCTCCTACTTGCCAGGTAGCCTGCTCCCCTGCTGGGTACTCAGTTGCTGCATGGAACTGTAGACTTCTCTGCTCCTGAAGTGATGTATATTAGCCCTGTGGACCAGTGCCTAAATACTGAAAAAGCACTTTAAAAATGAGGGATAATAAAAGAAAGCTTGAGGGCTGGTCTTTAGCCAGCTACATCTGCAGCTGTTAGCTTCATGGTGGACTAACATATTATCCAATCTAATGATCAAAGAGAGAATAGACTGTGTGATTATTGGATAAATTACTAAAATTGTCAAGTCATATTGTCAAAAGATTGTATGGTGAAAGAATGGAATAAAATGAAAAGTTTGTTTCTTTTATGAATGCTGACCTAAAGATTTAATATGTACATCAAAGGGAAAAGATTTGAGGGAAGTGTTACTTGACATGAGTGCTTAGTAATGCAGTCTAAATCCTCACCCAACTTAATTTGTTTCATGAAAGTTACATAGTCCTATGAGGGAAAAAAAGGAAAATCTAGCCAGAAGAACAGCTGTAGAAGCCAAATCAAAGTGCATGGGTTGCAATGCAGGAGACAATGTAAAAAATGATCGATATTACCACCAAAATGACACCTACAGTTATACAACCTAGTTATCTAATTTATAGAAAGAGAATGAAGTCTGAAATTTTCCTGACCTTTAGATGTTATTCTGTGCTGCTTGAGCACCCTGTTTACCTTTTAGCAAAAGACTACTCTCTGCATGGAGAGCCTCATCTGTTTAAAGCACAAATATTCCAGTGCATAATATAAAAGGTTGTTGGATCTGAAAGACTTCGATCTCTTATTGGTTAGATCGGCCAGCAGCCTGGAAAATGTAAAATTCAGATTACTCTATGCAGTCTTTTTTTAGTCTGAGCACACGATTAGCCTAATATCTGTTGCTGAATTCCCATTATTGAGGCTTTATGTTGGGGCTTGCTGCAACAGAGGAGGATTTTATGCACAGCTGTGTGTAAAGCAAATTTTTTTCCCAAGCAAATATACTGTGGCAGATGTGGGACACTAAGTTGCCTAAACATAGGTCTCTAGTGCTGCTTGAGACATCGTAGGGTGTGTGAGACATCCACATGGGACGAATGGATTTAGCAGAAGACCTAGAGGAGACCTTTACTGGAGTGGCAGCAGAAGGTCAGGAAGGTCAGATACCCTAGAGCATTTCTAATGGCCCTGCGTAGCTAAGTTTAGGCAATCGAAGGAATCCCTAAAAGCAATGTTCAGTCATCGCAGCATTTCATATAATCCACTAGGACTCCAGCTATTTGTGAGAAACTTGTCTGTTTCATGGATCAGTCCTCTGTCACATCATGTGGATGTTTTAGGTACATGACTGCATCTCACACTGTACTGTGTGCTTGTGTTTAGGTGCAGTTCTTTCTGGTGCTGGTGGGATTTGGCTCCAAGCTCAGATGCCTTTCAAATAGTGTCTGCCTGTGCATTAGAAAGTCTCAGTTTCCCTTTATAACCAGTGGAAGGATTAGTCAGAACAGTTCCTGGTATAGAATGCTGTTTGTCATGCCTTAAACTAGGTTGTCTATGTTTTGTATTGATCTCTCCAGAGCTTCACTTTTATAGCAACTTAGTTTCTATGCATTAACTAAATACCTAAATTTAGGCATCTGAATCTAGAGCTGAATACTGCTCTGAGAAATAATCCTAAGAATGTTGATTTGCAATAATTTTATGAGTGCTATAGTGGGAGTCATTCGACTGTCACAGTGGAAGGACTGAAAAAAAGACAAAAATCTCTCCCCAGAGAGAAGCGGGAGAGAAAAGTATTAAAAGAACAAACTCTTTAGGGACATATCTGGGTAACAGCAGTTTTGAGGAGAGGCAGGCATGCTTGTACTGAAATGCTTTTGATTGAATAAAGTACTGTTTTGCTACAAGAAACTGTTTGGCTGTGGAGACCAGTGCTCTTGCTCCCCATGTGAAGTGAACCCTCAGTTCTGGAGCTTGTTGTGTTGAACTGATTACAGCAAACAAATCCCTTGGTTTGTGGGGGAGCAGTGTGGGGTGCCACTGGGATTTTTACTTTGCTACAGTTGTCAGCCTCAGACCTTAGCCATAGGGTACAACATTCTTCCCCCAAAAAAGCCAGAGTCAGAAGTGCTTTGCCTGCATTTCCAGTCAATGTTGCAAAATTCTGTCCTTAAAATTTGTATTTTAAGGATTGAGAGGTGTGATGATAAAAATGTTTACTGACTGACTTTGTGAAAACTCCCTTCTGCATTCCTCACACTCCTTCCAGTAGTTTGGGAAAAAACCTTGGAAGAAATATTAAAAACTACTTGGAAATAGAAATTAAAAGTTTGTTTAAAATATCTCCTTAAATATGCTATTATTTCATTCTGAATGACAGATATCGATTTCAGAGAATTAAAACTTAGGGAAATAAAGAATAGTCCAAAGAATAATGCAAGTGATTGTTCAGATTTAATTGTTCAGCTGGAAATAGCTGATTTAGACCATTAGATGGCAGCATGAATTTGTGCAAGAATTTTTCAGCAAAAGCATTCTCAAAAAAGTTGCCTTTTTCTATCCTGAGCCTTTTCATGACTTTAAAATTTCATAATTCCATCACAAATCAATTAAAACCAGGTTTTCTGCAAGGCTCATAATTTTCTTCACGTTTTCATCTTCTATAATAATTGAGGCTCTAATGCAGTAGCTTCAATGGCAGTTTTCCTTTTTTATGTAAATCTAGTGTGAGTAAAGGATGCGAGTTTGCCAGCAGTGACAATTAAGTGTTTGGTTTATCTGCACAAAGCATGAATTCTGCATTTAATCATATTAATTCATTCCTCAGGCCTGACCTAAAGACATTTCCTTAAAGATAAGTTTGCAACTTGGCTACTAAACCTGCAGTCTATTTGTACTAAAGAAGCTTTCTGATGATTTAAACATTTATTTACTTGGAAGGGACTGAGATTGCCAGCTGATACTTAATTCAGTTGTGTACATTACCAGTTGAGATAGGATTCAGATCATATCTTAAAGTGAAGTCTTGTACATCACCCTTTTATTTCCCCTGCTAGTGTATTGGCATTATGGTGTAATAATGCAGTCACAGATTTTCAAATTAATTCTTTGTGTTCATCTTCTACATGCTACATTTCCCTTCCCCTGGCCTGTTTGTTCCCACTAGTTGCCTGCCTCCCACACAGACATATTGTTACAAGAAAAGTGTTGAGTACAGCTGTGCTAAGATTTTTCTTTGCTAGTATCTGTTTCTAGGAAAGGAAAAGGGAGAAAGTCAGTCCATTTCCTGTTGGTTTAAAACAGCAGAAACATCTGTTTGTCTTAAGATTGTTTTCCCAAAAGAACAGTGGCAAGGGAGCTTGCAGGTGATGAGCTTTGCCATTGCCAGTAGCTGTCAGTTTAGACAATAGTGATTATATGGTTGGCTTAAAACAGAGAAAGGTTCCTTAAGTGGCAGAGGGTATTTATTCCTGCAGTAAATTTTTTGACAGCTAATGTTTAATTTCTACAGTGTTTTAAATCTTAAAAATACATAGAGTATCTGGGATCAGAAAACCCAGATTCTGTTATGGGATCTATAGTTTCCACTAAATTCTGTCCAAGATTGATTTTTCTGCAGCCCCCTCACCCTGTTATCATGAATTTGCACAATGCGCACAAAATGGTGTTGGGTGACGTGTCCTGGCATGGTGTGCATATAATCCTTCCGATAAATGCGTCCTGTCACTACCATCCACTGCATTAATGGGTACATTTAATCTATAAGGGATCAATAACATATATACTCTTAAGTGTATTTACAATATTACACTGACAGCTGTTAAAATAATGTTATGTAGGCTAAAAATCAAGCTGACAGAATAGAGAGCAAGGTTTGAGGTTAGTGTTCCAAGTACAATGTCTCTTCGTTCTCCAAGTCAATGCACTTACCTGGTATCATTAAAATTTTTCTAGCCTTAATTGTAGAGCATCTAGATGCTTCATCGCTCTTCATGCTTAAAATGTGATGCATCAGGCATGACATTTTACAGTATTGCAGCATTCTAAACAGTCCTTGCTCAAGATGTAGTAGTTTTGTCAATGACTTCTTGGCCCTATTTGTAGAGGAGCTCCTAAGCCCTAATGCTTCAATCTTAATTAATATTTTTATTCATTTTCTTTCAGGATATAGTGACCTTCCCAGACCACTTGCTTTCTTGCTCTGTCTGCTAAGAGGACTGCCCTTGCCTTCTGTGGTCCTTGGCTCATGTTTTGACTAATTCTCCTGAAGCTTCTTCAGTGGACAGTGTTCTTTACTTTGGGTTTTTAACTTCCTCAGATTTTTCTCTGCTCTGGAGGAAATGCATCTGGCTCCAGATGTGTCTCCAAGTTTCAGATGTGATTTTTCGTGTTCTCACAGAGGCTGAAAACATAGAGGTGTAATACAATCCTTATCTTTGGTTTCCTAATGTCTGTCTTTCAACACTGCCCTTCCACTTGAGAGACTTCCTGTAAACCTTCTGATCCAAAGATCCTCAGAGCCAACAGCCTGCCCCAGCACCTTGTGAATCACTTCAGTCTGTTGGCTTTGCTACTCACTGGGTGTTCTTTCTCTAGCCCTGCCTTTAACACAGCCAGCTTTACTTTCAGGATATGGACAGAAGACTAGTCTTGTTGGTATGTATGAAAACAAGCTCTGATTCAGAATGCTCCTCCAGGAGCAGGAATATTTTGGGTGTGTTTTGTTCTTTCCACACAGTTAGCTTTTTATTCACCCTTTTCTTTTTCCTGTACTTCTGCTGAACTAAGGGTATTTCAGATGGGACACCTGTGAGATAGTGGGTTCAACAGAAACAAGCCTGTGTGGCCTCCTTTCTTCGTATGGCCTTTCTGCTGTGTCCAGAACCTGAATATTGGTTACCAGTAAATATGTTCTCTTTCCTTTGCCTGCTTGTTTTGGTAATGACAGAGGTGAACTGCTGTTAGAGCTCAAACTTTACTTTGAGAGGCTGCCATAATTTTCCTGAGGGAAGCAAGCAGAAAGGTTAGTGCCTAATTTTTCAACAGCTTATAACTCTGTAAGATCTGACTGGAATTGTACTCTATCCCTACAAGGTCTTTGTCACTTTTGAACTGAAAATTCTGCCACAGAATGAAAAAGTATTAAATATTCTGAAGAAAGGCTTTCAAGATTATTTTGTAACAGAATATATGCAGTCTGAAGGCAGAACTTTTCACCAGAAATCACTGTGTTACAGTTTCTCTTCACATCTTGTCTATAATATTGATTTTGGTGGGTGATTGTGTTCTGTGGAAGAAAAGTACAGTTAACAGCTCTTCTGAAATGCTAATTCACAGGATCTTCCAAAGATCTCCTTGCCTTTATAGGATATTTTAAAGAAGAATGCCAGTTTAAGTTGGTTTTTACTGTCACAGAAAGGATAGGTGCCCTCACAGGTGCTCATCAGGTACTTTGGCACCATAATTTGTTTGGCTTATATGTTTTACTAAAATGGGGCTGAATCCCTCAGTGTTGTGATGAAAAGGGAAATCATCTCTGGACAAAAACCAGCCCAAAATTTAGTTTTGAGGTTCTGTTCCACAACAGAGGAAGATGTGGAGTCTAATCACCTTATTGATTTAGATTCAAGTCTGACACTAGTGTCAGGGAAACAGAAATGAGAATTCTTAAGGAGGTGGACATCAGCAGCAGAGCCTTGGTTCCCTTCAGTAAAGGCAATCTCTATGCTGACCTTGTTTAACTAAGTCAAACACCGTAATAACCATTTCACATATTATGAAGAATTTCTTTACAAAAAGAGTTGTCAAGCAATAGAACAGGCTGTCCAGGAAAGTGCTTCAGTCACCACCACAGGAGGTATTTAAAAGACACATAGGTGTGGCACTTAATGATATGGTTTAGTGGTGTACTTGTTAGTGCTGGGTTAATGGTTGAAGTTAATTTTCTTAGAGGTCTTTTCCAGCCTAAATAATTCTACGATTCCATTATAACCATCCTTGGTATCTCTGTCTTTCAAGACTTCTTTTGAGTCCCTGTTCTCTACAATACAATTCCACCCAATTTTATAAACATTTCTTACATTTCCTACCTTTTAGAAAATCTGCAATCTTGTATTTTAGTGTACTGATCTAACATGATCTACATTTTTTTTCTTTGTTAATATTCAGTACTAAATTTTATTCACTGGACCAACTGAGATCAGTCATTGTGCTTTGGTGACCACTACTATGGCAGTCTCATTGCATTAATTATGCATTTTTATTAGCAATGAATTGCTATTTGTCAGTCATTGGTGTAAATTCATTAAAGATTGAAAAAGAATATTAAATAATAAAAATTAATATTAAAGGTATTATGTCTTCTTCCCTAGGAAATCTGCATTTTTTATGCTTTTCAGTAGAAAGGAATCAAAGCACCGAAAGGCTTCATCAATCATTTTTGGTTTCTGACCTTTTGGCCCTTCACAATCTTCTCTATGGTCAATTAACAGACACCTTCCTTTCCCCTTCCAGGTGTAGATAAAGCTTCCTTCTTAAGGCTATCCACGTTTTTGTCATCATTCTGATATGATGTGCAGGGCCACATAAAATGCTCTCCCTTTGCAATTGACCAAGCTTTCTCTCACGTTTCTTTTCTTTGCAAGTCTGATGCCACAGAGGAGAAGGTTTCTGGATAGAAGCTTTAGCTGGCCATGTGTGGCCATTTTTAGAGTTTGCTGATAACTAGCAAGGTAGGGGAGTGTGCATCCTCAATAAACTGCACTCATCTGCTGAGGGGTGGCTTATTTAATCAGAATTAAGTGTGCTTTTTCAGCTTGTTCTTACTTTCAATCCTTTAATTTCCAATTTTAAAGTGATAGGTAAATTTCTTACTCATGATAATGCAATTTAATGCCTGTATGTTTACATTCCTCAAAGTGGGAAAAGAATGTAGAAGAGTACATACTAATTATTTGAATTTAATTTGGATGGTGAAAATCACTCTTGTGAGCTTTCTTGGGCCTTCTTCCTCTGTGGACTTTCAGCTTAATTAATTCCTATGAAGTCCTAGCCCTGAGATGATTTAGTTAGTAACACTTTTATTAGTATTATATTACTGGCATAAATATATGATAAAATGAAATAAGTGAGATACTTCATTCTCTCATTTACTTAGTGTCTAGGCTGGCAAGTGACATATTTTTTTTTTACATGAGTTTCTTATGTAAAAAGAAAATGATTCTGTAGTCAGATATGCAGCATTGTTTATGTTCTTTTACTGTAATGGCTATTTGGACAGCATTCTCAGTAACCACTCTGCATGCTTGTAAAGATTAGTGAGTAATACAGTTCATGGGAAATTTTATGAGCTGAAGTAGATAAGAGTATGAGATGTTTGTCTTCTGGATGTCTGCTTTAACCTCTAAAGTTTACAGTGTACATCACAGCTTCATTATGTTTTTCCCTTTTATTCTTATTGTATTTGGTTTAGTGTCACAGAAAATAACGTTTTCTTTTTCCTTGTATTTATCTTTTCCTTCCCCCAGCCCCCAATTCCATTTCAGTACTGTCCACTTGACATTTTCCAATGTCTTTAACTCTGGAGGCAGTATTCTTGTTATGTTCCTATATTATTTATGCTATTTTTACAGTCAAGAATAAGTTGACATTTTGTTGACCATTCTCATTAGTTATTGAGTTGATAGGTAAAAATACTTCTTCAGAGGAGCATAAAATTTTGTTCTCTTTTCTCTTCTTGATTCTGCTGTTTTTCACTTGTTTTTTCTACCTCAGTCTTCAGTATACAGTACTTTGGGAGGTTTTTCTCATGATTGTTTTTCCCCTAGGTTTTTCCCTATTACTACTTCTTACTGTTTTTTTTTCCTTACATATCTCTTACACTAATTTCTCTTTAAGAGAGGGTATTTGGGCTGGTTTTGAGATCCTTCTGGAACTTTGACAAGTGCTTCATCTTAACTTCACGGGTTTAGACTGAAGGAGAGAGAGTAATCAAAGTGGAAGCAGAGACCTGAAATTACTCTGAAACTAGTGCTACATAGCTAGTTCAGTATGTTTGCTCTATTACTTGTCAGCTTAATCCATGATGGTTCAAGCTCCTAAACTTAAAATGTCTGTAGCTTTCTGTTGGTTTCTTCTAATTACCTGTGATGAGCAACAGGTTTTGTTTTTTTTTTTACTTCATGTTGTATATATTTGCCATAAATGGTAAACAAAGTAGTGATAAATGCAGAGAGTAAATATTGAAATATTTATTTCAGTGAAATGTCTGTTGAGCAACTTGGAATTCAGACAAACAGTGATGTGGCAATATTATTGTCTTGTCATCACAAATTCTGCTGGGAAGATTCCACATTAGATAATGTTATGTTAAACTGAATCCTCCTCCCTTTTGTTTTTTCACTCAGGAATGTTTCAATATTGTGATCGTGGAAATATGAGTAAATTTTTTTTTTACCAAGCTACTCATACTGCTTGAAGGAACTACATAGCCTCTAGCTCAGGAAAAGAAAAAAAAAATAGACAAGGGAATTATCATTAGCTTCATGAAAAATTCCCAGACTCGTAACAAAGTTTAAAAGAAAGTATAAATAAAGACAGACAAAAAAGTATAAAACTCAACACGAAATTACTGTGTACTAAAGGTAGATTGTGTATGACTAATGTGTTAACCTTACATGTTATGTGCCAACTCATTTTTTAGGTAAAGAGAGTAAAGTAAATCTTATATTTCTGGGATTCAGTTAAGCATTTTATAGCATTAGATAAGGATAATGTTTTCATTAAACTGAAGGAGAAGGGGATTTGTGTAAGAAATGCAGGGTGGGAAAGAAAAAGAAAAATAATCAGCAGTATTAAAAGTCAAACTAGGAGGAAGATTATTAAGTACAGTTCTTCCAGTTTTAGAATCAACCTTTTAAGTTATTTTTGTTAAAGATGTTTGCACAAGAAGTAGAAGAATGTTCATGAAATGTAGAAGGCATCATTGATACACAGAAAGGTCAAGATAGGCAGGAAGACTTGGGTGATAGAGAGGATTGACATATTAGAAATGCAATGAGACTAGACTTTCCAGTCTAAAATGTAAGATTAATAACACAGGCACTAGTAGTACTAACTCTGTTGTCACCTGAGCATTATTCAGTTGAAAACCACAGAACAGAAGTGTTATATTATTAAGTATTTGCAAGATAAACTGAGAAGAACTAATGTGGTTGAATTAGTTGAGAGACAAATGTGATTTTTAAGATGCATTGAGCAAGATATTTCTGGTATAGATACATAAATATTCCTATTGTATAGAACACTGTTAGCCTATTATATGGTATATTGTCTACCATTCTTGGCTTTTGTATTTAAGAACAGGAGTAAGTATGGGGCAGGGCTGTGAAGGATGATCAAGACAGTGGGTAGCCTTTTACACAGAAAACTTCTGAAATACTTTAACTTGTTCCCTTTCAAAGCAAAGGCTGATAGGGAGTGGGAAAGCTCACCTTGGAGGATAAACAACAAAAGAATAAATAAGCTGTATAAGTTACAGGATAGTATTAACGCAAAACAAAATAATGTATGTAAAAGTATAGCCAAGGTGAACACTAGGAGATTCCTAAGTATCTACTCAACTTCCAGATCATCCTCCCAGCAGAAGCAAGTAATCTCATTTGTTTTCTAATAGACCTTAACAGATAAGGAGGATTACATTATGCAGTTGCCTGCGACTCGTGGATTTTGACTGCTTAATGTGGGATTTTCTTACATTCTTGCATTTGAAATAGAGGAGGTTTGGGGTTTCTATGTTTTTAAATGGGAAGCATCTTTGTTATGTTTTCTGACTATTTTTTTAAATGAACAGATGCTTTTGAATCTCATTCTGTTAATATGTTTCCATCACATGGCTTTCTTTAGAATTCTTACATAGTCAGTTACACATTCTTTTGCTTAGGGATTTTCTATAACTAGGTCAAAATTGGTTTCATAAATGACCATAGCAAATATTAAATAGGGAAAAAATACTGAATTATTCAGAATTAATTAAATTCATTTTAAGTATTTAAAGATTTGACTTATAACTTAACACCATCTTTTGAATGAAGAATAATCTGGGACAAGTATACGTGAATTTTCTTTTTTTAATTCTCATCAATGTAGCTGGGAGGAGGTCAGCATTCAATAAGGGATGTCTGTGGCTAAAACTGATACATAGTGTGTGCCTTGCTCACTTTACATTAAGAATGTTTTTGGACGATGTGAAAGTAATCTAGAAGAGAGCAGCCGAACTAATTCATCGTAGAATCATATAATCATAGATTGATTTAGGTTGGAAGGGATCTCAAAGATCATCTTGTTCCAATTCCCTGCCATGGGCAGGAACACCTTCTACTAGACCAGGTTGCTCCATGCAACCTGTTCCAGTGCCTCACCACTGTCACAGCAAAGAATTTCCCACTCGTGTCCAGCCTCTTACCCACCACCACCCTCAAGTCCTTCTTGGCAGAGCTGCTCTCAATCTGTTCATCCCCCAGCCTGTGCTGATACTGGGGGTTGCCCTGATCCAGGTGCAGCACTTTGCACTTGATCTTGTTAAATCTCGTGACATTCCCATGAGCCCGTTTCTTGAGCCTGTGGAGGTCCCTCTGGATGACATCTCATCCCTCATGTGTGACAACCTCCCCACTCAGCTTGGTGTCATGTGCAAATTTGCTGAGGGTGCACTTGATCCCTTTGTCCGTGTTATTAATGTAGATATTAAATAATACCGGTCCCAATGCAGATCCTTGAGGGACACCACTTGTCACTGATGTCCATCAGGGCTGAGACACTAACTGCTACATTCTGGATGCACTGTCCAAACACTTTTTTATCCATCTAACAGTCCATTCATCAAATCCGGTTCTTTTCAGTTTATGGAGAGGGATGTTGTGGGGGACCATGTCAAAGGTTCTACAGAAGTTCATATAAATAGCATCTGTAGCCTTTCCTTTGTCACTCCATTGTAAAAAGTCACTAGGTTGGTCAGGCAGGACTTGCCCTTGGTGAAACCTTGCTGGCTGTCCCAAATGACTTCCCTGTTCTCCCTATGCCTTAGCACAGCTTCTAGGAGGATCTATTTCATGATCTGCCCAGGCACAGAGGTAAGGCTAACAGACCAGTTGTTCCCAGGGTCCTCCTTTCTACCCTTCTTTAAGATAGGTACAGTATTTCCCCTTTTCCAGTCACCTGGGACTTCATCTGACTGCCATTACTTTTCAAATATTGTGGAGAGTGGCTTGGCAACTAAATCCACTTATTCCCCTTAGGACTCTGTTGCAGCCCATCAGGTCCCAGAAACTTGTTTATATTCAGGTTCCTCAAGTGGTCATGAACCTGACCTTTACTTGCAATAGGAGGAACTTTGGTGGTGTGAGAGAGGTTGCCATTGAAGACTGGCAAAAAAAAGTTGTTGAGTACCTCAGCCTTCTCCTCATCTGTTGTTTCCAGTTTTCCAGCACTGTTTTTCAGCAGGGAACGCTTTTTTTGACCTTTTCTGGTTAACAAACTTGTAGATGCCCTTCTTGTTATTCTTTATATCCCTTGCCAGGTTCAGTTCCAGCTTCACCTTGGCCCTCCTCACCCCATTCCTACACAACTGTACTCCATCTCTATACTCTTCCCAGGTTACCTGTCCTTGTTTCCATGCCTGTGCATTTGCTTCTTCCCTTTTAGTTTGACCAACAGTTCCCTACTGAGCCACACTGATCTCTTGTTTTCCTTGACCACTTTCTTGCTCCTGGGAATTGCTAGGTCTTGTGCTCCATGGAAGACCTCACTAAAGATCTGCCAGCTCTGTTCTGCTCTCTTGCTCCTGAGGGCAGTCTCGCAGGAGACCATATTGACTGTCTCGTTGAAGAGCTGAAAGTTTACTTTCCTAGGGTTCAGGAGCCTTCAGCTTGCTTGTATTGGTGACCAACAGATCCAGTATCACATCCTCTCTGGTAGGCCTGTCTATTACTTGGCTCAGGAATCATAAAGTAGAATCATCAAAGTTGGAAAAAACCTTTAAGATCATAAAGTACAGTGTCAATGCAGCACTACCACTCTTATACCACTAAACCACAACATCCAGTGCCAGATGCAGATGCCTCTTAAACACCTCCAGGGATGGTGACTCCACCACTTCCCTGGGCAACCTATTCCAATGCCTGACCACCCTGATAATGAAAATTGTTTTTCTTATATCCAATCTCAATTGCCCTTGTCTCAGCTTAAAGCCATTTCCTCTTCTTGAGTCCAAACAAACCCAGCTCCCTCGGCTGTTCTTCATAAGACACGTTTTCTAGACCTTTCATGAGCCTTGTTGTGCTTCACTGGACATGCTCCAGCACCTCAAAGTGAGGGACCCTAAACTGAACACAGTGCTTGGGGTACGGCCTTGCCAATGCTGAGTACAGGGGGGTTCCCTAGTCCTGCTGCTTACACTATTCTTGATATAGATGCCATTGGCCTTCTTGGCCACTTGGACATTCAGCTGGCTCATATTCAGCCAGCTGTCAACCAGCACCCACAAGTCCCTTTCTGCTGAACAGCTCCTCCTCCAGCCTGTAGTGCTGCATGGGGTAGCTGTGAGTGCAGGACTCAGCACTTTGCCTTATTGAACCTCATGCAGTCATCCTTAGCCCACTGATCGTCTGTCCAGGTCTCTCTGCAGAGCCTTCCTACCCTCCAGCAGATCAACAGCCACACCCAACTTAGTGTCATTGGCATATTTACTGCGCTCAATCCCTACATCCAGATCATCAGTAAAGAGATTAAACAGGACTAGCTCCAAAACAGGGCCTTGGAGAGCACCACTCGTAACTGGCTGTCAGATGGATTTAGCTCCATTCACCACAAGTCACTGGGCCCAGCCATCCAACTAGGTTTTAACGATCAGAAAGTCCACCCATCCAAGCTGCAAACAGACAGTTTTTCTAGGAGGATGGTGGCAGAAATAGTGTCAAAGGCTTTACTGAAGTCCAGGTAGACGACATCCAGAGCCTGTCTCTCATTTACTAAGTGAGTCACTTTGTCATAGAAGGAGATCAGGCTGGTCAAGCAGGGCTTTCCTTTTGTAAATCCATTTTGGCTGGGCTTGATCCTCTGGTTGTCTTGCATGTGCTGTGCAATGGCACCCTGGATGATCTCTTCCATAACCTTACCTGGAACTGAGGTCAAGCTGACAGGCCCGTTGTTCCCCAGATCATCCTTCGGCTGACAGTTGTAGATGGATGTTACATTTGCTAATTTCCAGTCAGCTGGAACTTCATCAGTTGACCAGAACTGCTTTTAGATTATTTGGAATGGTTTGGCAGGTTCTTTCACCAGTTCCCCCATTACTTCGGGGTAGATCCCATCTGGGCCCATAGTCTTGTGAGTGTTTAATTAGTATAGCAGGTCACTAGCCATATCCTTCTCGTTTATGGGGGCTTCACTCAGCTCCTCATCACCAACTTCTAGCTCTGGGACCTGGGTATTCTGAGGACAGATGGTCTTGATATTAAAGACTGAGGCAAAGAAGACATTAAGTATCTGCCTTTTCCTCATCCCCTGTCACTACTCTCTGCATTTAACAAATGCTGAAGACCTTCCTTTTGCTGCCAGTGTATTTATAGAAACTTTTTTTGTTGTCTTAAACTATAGCGGCCAAATCAAGTTCTAGCTGGGCTTTGGCCCTTCTAATTTTCTCCCTGCATGACCTTGCCTCATCCTTATAGTCCTCCCAAGTTACCCGATCCTCCTTCTAGAGGTTATATATTCCCTTTTTCACACTAAGTTCTCTGTTTAATCAGGCTGGTTAAGAAGTTATCCTCCATGCATTCCAGAAGTCTCCTGGATTGCCTACAGCTCACCCTGCTACTTTCCCAGCAGATGTCAGGGTGGTTAAAGTCCCCCAGCAGGACAAGAGCCTGTGAGCAAAATCCTTCCTGGAACTGGAGGAACAAGGCTTCATCTATAGGCTCCGCTTGATCAGGCAGCCTAGCCTGTAGTAGACACAGTTCAAGAATAATGGACTGTAGTTCTCAAAAGGAGTACTTGGAAAAGAGAGCCTCTTTGTTCCCAGGTGTTGTTGTGGATCTGCTGAAAGAACCAGAAGGTTCACTGTGTGAAGACAAAAGTGTCTATACTGGATGTTTCCTTCTTCAAAACATAGAACTCACATCTGTAAGAAATGCACGTGGCTAATGGACTGCTTAGGAAAATAGGATATAGCCAGGGAACAGCTGCACTAAGCAACTTGCTCCCCTAGAGAAATTTCAAATGTTACAGAGAAAAAGTTGTTCACAGCAAATGCTGTTTCCTACTCCCCTGCATGGTCTGTGGCTCTCTATCCCTCCACTCACATAGCTCACAGCATTTTCCTGATTAAACAGTGCCAGTAGGGCTGCCAGCTTGATTGACTTCATAAGGAAAAGCAGCCAGGTAGAAAAAGTGCAGAGAATGACCCTTTCAGCAGAGCTGGCATCTGAAGAATGACTTTCCCATACTGTGTTGCAGCTCATATTTTAGTGGCCTTTATCTTGGCCAGTAAAAGATGGTCCCAGTTCCTCTTCACTTTGCATTATGGAATGGGAATAGGGTAATACTTCCTATAATACTTGTGTAGTGGGGAAGTAATTGGGTTTATTTGTTCTTTTTTACTTAGTTGAAGAATATGTTGACCATTAGAATTTCAAGAAAACGTCACTGAATTTTTAACATGAGGCTAAATCTAAATAAACTTCCTGGTTTCTGTGAGCTGCATCTTGCACTTGCTTTTTTCCCTTTCTAAGAAGAAAGTAACAATATTTATCAAAAACATTTATGCCATTGAGGAATCCAGAGAAATGCAGGAAATTCAGTATGAACACATTATGTATGTAGTAGTACTTTATTTGTCTTTGTGTGTGTGGATTTGATGGCCAAAAAGGAAGAGGCCCCAAGGGCTCCTTAGTACGCAATTAATATTTTGGCTAGAAAAGCAGCAGATTGTTTCAGTATGCTTACATGTTATGACATCATATTCCAGTAAAATTATAATGAACAGAATTTTTGTTTGTCTCTGTGGCAAACCAAAATGAGTTTTCTAATTGTCAGCAGACCTTGGTGATTTATTTAATTATAGTGGCGCCCACTCACACCAACTTAGTTAAGGTCTGTCAGCATTTCTGTTATGAACCCCTATTTTTAGGGGTTTATAACTAGTTGTAAATATTTACTCATTGCTGAAACTTGACATCCAAGGTCACAGTCATAGAGCAAATATCCTTTTTCAGGTTGACTATTCCAGTGGCATTAGCTAAAAAGTAGATTTCTGATGCTGTGAACTTAGAGGGAATAAAGGAAACCTGCTTTCCAGACCTCTTATTTGAAGGATCTTTTTAAGAATTTCAAATGTCCTGAAGAGCCAGATGAAAATGAGCTTGTTTTTATAGGTTATATGTGACTGACTGTGTATTATCCGTTATCACACTTTGTTTTCTTCCAACTGAATGTATCATTTCACATGCCCTTTTCTTATCTTCTAGTCTTACAATCTTCTGTCATTTGTCTGTGTTGGTCATCTTGTGTTCTGAAGAGTATGCCAGTATCATCTGAAAATCTCTTTTATATAAGAATATTCTCCAAGGAAAATCCTGGCATTTTTAGCTGCCATGTAGAAAGATGCATATTTTCTAAATGAAGATAATTTAAAAACTTTTAGAGACCTAATTAGTCCATCAGTAACACTGATGTGTTACTGTTTGAAATCCTGACTGTTTCAGTTCTGTGGCTGAATAGAGTGACAGAGGACTGAGGAGTGTAGAGCTGATGTGTAGATGTTCTTATGATGGAAAATATTGTGCTGATACGCTATTGCAGAATAATCACTAAATTCTGTATAAATACTCCAAAGATTGCTAATGCTTTCAGCCCTTTCTGATAACGCATATGTAGTATACTGGGAAGGTTTGTTAATGATCAGTGGCAGCTATATCCTTTTACCTTTGTGTAGGCTTGTTCTTTACATGAGTGTACATCTTCAGGATGCAGAATCATTCATTATTAAAACTCAGTTTAACTGTCACACACTGTCATACTTTCTGACTGTAATACTATGATTACTTACGAGGCTTTTGTTAATACAGTCTCTGTCCTCACCACTGAAAAGAGGAGGATGTTGTTTCCTTTGACATGTTCCTTGTTGTAGAGAAGCCAGTAGCCTTACAGATTTAGTTCATTTTCTGAGGATTTCAGGTGTTCCTTTGCACTTTCCTTGTAATGCTTATATTATCAGTGCTCTGTTACAACTCTGCTTGAGGCCAAGGAGAGCAAGAAAAATTTAATCAAAACCATGTAAAAGCCTAATCATTCTGGCAATGTCAAAGAGCTGCATGAGGCTCTAGAGCCACAGGCTGAATATCATTTTTCCTTATTATCACATAAATAGCTCCCTAAACACTCTTTAAAAGAAAAGGTGAGGAGGGGAGAGGGAAAAAGAGAAGGCCTGTTGTGGGATTTGAGTTTATAAAGTGGATTAAGTTCATGTGCTTTCCTCCTTTGCATGCAGTGGAGAGAAAGGTAGGTCTAGTAACTCAACAGGAAACAGGAACTTCAGATGGATATTGTATTTTCCCTAAATCTAGTTGCTAACAGCACTACCTCATTTCTTTCTATTTAAAGAGGATTGTGAAGTAATGAGGTGGGACATGCCATCAAGGTGCCTACTGCTTTTGCATGACACAGCTTGTCTTGTGCTAAGCAGCAGCCAACACATGCAGCCATTTCCAGTTCTACATCTTGTGGGATGGTGGGAAGGTTCCTGGAACTCTTCAAGGAACCTGAGAGTACCTGTTGCTGCAGGGAAAAGAGAACTACAGGAGGCTATGGCTTCTAGCAAGCTCTAGCAGCTGCCAGTAAGCTCTGTCAAGTACTCCTGGTCAAAAGCTGCATTGAGCTTTTCTTCCAGTCATCTCCTGATTAGAGAGGGTCAAGCACCCTCTCAGCAGGTACTGGGGAAGAGCACGTGTAAGTGCAGGGCCATTGGGCACTGCTCCCAGAGACAGCCAGCAGGCAAAGCAGATTGCACAGCAGATGATGCAGAAGGGAGTCGGAAACTCTGCTGAGGATGGGGTTGTGCTCAGCAGTGCTGGTGGTGCACCACCTGGCACAGTTCCCAGCTCCATCTGGAGCAGCTCTCCTGGTACATCAGAGACCTTGAGTCAGAGCTAGCTCCAGAGCTCTAGCTAGGCTGTAGAGTTAGTGGTCTTGTCTGCAGGAGGTGTGCTGTGTCAGAGGATTTGTGTTACCAAGTAAAGAAGACGCAGGAAGGTGTCAACAAACTGCTGACATCACTGGATCAAATGAGTAAGAGATCACTTGGATCTTCTCTAAGACCCTGCAAGTGCAAGAGCATGAATTCCCAACCATAACAAAGGAGAAGCAGGGAGAGTCAGTGCTAATTGGGCTGAGAAACTAGGAGGGAGTCCTGTCATGGCAAAAGCTGGAAGCTGGTAATTTTTGGCATTGGGAAGAAGATTTCTACTCCATCTGCAAATCTGCAACAATATCAGAGCCAAGTGTTTGAATTCCATTAGGCGTGTAGGAACTTTGTAATAGTTTTCCAGAAAAAGTGGTCTGACACTAGAACAGATCATCCAGAGATGATGTGGAATCTTCATCCTTGGAGACCTCCACAATACCTTGGACAAGGCCTGAACAAGACACTGTAACTTCATGTCTTGACCATGTTCTGGGTGCTGCTTTGGACCAGATAACCTCCAGAAGCCTTTCCAGCAGGAGTTATTATATAATTTTATGAAAATGTTACATAAGCAAAAGCATTTCCAGGCCTTAATAATTCTTGATAAGTGTGTTAAACTGTAAGCAAGAAAGCAAAGTAAATACCCATTTTTTTGCATGTTGTAAAGGCAACTTAGCTCACTCCTCCAAGGCCCTATAGCCAGAGGCATGTTGGAGCCAGTGTTATGCTTAGCTCTTTCCATATAAATGTAGTTTTAGAGTTAGGCACAAAGTTCAGGGACATTGAGGCCAGAGTACTTATTCACACTTGTCTGGTTCTGAAGTGTGCTGCTCTCTGGTAAACTTTGCATTTTGTTTTACAGTTGAAATGACTGGGTTACAATTATTAATGAAAATTCAGGAAGTCTTAATACAAAAAAGTTTCCATCCATGTCCACAGATGAAAATGGAGTGAGCACACTTTAGAAAGGATCGTTTAAGAGGAATAAGGAAAATAGAGTACTGTGTTTGATTGAATCTAGTTTGAGTCAATCTAGTTTTGTTGTGATGGACCTTGGTTTTGTCCATGCTTTTAGAATCCTGGAATCCTGGGCTTTCTTACATTGCTGTAAAATATGAACAAGTTATTTGTCAAGTAAGGATCCATTTCTGGTAGGTATATCCTCTGTCATCTGACTTTGTTCTCCCTTAGAGCTGAGCTATGATGACAGGTTTCATATGAACAACCTCACAATCCTTCTTCCTCCATGTCCCTTGTCTGTGGGACAGGAGTTGTCTCCCAGGCAGGGCTTCCACTGGAGTTTTTTATTCTCCTTAGGTTTCATCTTCTCAAGACTCAAACCAAGAAGAGAGCAGAGCTAGGCTGTTGGGCTGATAAATAGTAGATCTTGTTGCAGAGCTCCACAAATGTAGGTGAAGAGCTGGTTTGCACATAGGAGCTGCTGTCAGTTACCGACTGCCTTGCTGAGGAACAGTCCATGTTTGAGTCTTATTCTGGGAGAAAATATAATGTTTTATCCCCAAATACTACTCTTATTTTACGTAAAATGGATGGGTAAAATTCCTAACTTTTACTGTTGTTTTCTTTTCATGACTTCCTTCCAGGTATCACTGCCCAGTGCCTAAAATTTTCTATGTCCAGTTAACTGTTGGCAACAGTGAGTTTTTTGGTGAAGGAAAGACTCGTCAAGCTGCTAGACATAATGCTGCAATGAAGGCCCTTCAAGCTCTTCAGAATGAGCCTATTCCAGAAAAATTACCTCAGGTCTGTAGCTTCAGGAAACTTTTTTTTTTTAATAACTTGCTTTTTCACTGCTATGTCTTTAAGTGGCATATATTGCTGCTTAAAAATTAAAATGTTGTGTCATATTTTAAAAAATATTGAACAGAAAAATTATTCTCAGAATAATCTTTCTAAATTGAAAGCAAAAATATAATAACATTTTCCAGTCAAAGAAGCCAAGTACTTGCAAGACCTCTGGGAGCAGCTGAAGACCACTTGGGATACTGTAGATTCTCAACAGCAGGTGTGTGTTTGTAGGAGACTAAATTGAATCCTCAGTCAAGTAAATCTCTGTGGCTTGGTTATGCTGAGGTTAGGGGGCACTGGTTGCAGGTTAGTCATGAAAAACACCTCTGTCACTTCATGGGTTAGAGCTGTAGGTGACTGGAGAAGGCTGGAGGTAACACTTTGCCGAGATCATGATGGAGGGAGTACAAAGTGTTGCACTGTGTGGAGCTGAGTGTAGCTCTCCAGAGAACTGGAGACTGGTTGAAATAGAGTTTAAGGGTTTCATAGTGCCAGAGGTTCAGGCTCCTCCCTGCTGCTGCCCATGGGAAGTGCACACAGGGCACCATGCAGTGGTGGGGTGTGCTTTCACCATGGGACATGGTCCATCTTAGTTAAACTGTATTTCCTTCAGCACAACTGACCAGCTTGGTTATCTATGGAAGATGATTGATTCATCGCTCCTCAAACATTGGGCATGGATCAGATAAACACCATGCTCTGGCTGGCCTCAATTACATTATGAAGTTGAGCTTCTTTCTTCCCCACTCACTGACAGGGTGCTCCTGAGGGATCAAGGACAGACCTGCTGGTACCCATCTAGTGATCCCGTTAGTAACTCAGTGAACTTGACTGGAATCAGATCTATGGAATACAGCACAGTAGTTACTTACATAGGTCTGTCTTTTGGCCTTCATGGCCATCCTTAATGCAGCCTTCTGTTTATTCTTCTTCCATTTCAAGTTATCCTAAGTTAGAAAAACTTAAATACGGATAAAATCTTTTATCCATATTAAACCACTGAAAAGGAGTATTGCCATCTTAATACCTAATTGGGCAAATGTGTAGAAGAGCATAAGGTGAGCAGAAGCAAGAAGCAATCAGCCAACAGGGCAGGGCTGCTGGTGAATGTGCTTTCACAAAGAGCTATTGTGTGTCTGCCAAAACACCTCTGCTGTCTCACAGATGTGAGGCTAAGAAAGGCCTTACAATTAAAGTGTCAGTTGTGGGAATGAGGATCAAATTTAAATCCAAAGTACCTGAGACACTCCTGAACATATTTTATCTTCCTAAGGCTTGAAGCTTTATTGCTCAGTACTAATGTCTAAGCCTTGATCCTCCCTTTTTGCCCCTCACTGTTAGGTTCTCTACTATGGTGAAAAAATATGCAGGGCATCAGATTGCAAGGGCAGAAGGGACAATGAGGGATTTTCTGGACAGATGTGTTTGTATTGATCATGAAAATTTAAACTATAGTTTCTAGTTTAGATGATACATATCTGGTTAAACTAGAGTACAGCTAGAAAACCTAAACACTCTTGACTTGAAGGCTTGCTAACAGTCCAATGGGCATTTTATTATTTTATGTAAATTATGCCAGTGTTTGATTACTCTCCATTTCAAAGATAATTTGTGAGGTATTTCTTTTAGAATTTATTTAGCTTCATTTTCTATTTAATTGGTATTTTCTTATGTTTGCTAAATATAACCAACAGATATCAAAAATCTCTCCCACATATACATTTACAGATTATTCTTAAGTATTTTTGAATATTTTTATAGAACTGATTGTTTTCATAGTGTCTCAGTGCAAAGTTGTTTTTTGTTATCAGTAGTGCATTCTTTGGGCTTTTTTTTTTCTTTTTTTGCCAGCTTTTTAAATTATCAGTGTCCTTTATAAAGCACAAACTTAATTGAATACAATATCGAGTAATATTCTCACTAAGATTTTTTACAGAATAGTAGTATACCATTCTTTATATCCCCAAACTTTTTTTTACTTTTAAATATTGTCCTTTTAACTCTGCTGATCTTTCTCAGCAAACCTAATCAATGCTTTGCCTATCCTGTAAGTAATGATCAACATTCTTAATTTCAGTGGTACTTTAATTTCATTATATGAAGTGAGCTAGAGGTCCTACATAATTTCATTGTAACTGCCCTTGTTACTGTTTTGCACAGCACCTTTTTTTTCTGGAGGTTCTATAAACTTTGTAATATTTTTGTTTTGTATTTAGCTCTAGATCAATATCAGGCATGTAAATGGCTTTTTTCCGAATCAAAATTTTGCAACAATTTGATGAGACAAAAGGAGTTCCATGTCTGCATGCTGTGGCTGAGTGCTGGATTTTTGGCCCTGTGTTATCTTAAAGATTAATATATTAAGAGTTTAAAAAAGGTAGATAAAAGATTGATCAATTTCATTTTAATGTGAAGAACCTAGTGCTTTGTTAATGTTGTTTTAGAACTGTGGTATCTGGGTTTTGTTGCTATGCTGGTGGCTGAAGATTTAGATCAGACTTTGTTATGTAAGATGGGAGCTCTGCAGGAATCCACCTAATTCAGCCCAAGTGTCTTTGATGTTTACCTCCACTAATAAAAAATTAGGAGCCAGGCCAAGGTTACATGATTGTTGAGAGATCCCAGTTTGAAGTATTTCAGAGCTTTGCAGTTTGAAAGTAGCTGGAAGTGAAGCCTCTGAGAACTAAGGAAATGTGGCCTGGGGGACAAACACCAAAGGCAGTAGTTGCAAAAGGCAAAACTCTGACTGATCTCGGTGCTGATGGTTGTGTGAGAAAATTTAGATTTACCTGAAGAGTAAAGTGAAGCTGAATTTTATGCAGAATAATGTTTCATGTGCTTTTTGTTTTTTTTATCTCTTTGCCTCTCTGTTTGTTATGTTCATATGGATAAATAAATAATGCTCTGTGTTGAGCAAGCTGTTCTCTGTCGCTACCTTTTCACACTGGTCATAACTCCCAGAGGGAAGTTGATGGAGGGGCCATTAACCAGCTGGACCTGCTGAGGACACCTGTAACCTGGTGACCCAGTCAGAGTGTGGGGGTGATTGACTGAATTTTTTCTGAGAGAAGTACAATCTTCTGTACTTTCCAACAAGTACAGATTTCTTCTGTGCCTAGAAAGGGTACCCACAGAGAGCCTGAGAAACGGGTCAAAGGATCTGTTTGATCCTCATGTTGGGTACAAGTGTGTACTCAGACAATTGTTATGCATGTCATTAATAAGGCTAACATCCATAGACACTATTTTGCTGTTTATAATTAATTTATAAATTAATGTGTATGTGTTCCTTTGTTATGAAGCATAAGCACAATATATATGGCTTCAGTCAGCAGGTGTCTGATAATGGGGTGCTGAGACGGATTACGAGTGCTGATTTACAGCCTGACAGGAGACTTCAAAAGTCTTTGAGAGACTGGGGGGAGAAGGATATTATATTTTGTTGATCTTCTAAGAATTGTAGTATGATTATGTATGCATCATTTTCAGAATGGAGAAACAGGAAAAGAATCAGAAGAAGATAAAGATGCAAACAAATCTGAGATCAGCGTAGTGTTTGAAATTGCTTTGAAGCGCAATATACCTGTCACTTTTGAGGTATGTGTTATATTTTTGTCTGTGTTACATATTTATCTTGCTAAGAAAGTATTAAAAAAAGGTACAACTAAAACTCAACACAGATAATATTCACATATGAAAAATATGAATTTCATATTCATGGAAATTATAAAAAAATTGTCAGTGTATCAGTCTACAATAACATTTTTACTAATGCAAAACATTTTTATTAATACAGTAACTTTTTACTGGTAAAATAGATGCTCTTTCAGAACTTTTAGAGATCTAATATTTGGTTGCAAACACTTGGATGGCAGAAAGACAGTTAAACCATCTTCTGTACAGAGCTGTGGGATTAGAATCTGTCGCCACACTCAATCTGATTTGAAATAATCTTCAAAAGAGTTAGCCAAAGTCTTTGCTTTAACTGTTGGCATTCATACGCTAGAAAAGTTCCAATTGAAACATTTCATCTTCACTTATTTCACTTTTCAGAAAGTCATGAGTATCTGCCACTCTGATTCTGTTTCACTTATCTATTTCTACTTAAGCTTTCACGAGTTTTTTTGTTTGTTTCATATGATTTTATCTATGAACCCACTTCTGACACCTTTGTTTACCTGAAGTAATAAAGAGCATTTGGAATAGCTCCAGTGCTATCAATGAAGTAACTATGGGAGAAGGAGTGATACTAACAGGAGTTTTTTTCTGATGAGGAAGTTCTTACAAAACCTTGTTGTAGAAATCTAACACTGTGGTACGAAACACCAGATTTTCAAGGTGGTTTTTTGTTTGCTTGTTTGTTTGTTTTTTTAATGCAGAAAATGCTAACGTAAGTGGCCTTTTATTATTTTATTTTTCTGCATTTTGTTTTACATTTAAACTGAGTCTGCGTGAAGGATGTGGATAGTGGTTATACTGGTGATGGTTATTTTCTCCAGTGCATTTTCCTTTTGAAGTATAGGCATGTATTTGCATGTGAAAAGAATCAAAACCCCTAAGCTGTGGCATGCCTTACAGTGTGCTGTATGCAGTTTACTCACGTGTTTGGCCCATGTCCCTGAATTGGCCAATGTCAAATAAGCTATTTAGACCTTCCTAGAAATCTGAGAAATCTCAGAAGGTAGGTAAGAAAGACAAAGGATATTGTTCATGACTAAGGAATTCCTCGGTGTAGCAAAGGCATATATGCTTCATATATGTGGTCTATGTGATATGGACTAATTAGAACATTAAGAGAATGTAAAATCTAGAGGATAAGACTGGTGTGTCTGGGGCTGTTGGTGTATCAGTTTGCCACTACATGCCAATCACCTAACTCTTAGCTAAGAGCAGACATAATGGAAAGACATGCTTGTGTTTCTAAAAGCAAGCTCATAATTAATGTCTCAGTTTTCAAACATTTTTTTCTACCTTAAACATTTAAAAATATTTGGAATAATTCCATACCAATCAATGCACTAAAATATAAGGAGATGTATGGTCACTGGTCACAGAGGAGCTTGGAAGTTGTAAAGAAAAGAGTGTAAACAAAAGTGCTTTGAATGTCTTCTTCACTCCTGTTTGAGCTCATTTAAGGGAGAGCATTTGGTAAGGAGAGAGTGAAGGCAGAAATACTTTGTAAGGGAAACTCTAATGTGTCACTTGCCAAAGAATGTTAGCAACATTGAAAAAAAGACAGTTTCTTGCTCTCCTGACAGGTTTTGTGTTATTTCCTGCCTTTAAATCTAAATATAGGTGACATTCTCAAATAGAGTTTTGATTGAACTTGGTTCTGGCTTACTTTTCAATAAAACTGCTAAGCAATTATGGATAATCCCCAGGATCTGATGTTTCTAATAGGATTTTATTTACTAATGGTCTTGTGTTATTCCAGGCAGGCATCAAAGCTTTTTCTAGCTTTTATTTTGTGTGTGGTAGCTATAAAATGATTTGCCTTTTCTTCATCTGACAAAGCTTTAGCCAATGTTCCAACAGTGCTGGGTTATGCAACGAAGTAATGATCATAAATATATATAAAGTTCTGTGTAAACATGTCCTCAGAATTGCACAAGGGGTGAACAGTCCTGTTTCATGTAATGTGGCTAGTTTTAATTCTCTAGAAACTTTAGGATGAGTTTAAAAACTTTCCATCTATTAAGTTGTTAAATAAAAACATTCAATTGTAGCAAAGAACCAGCTTTACTCCATGCATTCTTAGCTAACTTTGATTCTTCAGCTTTTAAGTCAAAATACAGCTCCTCTAAGGCATGTGTGGGGTTCCCAATGAACAGTTCTTAAAGATGCCTACAAAAGTGATTGCTCTAGGAATTGTTAGAGTAGCTGTAGAATGGTCAGTTCACTTCTTATTCCTGCCTTGACAGTAGGCTAAAATCTTACTTTCTTCTTTTTTTTTCCCAATAGATATGTTTTTTATTCCTTATTTGTCAGTAAGGGATAGATGAGCCTAGAAGACATAACTGAGGTCAACAGCTTCAGATATTAGAACACGTTGGGGTGTTTCAGATTGCCATTTTATTTTCAATATTTTTCTTTGGATTGCAGTGTTTTTGGTTTTTTTTTTTTAGAATAGCAAATATAACAATGTGTTTTTGATTCTCAGTATCAGGAATGAAGGCATAGGGTGCCTGAACAAGCAAATTTTCTGCCCCTCCCTCCCTGTCCAGTGTTCTACTGGAGAGTGTTCTTATGTCCCAGTCTTATCACAGTAAGACAGAGATTCTGCATTTTGAACCAGGGAGAGGCCAAATTGCAGACTCTGGGAGAGTAGTTCTCAGCAGGAAGTTTCACACCTATCTGGCTTCTGCTGTCCTGGGGATTAAGGCTTTGGATGACTGACTACTGAGTAACTCTCAGTTGGGTTTTGCAGAATAGTCACCCTTCTCACTGCAGTTTTACACTTCGACATTGAGGCTCTTCCTTTTTTTTTTTTTCCTTTGTAACTGGGAAAATCTGGTGTATCTGCCTGCACAAGCACCTGGAAATATATTGATATTTTAAAATCTTATAAATAATCGTGTATTCATAGACGTAGGTGACATGGGTTTTTTGATCTGATTTTTGTCTCCTCTGGTTTTGGGGGGGTTTCTAAATGTCTATGTAATCTTGTCCTAATCTTTTGAATTCTCTACCTGGCATCTCATTAATAATTACAGCAGTGTTACTCTTCCACTGTAATCATACTTCTGTTTTTCATTTGTCAGCATGATTCATTAAGTTGAGCCAAATTCATTCTTGATGTAACTTGACCTTAGATGTGTTTTGGCCCCATGTGTTTTCTCTTGCTGTAATTATTCTTTAAATCCATGGAACAGAAAAAGAAAAGTGTATTGAACTGTCACCCTTAATCAAATTCTCAGCTTTAAATTAGCCATGATTAGGTCCACAGGTCGTATCTTTCAACTGAGGAAATAGTTTAATGTCCTAATGTGTATAGTGCTCTTAGATAGCAAAGGCTGAATTTCTTTTTAGTGTTTTCTGTCCCAAGGCTCACAGCACAACTGTTTGAAATCATATGGAGTAAAAAGATCTGAAATCTGGGGTTAACCAAAAATGTTGTTAGGTAAATATTTTTTTGCTTAATTACCAAATTTGGATGTTTAGCTTGATCCAGATCCCATCTGAATCCTATGGGGTTCATTCCATTGACAACACAGACTTTTTTCCACTTACACACTAACAAAGATACAGTTTTTAATGTTTTCCAGTCAATTATTTACCTTGTGTTACATACTTAAAATTCGAAAGATGAAAAACACACCAGAATGCATTAGTTTTATATTAAGAAATATTTTTTGTGTATATGAAAGTATAATCTGGTTTTGTATTAACATTCTTTCTCTCATATATATGTATTTTCATGCATTTATATAAATATGAGAAAACTTATATAAACTAATATTTTAGGAACTCAGCAATTATATTTCTTAACCAAGTTATTTTTTCCTTTTTCATCTGGTCAGTATAGACATTCTTGTATATTTTAATACGTTATATTGCATGTGAAGACAAATGCCCATATAACAGCATTAGTAGAACCACAGAAATATTAAGGACCTTAGTAAGGTTAATTTAGCTATGTTTTACAGCAAGCATGTTGTAATACTTGGATGGTTTGAGATGCTGTAAAATAGAGTGGGAAATGCTGCAGTGCGATGAAGGCGCTCAGTACAGACACGATGCCCGACTGTGTCTGAGAGCAGGAGATCCTGGCACTGGGCTCATCCCAGCTCCAGTGCAGGCACTGCAGCATCCTGGGGCTCAGCGTGGCTCAGTGCATTGAAAGCACTGCTGCCTTCTCACATGGCCGAGCATTAGTGGGCAACTTTCACGTAAGGCAGTGTTGAAAACACTTCTGAAATTAATACCTGGAGTCTTAGAGTGGGAACACTCCTGGACTACAACAGAAAAATCCCATTCTGGCATAGATGTCATCTTATTCTGGGAAAATGGGACAAAGTTGTCTGTTAATTTTAATTTTGTGTCTTTTTATTGATATATGCTGTGGTAATTGTATTTGCTGGGTGAAGTTGCCACAAAAGAGAACTTAAAAAAGAAATACAAGCCTAAGGAGACCTCATTACAGTGCAACAGCAAAACTAAATAATGCAAGGGACATGACCTTGATAAAAAGAACTTTAATGCGAAACATGTTGTAATAATGTTAAGATTGAAGGTTTGAGCACATTAAAACTATAGTTATTACACCAAGAAGGCCCTAGTACCTTTACCTCAGTTCCCTTTCCCTCCCCTTCTCAACCTAGAGACATTACTCTTCTTCAACAAATGGTTTGATATAGTTCCATCAAATTAAAAAAAATATTTATATTTATATTGATTTTGAAGATATTATAAAGAGATGCCTGTCAGATACCCTAATGTCTCCTTATACATATTACATATAACAAAGATTAAATTAGGTAGCTGCTTCCGCCCATCAAACAAAATAACTGAACCTTTTCCCAAATGAGGTCTCTTAATTCCTGATAGACATTGTCCAGACCAGTAAATGGTGCATGCATACATGAAGAGATGGATGGCCATCCTAGCACTTGCAGTGCTGTGATTTGTGGGTGAATACATCCTAGCATCAGCCTTCTAAAAGGAGAGGGGTGTGTGTGTGTGTGTGTGTGTGTGTAAAAAGACAGAAAAACAACTAAAGGAAGGTACAGCATTCAGTACTTCAAATAGGTTTTCTTATTGTCGTACTAAATGTGTTTGGAAGGGAATGAATAAATGAATTTTTTTCAGAAATGATTGGCTGTTGTGTGAGTTACGGTGGCTCTTCTGGTAATTCTTTTCAGTACTGTTGGGAGGGACAGCTGAGGGTCATGGAGGCAAGAATGTGTCAGCCTTTCAAATGTATGGGATATTGCTCTGAGCTGTGTACTCTGGCAAGGCAAGAGTTGAGAGCAGGCATCCTGCCTGCACCTATTGAGACTGAAGTTTGGGACTATGAACATCCAATGGTTTAATGATAATAGAAAAAATATTACAAACAGGTTGAGGTAATGACAAATTAATACAGTTTTGAATAAGTTTTGTATAAAGAAATAGTCAAAGCCTGGTAGACTTTCATGGACTTAATTGCTTTAGTATGTGAGGCACCTTGCAAAGAAAAAAACCATCAGCCTTGATTCAAATATGCATAATTGTTGTATATTGTGTTATTCTATAAATCTTTAAAAATGTAGGTCTACTCTTGTTTTCTGTGAAACACTGAATATGGTGGTTAGATATGCATTATCTAACTAGTCTTAGTTTTCTGTCCTCAAACCTCGTACTGTCATTAATACTTGTCCAAGTTCTGTGAAAACCCATCTAATTCCTTCAGTTAGCAGGAAAACTGGACTTGTAATAAGTTCATTGCAGAGATAACAAACATTAAGTTATCTCCTTCTAGGGTGCTTTGACTCAGTGTTACTTTCTTTTAAAAGGTGATTAAAGAAAGTGGACCTCCTCACATGAAGAGCTTTGTTACACGAGTTACAGTAGGAGAATTCACTGCAGAAGGAGAAGGCAACAGTAAGAAACTCTCAAAGAAACGTGCTGCAATGGCTGTCTTACAAGAACTTAAGAAACTTCCTCCTCTTCCTGTGATTGAAAAGCCAAAACTTTACTTTAAAAAGCGTCCAAAAACAATATTGAAGGTATGTGTCCACCTTTGACACAATTAAGAATGTTTACTCAGAAAGTAACCGTCAGATTTAAAATCAATAAAGGCTTATTTGTCATTTTCTGTCAATATTGTTACAGTTGCTTGATACTGTCAATATTGTTACTTGTTTGCCTGTGCTGATATGCCTGGGCTTTTTTTAAATCCTGAGAATGCTGTGGGATTCTCAAACAGAATGGCTTATAAATAGCTCACATCACTGAGGTCTTCAAGGGTTTGGTTCAACTCTAGCGGAGGATCAAGCCCTCCAAGCAGCTCTGCCCAGCCATGTGAAGTTTTAGCATCATCTCTTCAGAGAATCCCTTATAGCATATCTAGTGGTTCTCTCCCTGGGCTCTCTCCCCTCCCCTCCCCAGTTTGAAGAGGGAGAGAGATACACGAAAAAGTAAATTAATGGGGTGCTACTTTAGTGCTTCAGTACTTTACTAAAAGTTTGACCATTAGAAATCTGTATACTCAGGATACAAAGTGCAGAGTTCTGAAAGAGCCACCACCAGAAAACCACTTTAAAATAAGCAAATACTTTGGAGAGTGCAAAACTGGATTTGGAAAATGTACAAAAGACTTACTTGTCACCTTCCTCTTTTTATATGCCTTCAATACGGAATAAGTGATTTTTCAGGAAAACCTAGATTAATTAGATACCTGTCTTGTACTAAAATCCTGGGAATCTAATTCTCAGAAACTTATATGAAAAAATGGGCAGGAAAATTATTTAATGGAAAACCATCAGCATAAACGCAGCTTTAAAGCTGGAAGATTGGAAAAATCTTTTGGCTTTGCTTTCACCAAACATCTTGGAAAGTTTTTCTCAAGGGAGATGCTAAGGGTATAGTAATGAAAAAATCTCTTACATTACCGTATACCATTTGCCATTATGAACTTAAATTTAATTATATACAGTTGGCCTTGTTAGAAAGAGACATTAATTGTCAAAATAAGCTGGGTATGTAGATGGTTTTTATTTTTTGAATATCCAAAATTCTGAAATGCTTTCAATGTGCCCATTTCTTTCAATTTAGCTTGCATGTGTTTTGAGCATCAAAAAAGTGGCAACAATAACTTCTTTTTATTTGTATATATATTTATGAGGCTGTATCTTATGGCCTGCTCTTTATTTAGCCTGCTCTGCATTTTGTCTCTGCCTGGCTTCTTGCCCACACAGCTGCCCTTGTGTATGACATTGTCGTAGCTCTTTCACCTACATCTTCTCTAACTACTTCAGCAGTAGCACTATGTAGGATTTGCTGCACAGCTTTCTAAATATAATATCCCTCTTTGGTCTTTGCCTTCAGTTGCTGATCATTTCTTCAGGTTCCTGAACACTTGTTTATTTGAGAAGCTCAAGCAAGCATGAGGGCTCATCTTCTCTTAGACTGCAAATGGTTTCATAAAAGGGAAATAGCTTCATAACATAAAAACAATTCTACATTCAAATGCCATTTACATTTGCAAGTGCATTCTTTGTATTATCCTATATAAATCAGTTAACTATGACTTCAGATAAATTTTTGTGGGTCTTAATTTCTTCTTAAAATCTACAAACAAATATTTTCATAGCTATCTGCTTTGAAAGAGCATTTGCTGTGTGAGCAATAATTCATTAAAAGAATTTCAGAGCTAGAGAGTTTTCAAGGACTGTAGTTTTATCCCTGTCTGTGTAATCTTGGACAGACCACTTTGTCAGCCCTTTTGTTTCCCCAGCATGAGATCAATTCCCCCACCAACCATACTTTTTGACATGTTATTGTGAGGATTATTGCCTTATTATTTGATTATTTGAAATACTTTATGGGTAGTTTGCCATAAGCAACAATTCATTCACTTCACAGAAGTATTTTGAGGGTAAATTCATACGACAGAGTAAACCCTCTGCACCTTTAGTTGCAAGTTGCACTGTAGGATGGAAGGCCTGGAGTGCTGAGAAGGAAAGCAGGAAGGCTGAAAGAGGAAGCTTCCGTATGTATGGCAAATGGTTTTTGTCCCTGTGTAAATCCCACCTCTTCTCAGTGTAGTGCATGTTCCAGCACTGTGGCAACCTGTTATAAAGGGTTAGGGGGAAGGGTCCTAGAAACAGGGCAATAAGATATAACTGACTAATCAATCTGCTGATTTTCATCCATCCTTATGAGGACCTCCATAGACAGGAGAGGATTTTCGTAGCTTGCAGATGCAAGGTATGCACACTGCGTGCAACAATGGCAGACAATTTCTTTCCACAGCTTTGAGCCTGAGGATTCTTATCTTTTGTCTCATGATCAAAAAATGGAAAGTAAGTTACTTCTTATTCTCTCAAAGGGAGTATTACAAAAGAGAGAATCCTAGTAAATGTTTATTGAAGCAGTGTAGTAGTTATGGGATATATACTGAAATAATGGTTCTTTCCTTTAAACCTGGTTTAGACTGGACCAGAATATGGTCAAGGAATGAATCCCATCAGTCGTTTGGCCCAGATCCAACAGGCCAAAAAGGAGAAGGAGCCAGAGTATGTTCTTCTTTCAGAGAGAGGAATGCCTCGCCGTCGAGAATTTGTTATGCAGGTATCATTGACATCATGTTAGAGATAATGGCCTTGCTAAGTGTTCTGCTCAAGCTCAAGCAAAATGGTGGCATAATATGAAGTGGATCTCCTTCTGTTTAGCTTTTTGTCTTGCTGTTAGATATACTGGAATGGTATGAAATACAGTATCAGAAAGCCTGTCTAAACTTTCTTCTTTTTCTTAGTGAAACAAATGGCAATTGAAGTCTGTGCCCTCTAGATGCTTTTCATGTGTTTTGCATTATTTTATACTCTTATTTGTGTTTCACCTGATTTTTATTGTCTTCATCCCTGGTGGTTCATGATTTATTTACTTTTACTTGTCTTTTTGGAAAAGAAATAAAATTGGGCTGGTGTTGATCCAAGGATTCCTAGTATTCTGAAATATGGATATTAATATCTCCACTACCAGGCATTTTGGCTTTAAAAAATAGTGTTGTAAATTTTTTCAGATTTCCAGTTTCTCTGTGACTTTGTTTATCTCCAAAATACAACAAAAAAAGCCCACCACATGTTTTAGACTGTCCTCTGACTGGACCTAATACTGAAACAGTAGATCATTAAAATTCCTTTCAAATTTAAATTAAGAACATGTACAAAAAATTGGTATAACTGTGATATTTTGTTAGATAGCACAACAGCAGGTTGAGAAAGATTAGAAACAGGAAAGGATTCTGTATTCCTGTGTTTTCACTCAAGGGTAATTTTGTGCCGGAACAACTCGGAACAGCATATCTCAGCATGTTTTGACTTGCTGTCTACCAAGCACACCAAAATGTCACTTCTGATCACAAGCAAAATTTATGATGTTCCAGCACCTCCTTCTCCAGAAAATTAGTTGTGTTTTCACTTAAATCTCTAAGTTCCTCCTTCATGTCTATGAAGATAAGCTAGTGATCTTAATTTGCTTGGACCTAAGTGGACTTTCTTCATGATTTATTATTTTTCTCTCTGAAGGAAAAGAAAGTACTGTGTTCTTTTGTTGCAGAATATATATATTCTTTTAATATAAACTTGGATTTCTAACATTTTATGAGACCTGAAAGTATTTGAAAAAGAGTGATCCTATCACAGAAAATCTCATTTCCCATGCTTAGACCCCTGTGGGACTGTCCACAGTTGGTAGTTACTGTGTGAGGCCTCAGAAGAACAGTGCAACAAAGCCCAGTATTAGGAAGATGGGCTGGAAGTTTACTTTTCTGTTGGAGGAGTGTCAGTAATGGCAAAGTCTTTGGTTTGTATAAAAAAGGAATCTTAAAATCAGTGGATATGTTGAAGATTCCTGTATCTAAGGAGGTTTGTGAAAGAAGGAGTTAAAGAAGCACCATAGAGCAGTTGCTTTGTTACAAATACTTCTAAACCCCATTTTCACCCTTTTGTAATATCTTCACACTAAAATTATTCTGCTATTTATCCCACCTTCAGGAAGTCCCAGTGGATTCATTACGACATGCAGAAAACCTTATCAGAATAAAAAAAACCTTTGTATAAACTACTTAAACCATGTTTTCATTTAATTTAATTGAAAGTGGAAGTAAAATATCCAGAGATAATATGTTCATTTTTATCTGTCACACAAAGAGCAAGTTTAGATGTGATGAAATGGATCCAATTACTTGTTCTGGCTACTAGATAAACAGAAGAAAACCTCTGATGACATTAGTTGGTGTTCTGTTCCCAAAGTTAATTTCAGAAAGCTCTTTCTCTTTGTAGTCAGGCCTTTAATCCTTGATAGAGGTTATAATAATAGCTAAACTAGTTTTACAGGTCTGAGAAATAGCAACACATTGATTTATTGTGAGCTATGTTATAAATTATCTTTTTGTCTTGTTCTGTTAAAGTCCCTCAGTTTTATTGCATATAAACTTGTAGCAGATTGGCTATTTTCTGATTGTTATTGTGAACTGCAAAGAAGATAAGGTTTATATTTCAAGATTATTAATATTTTTTGCCTTAGGTAGACAAATCTTTTTGCTTAATGATGTATATATTTATACTTTGAAGGGATATTAATGATTATTATTTATTTACATCCTCTACTTAATATTTAGAATTAAGAAGTATTTGAGTAAAGAAGAATTTAAACTTTTAGGAAAATACATATATGATAAACTGAGGAAAGTGAAGAATTACTGAATGACATAAACTACTAAATAGAATTTATTCTTTATTTAGCATTTGTATGCCTTTTTTTACAATTTTTTTAAAGCTCCTTCCAAACTGTTTCTGGTCTTTGACCTCTGGGGGTTTTTTTTGTTATTCAGATCACCTTGACGATTTTATTTCTATTTGATTTTGATTGCCTTTTTTTGACATGGTTTTGAAATCGTGCACTTTTTTAAGACACAATATGGCAAATAGAAGAACTTAATGGACCGAGCAAAATACACCCATCAAAGAGCTATGAATATTGCCTAAATGAATAGCAGTGAGAGTGCTCATGTCACAAACCAGACACATACAGCTCCAAGAGTTTTAAAAATGGTACCAAAGCCAAGGATTAAGTTGGAGCCACATATTTTGTGGATATCCATTGCCTACAGTTTGTCCTTATTATGGGGTTTTAACTTCTCCTAGTGTTACGAAAGGCATCATGTTTGTCAGAAACCCTTTGTACTGCACAGACCACAGGTCCACTGAGGAGCTTTCTTTCCAAGGACTGTTTGGATCAAAGCTTGTCAGGTGTAAGCAGTTCCAGCCTCTGTGTCCTCTGCAGTGCAACAAAGTGGGAGGAATGCAAATATGGTTTTCATCCTTCTTTAGAAACCACTCTCGTTAAATCTCCAGTCTGTTTGTGTCTCCATTGTTCTGCATATTGTCCTGATGATGCTGGGGAGCTGCTGCAGGCAACACTCCTTCCTACAAGAGTGGGAAGACCCTGGGGCAGTTCCAGTGTTAAAGAGTGGGAGAGAGGTTCATGAGGGAGAATGGGGGTGACAGAGGGGTGGTGGAAGAGAGAGGAGGGAACTGTGCATGCACTGAGGAGCAGAAAAATGTAGCTCTTGGGTATGAGTTTGGTGATCTGAAGAATCTAAACTAGCCCTTCTAAGTGAATACTGCAGTCCCCTTTTGCACTACTGTAGCTTTTTCAAGATCACATCTTCATCAAAAGAGCTGACAGCTGTAGATCAGCAAGAGTATTATATGGTGATATTAAGGAGTCTTGCATTTATCATGATTATGATCAATATTTTCTTTTTAAGGTAAAAGTAGGCAATGACATTACTACTGGAACAGGTCCAAACAAGAAAATAGCTAAAAGAAATGCAGCAGAAGCAATGTTGCTACAGCTGGGATACAAAGCCTCTACTCCTCTTCAAGACCAGACGGAAAAGGTGAGAACCAATTGTTGTGATGCTCACACTTTACCCTTGTCTAGATTTTTAAGCTGTATCGACTAATCACTTAGTAAGACTGGAAGCTTAAGTTTGTGCACGCCCTGTTTTAGGGAGTTGCTTGTCACAGATTAGCCTTTGTTTAACTACATCTGTACAGCTACACTTAGTAGTAAGTGCAGCCTCTGCTCCTGTGAGAGTAATTAGGAACAGAAACGCAGTTCCGTAGAATAGTGTGTGTGCAAAAGTGTACATGTGATTCATGCACCTATTTCTACTTACATATCAGGATGAACATGCCTCTTGCTTTTACTCCATTTTGGGCATCCATGAAAGCCCAAAGGAACAGAAAGGAGCCATGTTAGTAATTTTTATATATGAAGTAGTAGTCAATGTTTATCTTCCAATTGCTTGTGCACTAAAAGCATTACAGAAAAATAATGACCTTTTCACATTTGATGACTGATAAAGAAAATGTGTGTCACTTTTTTTTTTATGAACAAGGAATTGCATTTTAAATTTGTATGTGTTGCAAATATGTATTTCCACGTTAGCTATCTGTAACTTAGCACTCCTCTCCTGTGTTGAATTTATTGATGAGGGGTTTTGTAACCAAAATTGGGTGTTAAAGTTTTGCCTTTTGTATTCTGAAAAGATATTTGATAAGGTATTTGACTAAGCTGTGGACTCTAAACAGCTTCTGTCATATACAGGCTCACTGCATATATATATTTTGATAATTACTTAAATGTTTACTGTGGCTGCCCTAAGTAGCCAACAGAATGTTCTGTTGGGTTTTTCTAGGACTACATGATAAATCTGAATATAGTATATATGTACACATCTATGTATGTGTAAATATGAAGATATTGTGTTTTATCTGTTCTGTATTCCTAACCAGGAAAAAATAAATACTGTACTGGTTACTTGGCCCCACCTTCTTCTGTTTCACTCTCCTTTGAGAGTAGCAGCTATATGTGTGCTGTTCACACTCACCTTCACTATGTTCTTCACTATATGTCTTAGTCATAGACAAGTGTGAAATACTCTAAACAGAGTATTTGGAAGCTGGATGATGTTCCTAGTGTGAACACACTGTACAGACATGGGCATTTAAAAAAAAGCTTCTGACTGAGTCAAATGATAATTCATTTTCACCAGAATGCTGAGACATTCCTGCTGTAGAATATACTCTCTATGGTATAAAACTATCAACTTTTTCTTCACTGCCAATTTGGCCAAATGGCTTAATAAAAAACAAGTCAAAACAGAAAAATCATTTTTTTTTATTCTAATATGAAAATATAGGTTTTCATTCTTGGATTTTAAATTGGCCAGTTTTACTCAGTATTTTTCAGAGATAAAGTCTGAAAAAATTCAGCCCACAACATAGTTTCTTCAGAGAGCTCTACGTAGTGGAAACTTGTGGTCACATTGAAATCCTTACCAAAAAATTGAGTGGCTAAAAAGGGATGCTGCTGCTTTGTTTCCCTACACTTATTAAGCTATTGCTTACAAGTGCATTGTCTTTAGAAAATCAGGCTTAATTGCATATTTGCAGATGTAGACATTTTAGGATTGGTAGAGTAATGTACAATGGTCTAATATTATTCAGAACACAATGAACAAGCATGTTATTGTATGCAAAAAATGTGAAGTACTCGACTTTTATGTAGTGGCAGTATCATAAAATCATAACAAATTTTTAAAGCCTTGTTGGGGTTTAAGGACATGAAATATCTAGAGCATCTGGTTTTATCTTCTGTATATATGTCTGGACATATTTGGAGATGCACAAGTTAGTTTGTGTAGCTGAAAGAATTTTAACTCTCAAACTAAACTGTGGTGGAGAAGAGGGAAAATAGCCCTTAGGTTTCTATCAATCTGAGCATTGCAAAATTCCTTGCATATAAATTGCACAATGAAGATATACCATTAGAAGATACTTGTTTCACTGTTTGAATCCAAAATAGGTCCCAGTGTAGATTAGCTGATGCAGCAGGTTGGCATCTAAGTAGATAATTTTCACTTGTATGTTTTTTGATGATGTTAAAAAAGGCAATTATTTTTTTCCCCTGTTTCCCCTTTTCCTCAAGTCCTTTCATTCCATTCCTCCTCCCTTAAAAAATAAGCAAAACCAAATTCTGTGGGTTTTTTTTCCTTAACCCTTGTGCATAAAATGTGACTGTATTTATTGTTTTAATGGAAACCTAATGGTGTTATAAGAGCAATGTGTAGTGCTGATGGCAGCACATGTAATACAGGTAATGTAAAAAAGTAAGGGCTCTGCTATTTTCTGGGTTAAACTGATTCCCCAAAGAAATCAGTATTGGTTGTGCAGAACCTTAAGGAGAGTGATCTGGAGGTATGCTGGCAGCCATTTTGCAGTTGTCAGAATTTTAGCTCTATGGATGAGAATGGAGAGTTGTAATAATTTTTTCATGTTTCCATCTTTTTGTTTCTTCTTGCCACTTGTATTCTCTTAGAGAGTAGTAAACCAAGGTAGATTGCATTCATGTGAGGCATCAGTATTAAGGATCACTTACTCATAGAGGAATTGTGGTAAAATTCTCTGTCATGATCAAGTTAATAAACAATAAAAAAGAAGAATGAGGAAAGTTGGAAATCTTCTCATATTGTAACAGTATGCTTGTGCTGGAATCATGTTAAGGATGGTCAGGATGGATTCCTGACAAAAACATGCTGTTGCTACAGCAATAAATACAAACATATTTATAGATTTCATATTGCTTATTCATATGAAGAACTGTTGTCACCTGTATTTTCCAATATATATATTGTCTGCTTCATAATATGAATAAAACAAGTTATATGAAATAGAAATGCATGGATGTAGCTGATTAGTTTGAAAGCTGACTGTAACGCCTGTCTTCCCTTTCAATCAAATATCTCCCATTTTCACTGCACATTGCCAAGGCTCTTTGGGATGTACGTGATGATGAAAAGCAGGGAAGCAATTGTAGAAATACCTGCTTTTCATAGTGTGCTCTCCCCTCCTCTTTTCCAAGTAAAATGTATCATCTAGTAGTCTGTATTATGACATGGTTGAAATCTAGAGAGCCTTAATGCAACCTCTGAGATGCAGAGGCAAATTTCAGCTGGTTGATTTTCCTTCTCATCTCTTTCACTTTCCAACCCCATCTTTGAGAGCAAATGATTACAACTTTGTTCTGGCATATGGCCTGCTTTGCTGTGAGGTTTTCTGTTTGCATAGAAAATCCCAGTGAAACCTGAAAAGGATCGTTCGTTTCACATTCATAGAGCTGATTGTCAATAGCTCCTAAGTAATGAGGAAGCTCAGACTTGTTTATCCAGTTTTACTCATAAACCTAGAACATTGCCATCTTATTTACTGTGTAAACCTCAATAGTGGCTTCATTTTGAATCTCTGTGTTAATTATTCCCCTTTTCCATGTCAGAGTAATACCCAGTATTAAACATAGTAAAATTAATTTGAAGACAATTAGCTTCCTCAAAAATATATTAAAATAATGGAACATTGCAGTCATTTTTACTTCCATTTCAGTGACTAAATTGATTCCTAACAAGTAAATATTTTAAAATTACGCGTGAAGTACTTTATAGTGTTTACACATTCCTTCATAGGCGGTAATCAGGATCTTTTTGTTTTAGAATGTAACTTCTCTGTTGTCTATGTTTTCAGTTGAGAGCTGCTTAAAAAATTTAATTTTATTTAAGTCTGATTTGGTAACATATTGAGTTGAACCTAATCCTTTGGGAAACATTTATATTTCAGTGTTAGGCAATAGTTGCTAATGTTTAGTCATGAAGGGTACATTACGCAAATAACCTATCTTAGGCAAAAATTAAGACAAGTTAGCAAAATTTTGTGAACAGATGTGGCAATCTCAATTCATCCTTTTTAGTATGTTTCAACTAAATTTATAAACATGAATGTTCTGTTTAGGGAGCAATTTGCTCTCTACTTACTTGTCATTTTCTACCTGTTTCAGCTTGGAGAAAACAAAAGCTGGAATGGCCAAAATGTTGGGTTTCCTGAACCAACAAGTAACAGTAAGTATTGCTTTCTAAATTTATATTGATACTTATTTCTCTTTGTATGATGTGGATTCTCCAAGACAATTGAAATGCTTTTTGTAAATATTTTAGGGTTTTTGTTGCAATTAGATTCATTAACCCCTGACTGTCCTGTGTGTGAGTGTAGGTATGAACAAGTGCAGGAACCAAGAAATTTTTATTTACTCATTGAATCATTGAATCCTTCAGTTTGTAAGGGATTTTAGGAGGTCACCTAAACTGCTTCCTCAAAGCACAGTCAGTGCAGAGTGGAGACACAGTTGCTTAGGGCTTTTTAACAATTCTCCAGGGATTATGGTTCCATAGCTTCTCTGGGCAGCCTGTTCCGGTGCTTAACTGTCTTCACATGGATTTTTTTTTTTCTTTTTATCCTTGTTAGAACATCTCCTGTTTGTTTTTGACTATCATCCCCTGTTCTTCTGCTATATACCTCAGTAATATGCTTGGCTCCATCTTTTCTGACAACCACTTCTTAGATATTGGAAGGCTACTATTGGGTCTCAACAGATTTTCTTTATCTAGAAATTTATCTTCCTAGACTCTAAAATCACAGCTTAGAGACAAGGATGCTGTGGGAGACATGATGTCAAAATCCTTGCTAAAGCCAAGGTGAATGACATCCACTGCCCTCCATTCATAAAACCGGTCATTTTATCATGAAAGACAATCACACTGTGTACCCACAAATGGCTTTAAGAAGACTGCATGATTTTCCCAGGGACCAGACTGAGGCTGACCAGCCTGCCTTGTTTAAGTATAATGCATTTCTCCAGGCACTGGAGATTTCTTCTGATCTCCATGACTTTTTGAAGAGAACAGAGTGGCCTCATAATGATGCAAGCTGGTTGACTCAGCATGCTAAGATATGTCCCATTTGGTCCAATGAATGCACAGGAAGTTCACCTGAATATGAGGAAGAACTTTACTGTCCACGTGACTGAGCACTGGAACAGGTTGCCCAGAGATGTTATGGAGTCTCCTTTATTGGAGATATTCAAGAACCATCTGGACACAATCTGGACACAAGCTGGGATGACCCTGCTTGAGCAGAGGGACTGGACCAGATGGCCCACTGTGGTCCCTCCCAACCTGACCCAATCTGCAAAATCGGAGATTCTGTGATTTATACGGGCTGACTTCTAGCTTTTCTCACAACATCCCTGACTCTGATGAGGTTCTGCTACTGGTAGTTCCTCTCTTCCTTGAGCTTTGTCTGTGAGACACAAAAGCCCAAGAAGCCTTGTTAATGAAGATTGAATTCAGTTTCACTGCAGCAGGTAAAGAATAGGACAGAACTTGGTGAGTTTATAACTAGATCTTTACTGTTTAAAGTGGTAAAGATAATATAAATAGTACTTTTTCACTTTTTCATGAGCCCTGGATTTTTCTCTAGAACCATGTATAGTTTTGAACTTCTTAAGGGTCCCAAACATTATCTCCCTCAACTAAGGATTGTACAGACATGGACATACACATGAGCTACCTTCTATTTTTTGCCTATATACATCTGGAAGGCATGGTCCTAAAAGCGGGTTTTAAGGAATTTCAGTAGTGTTCCATTATATATATGGTCTTTCCAGTCACCAGAGAGGGACCCAGAGACCTGAGAAATAATTTGTGCTTCAACTTACACAACAGTTTGCTAGTGTTTAAAGTGATCTTGGATTCAGCACAGGCCATTGTGTTTCCCTGAAAGGAAGGATTCTACAGGATCTAAATCTTCTTATTAATGGCTTCCTTACAGCCCTGTCATCAGCCCCCATCAATACTTTTAGGTGATTTGTGTTTGTATTGTCAAAATCTCTAAGGACAAGGTCTGTGAAATACCTTCTAATGTTATCCTATAGTTTGAGGCAGCAGAATAAGACCTCTATCTTTTCTCCTGTTCTTTCAGTATCTTGTAGCAGAGATACTTAGAGATGAAACCACAATTTTCTGTTAAACCAACAAGAAGAAACTATCTCTTAGACTGTTCAAGACAACTTTGACAGTTTATACCTATAAATCCAAATCTAGAAGGAGAACACAAAGGCAAACTCATTCAACAGGAGACGAGATCAACAGAAATTCTATTTTAAACTTGTGCTGACCAAATAACTTACTTTTCACAGACCTGCTCACAGACCTTTTTGCAGCCACCAGAGCCACAGTACAGAAACAAGTTTTCATTCTGGGACACTTTTGTAATGCTCGACGCCTTCATTTCCATTCTTCTGATCTGCAAGTAAATTGGAAGTCGAATGAGATGGAGCTAGCATGCCAGTAGACACAGAGCATTTTTTCAGAGACCATTGTTCCTAATCTCTTAACCACTTTTTTTGAGGGTTCCAATCTAGAGGGAACATTAATAATAAACAGGTGATTAAAGTGTATCATAGATTATTAGAGGATTGGAATGAATCTTAAAGATTATCTAGTCTCATCCACCCCTGCCATGTGCAGGGACACCATCCACTAGACCAGATTGCTGAAGTTCTTATCCAGCCTGACTTTGAACACTGCCAGGGTGCTTTGAGTAAAAGAAATCACCTTTGTGCATGATCTCTCATGCACCTGTGAAGTGCAGGGTTTTTTTAAGGAAGTTCCAAACAAGTTCCACACTTTGAGATAAAAAGATGTCATATCCTTTCAGGTATGAGTATACTGATTTATTTTTAACTAAAAACCTACCTACTTTTTGGTAGGTGAATTTACTCTTGAAGTTTTTTAAGTCATTTTTTTAAGTTCAGAAGCTTTAAAAGAGGGCAAATGGAGCAGCTTCCTCCCTTTTGTATCCTTCTTAGAAGAGAAATGTACAGTTTGCATTTCTTGTTGCCATAAACCTACCTTTCAGTGGTCTTGAAAATCTGAGGCTCTGCAATTGCTACATCTACCATTTGGCAGTTTTTATTCGTATTTCCAGTAATTTTATGCCCAGAAAACAATTGTGTCCTGCTAGGGCAGGCTATTGTGCATCAGTTTCCTTTTGCAGACAGATGGTCTTTCTTTGTGTGCATAGTGCCCTGTGTTTCCATCTGAGGCAAATAAAACTGGAATAGTAAAGGGAATTTGTATACATGAGTACAACAGAAAACAAAAATCATAACAGTTCTATATTTTAGTACAGTTGAAGAACAGATTTTATTGAATTCTTACGATGTCGTTTGTTTTTGCTGAGAAATACCCTACTATCTGTATCCTCCTAATTACTAGCTCAATATCTAATTAGTATTCCCTATTAAATATTCTTGAAAATTAACTTCTTCTGCTTCCCTCTATCATGTGACTCTTGCATTATCCATGTGACAAACCTCACTTCTGCTCCTCCTACTCACTGGCAAAGCTTCTTCCCACAGGCTTACTTCTTTACCTTTCTTCTTCATTTCACAATTTCAAAGAAAGATGAAACACAAAGCTATTGGTTTCTTGGTTTGGGATATCTTTGACATTCTTCATGTGTGAAATGGCAAGAACATTGAATGAGTTTTTTTTCTTTATGCTTCTGGAAGAGACTTTGAGAGATGGTGAGCAGACCAGAAGCATTTGCATCCCATACAGAAGATGTTTACTGTGAACAGAATCTCATATATCTGTCTTGATTTGACTTAAGTAGTTATCAACAGAAACAAAACATGCCACAAATAAACAATCCTATTACAAAGTGCATTTTCATGGAAACATATTTTTGTTTTGTATTTCTGGATGGAGTAATCACAAACATCATATAGGATGTGTTCTAGGAGAAGCTGTAGATGAACTATGAAAAACAGTATAAAAATAAAAGTAAAATGTAACTGTGTTTTTATATTATAATTCTAAGAAGGAAAAAAAAGACCATAACTGTTTTTACATGTTTCCCAACTTCAGTTTTCCATTGTAGTTTTCCTTTACATATTTTTAACAATTTTGGGAGTCACAAAGTACTGAAAGCCTGATAATTAAAAAAACCACATTCAGAGCAATCCTACCTCTCTGTAAAGGACACACTCTTTGTTTTTCTTGCCTAACATTTTATTACTAGGGATTCGTGCATGACTTTACAGTCTTTGTTCTTTGGAGTACATCTGCTCCTGCTGTTTGTTCACCACCTGAAATCATAACCATTTGTTTGTGACATCACAATTAGTTACTGTGAAGATGATTAGATTGTCACCAACAGATGATTATGATTTCAGATGGTATATGAGCAGCAGGAGCAGATGATCTCCTAAGGAACAAAGATACTTGATCTCATACAATTGTTCTGAGTGGCAAAAAAAAAAGAAAAAGGAGAGAAAAAAGCAAATAGATATTCTGAAGAGTTTCTTAAATCTGTTATGAGAAGATTTGATACTTTTCTGTAAATAACATTTATTTTAGTATTTTTAAAAGTCTACTTCAATATTAAATTAAGAAATATAAAAAATACAAAAAGATATGGTGTTATTGTAAGCCCTAAATGTATGGCTACATTCAGATCCTTACTTAGATGTTTCTTCACCAGCTTTTCAGAGAAAATAAATGCAACATAAATTATATATTTATGAAATTTTACATACTAATACATCTACACATTGAAGGAAACAAAATTTATGTGAACTTTGTAGTTCTGGCCCTCAATAGTTTAGTCCTTTAATTGTTTGGTTTTGAACTGGGGATTTTGGTGAAGACTTTCAGTAGATAATTTAATACCCCTGTGTCTCCATGAGCAGAAGTCTACAGTTTGGGAATAAAGTTTTTGGTTTGTAATTTGGGCATTTTTAATTGGAATGTTTGTATGTTATATTTTGCTGAAATATGTAATTCTTTTGGGTATATTTCAGAGGTGATTTATAGTGGATTGTGTGCATTTTTACTTGCTAAGTACTGCTGTTGCATTGGACTTGGCATCTGAATTGCTTCCAAATTTACTCAGCTTTGTCAATTGTAAGGCACTCTTGCTAGGAGTTACATTGATACATCACTAAATGTTTGCTGAATTATTTGCCATTCCGACTAAAAACCACAGTAAAGGGATTGACAACACCTCTTGTTTGGTGAAAGGCCACAGAACAGTAGTTTTGCATTTTTTTATTTTGATATTTCTGTTCTGTTTTGTGGGGATTTTTTTAGCTAACAGTCAGGTGAGTGTTATAACATCAGTGGAGCAGTTCCTTCAGCTCAGCTTATGTCCTGACTTTATATGTCTCACTGCCTTGTCTGTCTCTTATCGCAGCTGGTTATGTTTAAATAATACTTTTCCTCTGTAACTGCTGAGTTGATTTGCTAGTTTTCTAATTAAATTTTCTAGTATCTGAAGATACTAGAAAATTAAATTTAGAAGCAGAAGAGATTTGTTCAATTTTATTTCTTTCCTAATTTACTGAAACTAGGAAATCCGTGCTGCATGTGGCATTATTAATAACTGATGTGTGATTTTTCAGTTTCATCTAACAATGAAAATAATTTTATCCAGTGTAATACCAATTAAATGCAGCTTACATGTTTTTTTTAAGAGTTGAAAAAGCTTCTAAAACACATAATATTAAAAAACACATTAACAAAACAGGGATGGGAGTGTTATTTTTTCTTTGTTGTTTTGAGAACTAGTGACAAAAGCCAAATTAGCATTTTTATGTGTGTGTGATTTGGGCTCAACTCTGGAGTGTAAGATGACAACTGCAAGTGGTCCTTCTCCTTTTCCCACATTTCCCCTTTTCATATGGTCAGTTAAGTGCTTAAAGTTCTGCAAGGTTTGCTTCTTCAGAGACAATGATTTCTTTGCTGAGTTTTGAGTACAATGTGTGTTTATAAAGAGCCTAGTGTTTTAAGCATGTGCCCAGAGCCTTGGTGACTTAGTTTCCTTCTTGAGCAGGAGAGTATTCATGGAGTGCAGAGTAATCTGGATAATGGCAGCTGCCTTTTGGAGATGTGTATCTAATATGATAAAGGAAAAATCAAATGCTATTAAAATATAGGAAATTCACAGTGAAGGAGTGATCTAAATAATCATGACTGTAGTTTGCCTGTTGATTGAAACTCTTGTGAAAGTGCAGATATGTATTCAGGTGTTCTCTGGCTGGTTTACAGATATTCTGCTTATTTTAGATACAGGTTAAAAAGTAAGAGTTGCAAGAAACCTGCTGCCTGTTCTTGAGTAGTATAGATTGTGCATATGTAAGAAATACAGATTTAGGCTATGAGGTCTGTGGTTTGGGTGCCCTCAGGATGAGAAGGAATTCGAGTCACGTGGCTGGGAGACTGCATAGCCATCAAGCTTTTGATGTATAAAATGTATAAAGAGGAAGCAGCCACCATGGCCAGAGACAGCCAGCTCTATGGATAGAGATAATTTCAGATAATGTGTCCCTTTGTTTTTACCAGTCTCCTAAAAGGCCGATATGAATTACATTTATTCAAGGTTGCCAGTCTATTCCTTTGAAAAAATCTGCATATGAAGCAGAAATGCAGAGCTCTTTTTTGATGTTAACTCTCAAATTCAAATTTAATTATATAATTATGCTAAGTATCTGGATTTGGTTTTCTGTCTTCAGGTGAGAAAATGGAGCAGTATCACATAATTCACCTCAGTACAGTTTTACTCTAAATACTTTCACTTTTCTGGAGTCTTTTCTCCTTTTCCAACTCCTTCCCTCCAACCTGGAACCCACCATGTACCTCACCCTTAGTCTAAGATGTCTAATCATGTCCTTGAAAAATTGAATTCCTAAACTGAAACTTTGTTGCTGTCAGAACTAAAACTTAATTCTCCACTCTTTCCTCCATGCCCTTTCAACATCAAACACTGCTTTCTTCTCCTCTGATTTCCTCCTCACTCACACATATGCTGTGCTTGTTGATGGCCCCCTTGGCCTTCTTAGCTTCAGCAACCTCTCTGTCCTTGTCTAGTAGATTTGCTCATTATTTCATCTGTTCTCCGTGTGGGTCAGACCTTTGTTTTCATCATCACCATTCTCATTCTCTTCCTAATCTGTTAATGAATAGTCTTGCCTGCACAGGTTGCCTCCAGTTGCACTTAGGCACTCTCCTAAATTGCTTTCCCCCCACAAACATCACTTTGTTACAGCTATTACAAGCACCTTGATCTGCCAGCTCACTAGCTTGATTTGCTCCCGTTCCAAATTTGCTGATCCTCTTTACTGCTAAGAATACTGACCTTCCTTCTGTATTTTGATTGGTTATTTTCTGAACCTGCTCAGTCTTAATCTTTGGTTATGTGGTACGTAGACATATTGCTGGAAAATTATGATGCAGAAATTACCATGTAAAACTTACAGTGTAGATGTTTCATCTCTCTGTTGGAATATTTCATAGAAGATCCTGTAGAAATTTCCCACTGCAAACACTATGTCTTATTTTTTACCAAAATCTTTTGTATTCAAGCAGGGGGAGAATGTAAAGCTGGAGGAGAATTCAAAGGACTTCCTTCACGTCACTAAAATGCCAAATATTACAGAAACTTAAGTCCTGCAATACTGCAATTTCTGTTTTGGCTATACCCAGTGAAATTAGGGATATCAAGACCTGATTTCATGAAGAACTAGATAGTATTTACTTCAGTACCATGGTTATTTTAAGGTTAAACAAAGGTTTGTATTTTAATGAGCAGCTTTATATAACATCAGTTTGTTTAAGGTCATGTAGACAAAGTCTTTTGCTTGAAAGACATTGTGTAATGACAAAACATTTTCATGTCTGAATATTGCAGTAGCCAGTGACTTAGAAATACCATGGATAGCTGTGTTAAGTAGGTAATGATTGCAGCTTGGTATTTCAAGCCAAGATTGTGTGTAGACAATTGCTGAGAACATAATGGCCATACTATTTACCTATTCAATTGTTTGACTGACCTTTTCTGAGTTCCTATTGAGGTAATAAAATTTGAAAATATTCTAGTATATAAATAGCCTTTTACACTGAGTGGGGTACAAAACCATAATTTCTTTTTATTATAATATTTACATTTTTCAGTCTTGTTATTGAAATAGTTATTTGGTTTTGTAAATTCTCTCTTTTTTTAATGTCAGTAGATTTGTAATAGGCCATAATTTAGGGCATGTTGAGAACCTGCCAGTTCTAGGGAGTAATTATTGCATTTGAGTATCCCCCATGCCTCTTAAGTTCTTGTCCATTTTAATGTACAAAATTGTGAAGTCAGAGTTAGATCCAGTTCTAACTTTTCCTTCTTACAGCCTTACTACAAGATTTTTCCCTGTACTTTATGTACCACATTATAAAAAGGCTTTATTCAATCTGACTACAGATAGCATAATCTGAAAGAAAGCTTTTTGATGATTATCTATCAAGTATTTTATTCCATTCCAAAAATACTGATTATTTCCTTATGAACAATCTTTTCTTCATCTAGTGATGGGTTGTTTGGAATACCAGGGTGCTAAACTTAATTTATGAGCATATCATATACAGAATTATACCATTGTTTACTCTGCATCATTGCACAAGACATGACAGCACTCCTTTGTGCCATGTCCCATATCACTGGCTGTAGTGCAGGGAAGAGCATGTGCTCTTCAGCAGGGTCAGGGGAAGTCATATTGCAGCAGGCACTGCTTCTGACACATGAACAAGTGTAGCTTTTCTGTAGGATAAGCAAGAACTTGGGGAGAAAACTGTTTTCTCTGAGAAACAATAAAATTGTGGTTTAGACCAAGTATAAATATGAAAAGTCAGTGAGTGCCCCTGAACCAGAGAAGTCATTGAGGGAAGGCAGAGGAAAAGTATCCCTACACTGCTGATTAAGAATAGAAGAGAAAATTGGCACTGACATATATGCAGATTGACAACACAAGCCTAATTCTGTAGGCAATCTTGTGGAGTTGAATGATGAAACTGAAATCTCAGCTTGTCATGTTTTCTGATCTTCCTGACAAACAGAAAGTTGGAAATAGGACACCAGTGGTACCTGTGTAGACTAATAGTTGTGAGCGTGCAGGCAATGCTGTCATCACACCAAACTTTTCTTAATTTAGTAGCCCAGTGCTGTGGGGTAACTTGTCACTGTTCCTGCATCAGCAAACTCCGTTTCTGCAGAGTCTTATTACATTGAGGCTTGTTCAGTAATATTGTCAGTTGTTGTTCTTCACCCCATTACCCATGAGGACAGTCCTTCCAATGGTTAGTTTTGTTTACCACAAACTCCAGAAAGTGGAGGACACTTTTGTAGAAATGTCCCCCTGTCTTCCCAGCCAAGGGGACACTGCAGAGAAGGGGTTAGGGATAAAAATAACATCGCTCAAACAGAACTTTCAGAGATTGTCTCTATTATGGCTGCTGTGACAAAAAGTACAACCAAAGCACTGAGATTACGTTTCCAGGGCAAGGCTTGTGAGGGATTGTTGGGCCATTTTGTATCTTATTCATACATTTGCCTTAGAGTCCAAGCTGTTTTGCAGTTATCTAGTACCTGACAGCAAAAGTAGACAATGGAAGATGAAGAAATTTATTCTTAGGTAAGAAAGGTCTTTGGTGTGTTTTCATAGACTTCAGAAGATTGTGAGAGACTGCTAACAATTACTGCCAATGATGAATAAGACATGTTTTTTAAATGTTAGTGATTACATTGCATAGCTAGCATGCATATTTTTGTAGCACATTTGCCACAGTTAAATTATTTTAACATGTTTCATAAATGTGCCTCTAAGTTAATGTCCAGCAGAAGGTGCAGTGGTGTTGGTCTATTATAGATCCTGTGATTCCTAATAATTATGATTCTTCCTGTGGAATTTGGTGAATCTTGTATGGGATAAATATTTAGAGGACACAAAAGTCTAAGTTTTTTTCTTAGCTGAAAAATAAAAAAGAATGAAAATGTCTGCCTGGAGATGTTCTCCTGCAATGCATAAAGGTGTTAGAGGGTAGTATTTCTTTTTCCCATGCTTTTTAATCAACTGATTGTTAGAAGACAAATTAAGATAATTTCTGAAGGGTTCTTTTGTTCTTGCACTTAATCCTCTGTTGTTATTGTATCCCTTGTCATTTGATAACTCTACTACTGTAACTAAATATATGTATACACTTTCCTATAATACAGCAGCGTTGAAGTAAGCAGGCAACAGTGAGGAATGATATGTAAAATATCCTCAGTAATACGTTAAAAATAGAAAATGAATTACAATTAATATATATTTTATAGAAGTTTTCAAAGAGACCAGGTTTTTATTGGCTTTTAAAAACATGTTTGTAAGAAGCTTCATGAAACATAGGCCCTGAATATAAAAAGTTAATATCTTGCAACTACATTAATGTAATGTCTAGAATATTACATTACTTTGTTTCCAGAGATAATCAATGATGGTAATATAGTATCTGCCTCTCAGAGCCAATGTATGATTTAAATTAATTATTGCTTATAAAGCACTTTGAAGTCTTTAGCAGTAAGGTGTTGCAAAGTGTAAAAGTACTATTATTAATTTAACATCACCATTAAAGTCAGTACTTTAAGAGCATTTGCTATACTCTGCTCAATATCTTTCTATTCATCATATGCTGCATATTAGTTATTTTAACATTTATAAAGCTTAGTAATCTGGAAGTATTCCAAACCATTGTTCCAGACAGCAGTTAGATATTTGGGTGGATCATGTAAAAACAGTGAAATGGCTGAGAAAGCATGTAAAATGTTTGTTTTAAGTAATATTACATCAATGGAACAGACATCTGCAGCACTGGACTTGATTTTAAACTTCTTTAAACTTTTTTTAAAGTTAACATTGTACTATGTTTTTCTAAAATTGATTGGAGAGGCTAATATCATGTTATTTCTAAACAAGTAGACTGTTTTATCTTTTGTTCAGTTTTCATTTCTGTTTCTGAAATATTCGTGGGAAATCAGATTTACAGTGGGCCGTTCTTAGGAGGTGGTGAACACCTGCCACTCAGTATTTTTATTGCTGTTTGGTTTCGTAACATAACTTCAGCTATCAAGACCTGTCTTAGCTTTTTTTTTTTTTCAATTTTCATTGATCTTATGTCTTGTGTAAGACTTCAAAAATACAGACAGAGGTAGGCCTTGGAGGTTACAGCCTCTGGGAAAGCGTATTAAGTCTCTCTTCTCATATAGTGACTATGTGCCATAAAACAATGCTGTGTATTTACACAGTTGTTTATCTATTAGATTATGTTTGAAATTGTCTCAGATAGAGAAAAAGAAATTGTAGGGATCCTATCCTCCACCCTTCCCAGCAGCATTGTCTTGAATTTGGGCTTAGCTCTGGAGTTGTCTACTGCCTTTGGAGTCAGTTCTAAACTAGGTAAAAGCAGACTTAACGTTCAAGATCCAAGCAGACTCCCCAGCCCTATGGAGGTAGGTGGGGAGAGCAATCAGGTGAATAACAGATATGTCTTTGTAAATGATATAAGCAGATATTCCAGATTTCTAAAAGCAGTATGAATTTAAAAGCCAAATGTACGAGTAAATCAATTAAAAGATTCACCTGTAAGCAGTTTGCTGAGTTGGCAGTAAGGAAGTTCCATTTTCACCGTGTAGTTGAAAATGAGGATATTAATTACAGGTAATATTTTTTGAATCTTCTCCTTGTGGTAGACATTTTATTTAAAAGTACTACTTGCACTTCTAGGATTAGAGGAATCTTTACTAGGTACTGGAAATTAATTTCCTCCTCTTCTTTGAATTTATTCTGCTTTCTGAGATTAATTTAATATGTACTGCAAATGAATTAAGCATTGAACCCTTTGATTTCTCTTGGGATTACTAAATCAGTTAACAAACAGGTTTATTATCCCTAGAATGAAATGCCATATGGCTCAGGTTCACTCATATTATATGCTAGAAGATTAAAGTATGTTCTTAATATGAAATTACACATTTCAAGCTCATTTTCTGATGTATTAATAATAACAAAAAGGTTTCCCTCTAGTATCAGCCAACTGGTTATTTTGTGTTTCCAAAAAATGCTTCATTGTGTAAGAAAACTAGCAAACTTCAGACTTAATTCTGCACATTTCCATGCACAGGACTATCAGCAAAACTGATCAAGTGCATACTTCAGCTTCCAAGCAGGTTTAGGGTTGAGATATTTTCTAAAAAGGTATTAAAAATGTTTAAATGTAGGTACATTATGCCTAATTTACATGTCACTGGGAATATTTAGAAGTAATTCACATAAATAGCTCTTTGAATGTTTACCTTAACTCCTGTTGATATTATGTAGGACACATATATGCTTTCCTTTTTCAGTGTTAACATTCTCAAAGGCAGGTAGCTATTTGAAAACTATAGGATATGCAGCTAAATAAATAGATTCCTCTCCACTGCAGAGCAGTCAGTCACATCAGTCATTAGCACAGTAACGCTGTGGCTGCAGGGAGATTTAAGACTTTTTAACCACAGGCTGCCCCTGTCATTCAGCAAACACTTCAAGCCAGTACTTGAGGCAGTGCTGCTACTGCAAGGAGCCACACTGCCCTTCCTTTGCCTCCAGCAGCTCATTCTCATGAACATCATCCCTGCATGGTCCTACAGGTGCTGGTGCTGGCAATAGAGCAGCTGGGGAGTACAAACACCAGCTGTAGGTGGGAGTAAAAAACTAAACTACTTCTGGTGGCAACAGTGCTGATATAGACTAGTTTCAATTATTTGTGAAAAGACAGCCTAAATCATTGTATCAGATAGGAGGTAGAAGAATGTAGGGAAATAATGATTGTGCTACTATTTTGAAGTAACATCTGTTCCACATGGTTTGTAGGTCTCCAAACATTTTTTGTTCATACTGTGTATTCTATGCTAGCCACGGTTTTAAAATTAAGGTTTGTACCATTTTAAAAAGAGTTGGGGAAGAGGAAGAAGGGCATTTCAGATCTGCTTTGTTTCTAACTTAATTAGGTGACTTCATTTACAGTTACTGTAAAAACATTTATATACTGCTTCTAAATTCTTACTTTGTTTTTCACTTTGAAATAAGTTATTGAAAGTTGTCTGCATGTCTAACCCATTCTAAAGTAATGAGAATGATCTTTGGTTTTCTTTTCAGCACCAAAGGGAATACTCCATCTCTCTCCTGATGTATATCAAGAGATGGAAGCAAGCCGCAACAAATCAGCCCCTGGTACCACTGTAAGCTATTTGTCGTCCAAAGAAATGAGCCAGACTTCTAGCTCTTTCTTCAGCATATCTCCAGCAAATAGCACGGCCACGATTGCCAGGGAACTTCTCATGAATGGAACGTCCCCAACTGCCGAAGCCATAGGTCTAAAAGGAATATCTCCTGCTTCCCCCTGTTCTACAGTGCAGCCTTCAAAACAGCTGGAATATTTGGCAAGGATTCAAGGCTTTCAGGTATGGGAGGGGGAAAATGAAGCTCTTCAGCCAGAATCGTAGCATTGACATCAAGGTTTCACTCTTGCCCTCTTGAATGTGGGCATGCATGTAACTTATCTTGTAAAATTAGCTGGTGTCTGAGGCAGTTTCTGGGTCCAGGAGATAGAGATTTCCACCAATATATGCATCCCTCCTTCTCTTTTGTTCCTTCCTTTCATTTATCATACTGCAGCCCATCTTTCTCTCCTCTATCTCTTCTCCTTAAATAATTACAAGCTTAAATTATGCTTTTAACTTGCGCTTCTTTGAGAGTCTTCACCTCTTGGTTTCTCCCTTTGACTCTGATCCAGAAGCTATTGATGCACCACCTTACCTTTGCATTTGTCTTCTAGGCCAGGTCATTAGTTTTTTTTGCTTCCCACCCTGCACCTCTTAAATCTAACTTGATGTTTTGGTTTAGGAATGATACTACCCAATTTAATGTCCCACTGACACTCTCCAAACCACTGCCACTCACTCACTCTCCCCTTCCCTCTCCCGCCTCCCCTTGTGGTGGGCTGGAGAGGAGAATTGGAAGCATTAAAGGTAAATACAATGGGTTGTGATAAGAACAGTTTACTGGAAACAGCAATGAGATTAGAAGACAAACAGTAACAGCAACAATGCTGATGACAGGGTAGAAGAAATGAACAATTCCCATGGAAACCCCCTGAGAACAGCCAATACCTGACCACGCCCTCTGCCACACTTACTTGACTGGAAGAGACTCCCTTCCCCAAACCTGGCAATGAGGTGATATAGAATAATATCCAGGTCCTACCCATGGCCCCTCCTGCCAATTGCAAAAATTAACCCTGTCCTGGCCAGAACCAGGACATTATCCACCCCTTATTCTATACCATCTATAGCATGCCCAGATCCTACCCATTCCAACTATATATATGTATATACAAGCAGAGGTATCATTTCCATAGTCAATGGCTGTTCCAACAAGATGTCTGTTGAGTTCATTTAGTCCATGACTGTGGGTTCTATCCATCCTAGGTGTCTTCCAGGGCAGGAGGGCTGGTGTACCGTCAGCTGGTTGCAGGCTGCATCACGAGTTCACTACTGGTGCACCTGGAGCAGTCCATACTCATTGTCCTTTGCAGTTACCGCATACAGTGTCATTCGGCAGTGACATTCAGCAACCAAGGTTATACAATTCAACAGTACAGACTGTTCTCACCCAAAAATCTAAACCTCTGGAGGTACACATGGCGTTGCCCTGTCCCTCTGCATTACCCACCAAATGCACCCAGGTCCTTGAGCAAAAACAATTCCATGGATGGGTTTGCCTTTCCTTGAGGCAGGACTCATCCAAGCTGTTGTCCCTAACACATTTGTCATATGCACCACAGGGGCTTACAGTGGTTGCTTCTACCACAGTAAGCACATAGTGCTTGTCCTGGTGGGTTTGTGGGAGTGTGGTGTCATTGATCTGCCAGGCCTCTCCATATTTTGGCTATTGATTCCCTCCCCACAGGGGCTTTACCCTCTTGGCCTCCTTGATTGGAGCATGTTTCACAGTTACGGAATAACCTGGGAGATTGTGTCCACGCTTAAGTCTACCCATTGATCACAAGCCCATCTATGTGTTCCATCTCTTCCCTGATGACCTGAGGCATCATGGGCCCACTAAGCAAGAAATTATTTACCCTTATGTTGTCAGTACAGATCTACCTGAGACACTTGAGCCTTGGCAGCCCGATCTGCCTGTGCATTGTGGTGTTCTTCAGTGGCCTGACTCTTGGGTATGTGTGCATCTGTATGACATACACACTTTTACAGTCAACTTCTCTACCCGAGCAGCGATGTCTTGCCACAGTTCAGCAGCCCAGATGGGTTTACCTCTGTGCTGCCAGCTGGCCTTTCTCCACTGATCCAGCCACGCCCATAGAGGATTTGTCACCATCCATGAGTCAGTGCAGAGGCACAGCAGTGGGCATTTCTCTTATTGAGTGATATTAAAAGCCAGCTAGACAGCTTTCTACTCTGCAACCTGACTTGATCCACCTTTTCCCTCAGCTTCTGTGACTAGCCATACAGGACTCCGTATGGCAGTTTTCCATTTTTGATGTATCCCTACAATACAGCAGGATCTGTCAGTGAAGAGAGTGTATCACTTTTCATTTCTGGTAGCTGATTCCATGGTGGGGCACTCCTCAGCACATCATCTTTTCTTCCTCCTCTTCTGATGTTAATACAAAATTTTCACCTTTGGGCTAGTTCGTGATGACTTCCAAGATCCCTGAGCTATTGGGATTTCCTACTCAAGCTCACTGTATGATAAGCACAGTCCGCTCACTCTATGTAGCATTAGTGGCATGATGTGTGGAAGAGACTTTCTCTTGAAACATGCAGCTCAGCACTGGCAGTCAGGGTACCAGAAGCATCTGTGCTTCAGTGCCAATCACTTCTGAAGCAGCTTGAACCCCTTCATAAGATGCCAGTATCCCTTTTTCAGTTGTTGTGTAGCAGGCCTTGGATCCTTTGTAACCCCAACTCCAGAACCCCAGGAGTCATCCTCCAGTGTCCCGTGGTACTTTTTGGCAGAGACTCCAGGAAGGACCATTCTCCCCAGCTGCAGTGTAGAGCACAGTTTTCACATCTTGTCCTGTCCTGAGTGACCCAAGAGCTACTGCATGAACAATCTCTTCTTTAATTTGTTCAGAAGCTTGTGGTTCAGGATCCTGCTTAAAATAATTAATCTTCTTCATCACAAGATACAGAGGGTTTTCAATCTGACTGAGCTCTGGAATATTCATTCTCCAGAAGCCCCCAGCTCCTAGGAAAACCCACGTTTCCTTTGTGCTGATTGATGGGGACATAGATGCTGTTTTGTTGACAACATCCATTGGAATCTGATGACATNGTGACCCAAGAGCTACTGCATGAACAATCTCTTCTTTAATTTGTTCAGAAGCTTGTGGTTCAGGATCCTGCTTAAAATAATTAATCTTCTTCATCACAAGATACAGAGGGTTTTCAATCTGACTGAGCTCTGGAATATTCATTCTCCAGAAGCCCCCAGCTCCTAGGAAAACCCACGTTTCCTTTGTGCTGATTGATGGGGACATAGATGCTGTTTTGTTGACAACATCCATTGGAATCTGATGACATCCGTCTTACCATTTTATTTGTAAAGCCTGGATTTCCTGGCAGGTCCCTTGACCTTACTTTGCTTTAAGGCAAAACCAGCCTTCAGGAAGATTTGGATTATCTTCTCCCCTTTCTCAAGAACTTCCTCCGCTTTGTTGCTCCACACAATAATGTCATCAATATATTGCAAGTATTGTGAAGCCTCACTCTCTTCCAGTGCAGTCTGGATCATTCCATGGCAAATGGTGGGACTATGCTTCCACCCTTGGGCAGTTGGTTCCAGGTGTACTGCACGTCCTTTTGGGTGCTTGAAATATCCACTCTTGAGGCAGTCCATGCCAAGGATGCACAAGAGCTCTGGGCCAGTCACAATGGAGTTGTTTTGCCATTCATTCCTGTAAGACCCCAGAACTCACTTGACAAGTTTTTTAAAAGGGCTTTGCAGGTTTTTTATGTACCCTGAATTAGATGCAAGGGAGAAATACCAACAAGGTATTCTCAAGAGATGAAAACAACAAAAACTTTACTGGCAAATTTCAGAAAATCAGACAACTTTGGCAAAAGCTTAGAGCAATATTCAGTCAACATAAAATGTTTTGCAAAGCCTTAACTTGGCAAACTCTAAGCCTTTGAGAAGAAGGCATTAGAAGAAGGAGAAGAAAGAGAAAGAGAGAAAAGATGCAGAAAAGAATGAATATAGCTAACACTGCTGGGTTCCAGCAGTCTTCCAGCTGATATAAAATCCAAGGGAAGGTAGGGTCAAGACATGTGCTTGCCTGGTGTCCTGGCTTAAGTACCTGTTGGCTTTTCTGGGCCCTTCCTCCAGGTGAGACTTCTGGTCTGGCAGCCACTCAGGAGCAGGGTTAGGGGCTTCAGAGACAGGGTAAGGAGCATTGCCTCCAGTGTGCCAGTGATTGGCAGTCACTATGGGGCTGGGATACAGGCTCTAGAGGATGGGGTATGTGGAGCAGGGCACTGTCTCACCAGGGCAGGGCCCAACCTGCCCAAAATGTTTTGAGCAAGCTATCTCCTCCAGTCTCTCACAATACCCAGTCAGGTTCAGTACATCTTCCAGTACAGGCAGCTGTTGGGGTCCCCTGAGAGCCCAGAAACAGAGAGGGATTCTGCCTGTATGTATCTTGGTGGCATCAGGTTATATTGTGCACTGGTGTCAACTAAAACCTTAAACTCCTGTGGGTGTGGTGTGCCAAGCCACTGGATCCACACAGTTCAAGAGATTTAATTGTCCCTTTCCTCCACCTTGCTGGAGACAGGATCCCTCCAGTTCTGGTCATAGTATTTGTTGCTCACAAGTAAATAACAACTGAAGATACTTTAAGAGGCTTGGAAGCAACATCAACCCTCTTGTTCTGCCTGAGGAAACCAGAGGAAGCTTGTCCACTGGAAACTGGAGTGGCGTTTATCCTTGAAGGATTTCCTGCGGTGGTTGTTCTTCCTCTCAACTCACGTACCCATGCTGCTAGGGCACAGGTGAGTTTTCCATTCCAGTTCCTCATGTCCTCTCCATGGTCATGCAAGTAAAACCACAGGTTACCTTGTGGTGTGTTCCCTGTCTCTCGAGCAGGGGGGTGCTTGCTCCCAATAGCAAGGACTCTGGTCCATACTGGCAGGCCATGGGACATGTCCTCTCTAGCTTGTTCAAGTCTTTCAAATCTGTCTGCCATCTTGGGCAGTCTTTCCACTGCTGAGGTGCAGGTTGATAGGGAGGAAAAAACATGATCTTCATATTGCCAGAGTCAGGTAGTCACCTGAAGCACTGTTCTCCTTTCATTGCTATTAATGCCAATGGTGTATGATGATGGCGTGCTCTGCACAAGCTTCCATCACATGGACTGTGTATGCTGGACCTCATCTGCAGCTACAGAGGACTGTTCTTTATTTGAATCCATATAAATTACCTCAAACACAGCTAATGCTCTCAGGATACCCTTCTCCATGGCATTCCACCTGCTTGGACACACTATTAGATCATCCTTGAGAGAATTCCCTCTGCTTGACAGGAGTCACTTCCAGAGGCTTAGAGTTTCTGTCCTCTTCCCAATCCCCTTGTCAATACCTGCATCCTGTGACAGGGATTCCAGTTGCTTGGCTTTATTACCACCTAGTTTCATACTGTGGGACATGATGTCGCAGCATAGGAACAGCCAGGTCACCAGGGGCTCTCCTGGCTGGTGGCTGACATATTTTTGCTTACCTAGTGTAGTGGTCAGATGCCAAGCACCCACCAAAGCTGCTCTCTCCTCTGCAGCTGGATGGGGGAGAGAAAATATAATGAAGGGTTCATGGGTTGAGGTAAGGGCTGGGAGAGATCATTCATCAAATACCATCATGGGCAAAACAGGTTCTCCCCAATGCATATCAACTTAGAGATATGCATTGAATTTATTACTAATAAAATTGGAGCAGGATAATGAGAAATAAAGTAAGAACCTTGAAAACACCTTCCGCTTGTTAGAAATGAACTAACTTTAGATACAATTAAATGGGGACAAAAGTTTGTTGGAGCAAAAGAAAACTGTTTAGGTAAGGATTTAACTGAGCTGGGTGGGTACCTCTCTCCCCTAGAGCTTAACACATACACCCTCCCACAAAATGGCTACAAAATATACCATTTTCCCATCCGGGCAGCGGTCCCAAACCCCTTTCCCATTGGTTGGGTACTCTGCGACTACATTCTCTCCTGACTGCCTACTTTTCTGTCGCCTCCCCTCTCATCCTTTTGGTCAGGTCTTCAACTCCGCCCCTCTCCCAGTGACACCCAACAAACCAACCAGAACAAATCCAAACCACAAACAACACATAGAACTAACAGCTTTCACTCTTTCACTTAACAACCTTTTGGCTTCAGCAAAATATTACCTCATCTCTCACACCCTCACCCCTCCTTCCTTCCCACCAACAGAGAAGGGAGACAGGGAATGGGGCTTTTGGTCAATTCATCACCAGTGGGTTCTCCCACTGCCCAGGGAGAAGAGTTGTTCCCCTGGTGCACTGTGTGGGTTCCTCCCACAGGAAACTGTTCTTCATGAACTTCTCCAACGTGAGTCTTATCTCATGAGCTGCAGTCCTCCCCAAACTGATGCAATGTAAATCCATCCCATGGGCAACGCTCCATGCCCAAACTGCTGCAGCATGGGTCACTTCCATGCAGTGCAGTTCTTCAAGGACGGGCTGCTCCAGTGAGCAGGGCCCCTCTCTCCATGGGTCTCCTGTGGGGTCGCAGCCTCCTCTCAGGCACCTACCTGCTCCAGTGTGGAGTTCCTTCACAGGCTGCCGGTGGATTTCTGCATCCCGATGGATCTCCATGGGCTGCAGGGGCAGAGCTGCTTCACCATGGCCATCACCACAGGCTACAGAGGAATCTCAGCTCTGGTGCCTGGAGCACCTCCTCCTCCTCCTCCTGCACTGACCTTGGTGTCTGCAGACCTTTTCTTACATGTTCTCACTCCACCCTTTCCCAGCCACAATTTCAACTGCACAACAGCTTTTTATTTTTTTTCCTTAAATATGTTATCTCAGAGGCATTATCACCATTTCTAATTGGCCCAACCTTGGCCAGTGGCACATCCATCTTTGGAACTGCCAGGGATTGGCTCTGCTGGACACGGAGAAAGCTTCTGGCAAGTTCTCGCAGAAGCTACCCTTGTAGCTCCTCCCTCCCAGTCCCCCCACAAAACCCAGGCCATGCAAACCCAATATACCTGGGAATAGGGAGATTATCTCTGGCCCTGCCTCTTCCTCCTTTTGTGAGGGCTCTACTTCCTCTTTATCCCTCACCAAGGAGTTGATTTGGTCTTGGATTTCTTCTTCTGTGTAGGGGCAGCTACTACTGGCACAGGTGATTCCTCTGGTTCAGCTGCAAATCAGTCCACAATGCCTGTAGGTCTGTTTTCGTCCTCTTTCCCCTGAGGGTGCTGTCTAGCATTGAACTGTGTCCAGTAAAGAGTAGCCAGGGCCCAGCACACTACAATAAGTTGCCCCTTTCTTGAGTTGCCACAGTATGCTCCTTGCAAATACTCTGTCACTTTAAGAGGGTTCTGTAGTTGTTCAGGGATGAACTTCCAAACCACTGGAGGAGAAAATTTAAAAAAAAAAAAAAAAAAGGTTTTTTTTTTACCAAACTTCATTTCACTCATGACTATCCACCCTTGGGCAGATCTCCAAATGAACTTCCTAGAAATCTTTCTTGACTCTAAACATGGTGTGGACTGAAGAGACCAGTGAGACTTAGCAAGAAGAACATGCTTTCCTTAACATCCAAGAGAAATTCAAAATTCTCAAAAGCTATTGTAACAGCTGAAGGAGAAGGAGGTGAAAGATGGGGGAAAATCATCCTCCCCTGTTATAGTTGAGATGGCCACAATACATAGAGTACCACCATATAACATCAGAAAGCTTCTCTCTGTGAGTTCCCACAGTCCAAAGAGTATCACCATGAGAAGGCTTTAACTGTCTGCTTCTGGGTCAATGGCTGCTTCCATAGCCTCCACAGTTGCTGCAGGGCCACCAGCTTCTTCCATAATCTCTGGAGCTGCTGTGGGACCAGCTGCTGCCCCTTTTTTGCAGGGCAGGCAATTCCTTCCAGGTCTTCAGTTGCTCCTGCAAGCTCTGGCTGGACCCTCCACCCTTCTGGAGCATCTGCTGCTTCTTGTTCTCTAGCACAGCCTTTTATACCCTTGATCTTACATCCCCTGCACCTGTGTGCCCTTCTGTGATTGATCAGTACTCCATGTCTCATTGCCTTCGATATTGTCCACCTGGCTTGCACAGTTGTAGCTCATTAGGGATGAGGCTCGGCCACAGCCCCACTCCCCACTACTACAAACTGTGTCCCCACACTCCCCTGTTCCCCCTACAGACTGAGTGTGATTATTAATTGACTCCCAAAGACAGTGCCCAAAGTAAAAGTAGGAGAGCAGCACTAAATACACTTTCGAAATTACCCTCATTGCCCTTGATCAGTCACAGACTGATATCCCATAATACAGAAAAAAAGCAACCCCAGTCCCTCTCCCTGCTCTGAAAAAGAACAGGACCACATTCAGGAATATAGGGGAATACAGGGTTAGGTGCCACAACCAGGTGAACAGACCAAGCAATATTGTGACCAGCGGCTCTGGAGTTAATGCAACAAACGCTTAGATTGAATTTGGACAGATCTGTTTTTACCTCAACCCTTCATGCCACACACTGGGTGCCCAATAAGGCTGTCGTGGTTTAGGAATGGTACTCCCCAATTTAGTGCTCCCACTGACACTCTCCAAATCACATGCCACTCACTCGGTCCTCCCTGCTCCTCCTCCCACCCCTTAAATGGGATGGAGAGGAACATAGGAGGTGCAAAAGGCAAAGATCGCAGGTTGAGATAAGAACAACTTATTGGAAACAGTCGTGAGATAAGAATTTGACCAATATTAATGACAGAGAGTACAAGAATCACACAGAACCCCCCCCACCAACAGACAATACCAAACCACTCCCTCTGCCACACTACTTGACTTGGGAAGGGACCCCTTTCTCTCCAGGAGAGACTCCCTTCCTGCAGCAGTGATGTGAGGTGTTACAGAATAACCTCCGGGTCCTAGTCATGACTCCTCCTGGCTACTGCAAAAGTTAAACATTTCCTGGCTGGAACCAGGACACTTGAGAATGGTGTTTTGTTCAGAAGGTGCAGCCTAGAAGCCAAGCTGGTGTCAGAGCAATGCAGAATGATTTTGCCATCACAGTCAATACTAGAGAATGTAAGATTAATTATGCTGGGTCAGTGCATGAGTCCTTGAACACTGTATCCAGCAATGCCAAATAACCTATATTTCATGGGACAGTGGCAACCTCTGTAGTACATCCAGTCATTTCTGTGGTGTGGAAGTTGTGGAAAGGAAGCCTCTTCCCTATCTCATTACATGCAAAATTACACGCATATATGGATAGTGGCTCATTTTACAGTGTTGAACCATCAGAGATATATGTAGAAATATACTTTTTTCCTGTCATAGGTTTTTGTTTTGAGTTTTTGTTTTACCTGGAGTTTTTTTCCCTTTTCAGAATTGTGAAATTGCTTCATTTGAAGAGTTGGTTTCGTATGCTTTAGCATATGTAATTTGATCATGTAACTAAATTCTAAAAACGGGAGATCTGCATGTCTGATAATTAATTTTTTCGTCAACACCCATGTAATTTACAAAGTATGCAGTTATTGAGTGACTTTAAAAAAGCTGCTAGAATTCAAGAAATAGTGTCAGATGTTCTGTTGGTATAAGCAGCATAGTTAAATTACTTTTGCTTGCATCAAATATCACCAGCTGTGGATTTGACCTAACACTGTTTTTTGTCTAAAATGTATATTCAGCTTTCTTTTGGTCTTCATTTTTGAAATGTGACTTTTGCTTCATTCATTTGAATGTCTCTTAATGAAAGAAACAGTAATAGCCTCAGCCTCACTGTAGTAGAGTTAATCTGCTAATAGGAATTCAGTTTTCCTGAGTTCCATTTGTTACCTGCCTGCAGTAGAAACAGATGAATTCTGATGAAAAGAAATTCAATCCATGAAGTTTTCACTGCTCACTTTCACATCTTGTCAGATTGCTTGTGTCTCTTAGTAACGGTTTATTTTCATAGAACCAATGCACAATTTATGTTACTGTTTTGGGTCCTACTTGCCTACAGTATGTGGTTACTGTAAAATGATTAGTTGTGTTTGTCCTGGGTTTTTTTTTCTTGCTTTGATTCTAGATACTTTTGTAGAAACTGTTTTTAAAGGGTCTTACCTTGAGCCAAAAAATATAATCCTTTTCATCCATGACCTAGACTACTACTTTTTACTTGGCCCTAATACAAAGCAAGGAATTTGGTACAGAATCTTGATTATTAACATCTATCTGCTGTGTATGTAACTGATGGTTTTACATCGTCTTAGCATGTTTTTTAACACCTCACTTGAATAAGCCTGCTATTGATGTGAAACTCTGCCACTGCTGGGTGGCTGAGCCGAGGTGGAGCAGTGAACAGAATCTCTGTGGGAAATGGCTCAGTGGCCTGTCAGGTGCATATCACAGGTCTCTTCACCATTTCAGCCTAGAAAGCTCTTTGTGCTTTAGAGTTTAAAAGCCGATTTCTTTACAGGTTAACTTTCTCAGGCATATTTACTAAAGGAGAAGACTACTGCATTTCCAAACAGCTAGCTTATTTCATGTTTCCTGAATGACCCAAATTGATTTTTAAATTGTTAGCATGTATTTGTATTCTGGTCCAGATGATAACCATAGTTTTGTCTTTCATTGAAGAACGTATACATTCTGTTCTGTTACAATGTATTTTTTGAATTTTTTAAAGAAATCAATAAATACTCATATGATGTTTCATTTGTAAATGTAAACAATGTTATTTGCTTATTTGAATGGTTTTCTTGAACTGCTTTAGCTGCAGGGGACACGTCTTTAAAACACATTTATTCAGCTTAAATTCTTCTAAACTGTTTGTATATGATCTCAGCCATGTTCTAATGTAAGCCCTTAATCTTAAGTTATTGGGACCAATGTATAGTTAAGAAGTAAAAAATTTCATTTTCATTCTTTATGATTTATTATTCTAAAGACATTTGTAATTGATAAGCAGCAGCTCAGTGTTACTGAAGAACAGGTGTTTAGCTTGGATACTTTCAAAGGTCAGGCTTCAAATTACCTGTGATAATTAAACACAAATTCTTCAAGCAAGCCTTTAGAAACTCTGAATAAAGCATTTTAGTGCTTGCTTCGTATTTATGAATACTATCTACCCAGTTAATTGTTTTGCAGACTTTTCCTGGAAATGGTTTAAAGGAAAATTCAACTTTGGTAAAATTGTTATTTTTAAGTGACTATGTGGTATTTTGGCCATTGTTTTGTAACCAGAGTAGGAAAGTTACAGTTATTTCTGCTGACCATTTAAGTGCAGTAAATTATTCAGAGAATTTGTTTAAATGGAAACATTTAGAGAAGCTGTTTACACAAGTATAACTTGAGCCTCCAGTTTTTACTGAAGCAAAACGCAAGTTGCAGGTAGTCCAGTAGGAAATTCCACTGTGAATTTCCATGAAGCAAAGATCATAAAAAATGTAAAACGCCAGGATTGAGTGCCCACAATCAGTCCCACTACAAGGCTGCAGGCATATTTGGCTTGCTACATTGGCAGGGCTTGGAGGTCTTAACTTTTCCTCCATAGTGGCTCCATAACAAAACCTCACAGAGGATATAGTTTCTATGTGATGTTCTCCTTCGATTGCAATGGTTACACAATTTTCTTTTCCCCTCCACATTTGTTTACTCATTAACTGTTCCATTTTATACATGGATACTCAAATGTTTTATTGTGTGGCATTTCTAAATGTTTCTCCTTTCCCCGATGGCACACATTTCTGAACGGTTGCACGCACAGGAGAGGTCCTGCTGGATGCTCTAGAGTCAGGTTTACTTGTGGTTCATACATTATAATGTGCATGGGTTTGAATTTTTGGCAGGACTAGACTGAAATTAAACTTCTACAGTTGTATTAGGGTTGACATTGAGCTCAAACCTTTCCCTATAGTGGCCTTAAACAGAACAAAGCTCTTTGTGGAGGTTGGATTTGGAAATCAGTGTAGGAGTGCTTGGATCTCACTACTGAGGTATGCATGTGAGGAGAATTTCAGGGAAATTCAACCCTCAGTGGATTTCAAGGAAAGACCTGTAGTTTTGGTCTGATCTGTACATAATTGATGATTCCTCTGAGCAGGTCAGATTTTAAAAAGCACCTAAATACCATTTTCAAAACTGACACAGGCCCTATGCATGCTAATAGGAAGTAATTTTGAAGCTGTAAAATCATCTAAAAAGGTAGAAGCTGCTTGGGATTTTCATAAATGCCTGTGCAGATTAGGTACCTAACCTCCACTTCACTTGCTAGTCGGGGCACCCTGCACACTGTTTTGCAAACTTGGGCTATATTGGAGCGAAGGGTTTTTTGGAGGGAAGGGTTCTATGCACTGAATTTATTATAATGAAGATAGTTGTAGTTACAGTGTTAGCTGCCAGAGAGAGTGTGTTTTCAAAGCTCCCTGCAAATGAATGAATCAAAAGGTATGTTTTAGCAAATCTTCAGATAAAGCCAAAGAGAGAAAGTGCAGCAAGTGCTAAAAACAAGAATGTGTATCCAGATGATACTGTTCTGTCCTTGAATGTGTTGGCTATGAACACAGTTTGTGGCCACTGTCAGCTTGGAACTAGAATCTCAGAAAATGGGCTAGTGCTGAAAAATACAAAAGTCTCATCACTTGTTCAAAGTAGAAAACCCAAATAATAATTAAAGGAAGCTTTTGAAATTACAGCATCAGGCATCTTGGCATCATTAATGTGAAACAGATTTGAAAGCTATGTCAACAAAACATTTTCAGAGAAATGGTTCTTTGAATATACTATCTCCAAAAATCAGGAAAAATTAGGATATTAAATAGTGAAGGTGTTTGCAGGATTGTGTTAGAGAGAAAGACTTTTGAAATAAGACTGTAAAAGACAATATTTATTTGCCCACATTTGGAGTCATGACCCCCTATAATTCTATGTATGTAACTGTACATCCAGCCCCTTCCCTCCCCACACCCCCCAGAACCATTGGAAACTTCTTTCCCAGCAGGGTTGGCCAGACTGCAAATGTGAGTGAAATTATTCTAAAATCACGGTGTACAGTCAGGCCCAGAGGGAACTGTGATCAGATGATTTGCCTTAGTGTTAACACTCAAAGTGTAGTGGGAATTATTGAATTTATATTAAAAATATAACGATTACTTTTTCTTTAACCCCCTTCAGGTAGCTTGACAGTGACTGTTCTGCCATGTATTGTCAATACTTGCTTCTGTAAAACAAGCAGTGGAGTTGGGCTTTTCTTTCCTGTCCTGGTGCCTGATATCTTAGTCAGGTGTACTATCACTGTTCCTGTTCATTGGTCAGATGAGTTTTTCTAAAATGATGTGTGGAATGATGTTGTGCTCTGTCTTCACTAGAAGTATTAAAGCCTGGCTTTTGGCAGAAGGGTATTATCTCCTGTGTGCTTGTACTGTGCCATGCTCAATGGCCAGTACAATAATCTCAACAGCAATGTTTGTCTCTTACCCTCAGGGAGTATAAACACCTTTAGAAATGGTTGACAAAGCCCTCATTATCTCAGTTTCTGAGTATTCTGAAAGCTGTGGGGATTTTTTCTAATGGGAAGTTTGCACTTTCACCAATTACCAAACTATTGCCTGATGTTCCAATTACTATAGGCTTTTGTTGTGGGTTAACTCTGGTGGGCAGCTTAAGCCTCACACAGCTGTTCACTCTCTCCCCCCTAGTGGGATAAGGGAAAGAATCAGAAGGGCATGAGTGATAAAACTCAGGAGTTGAGATGAAGACAAAAGCTGTGTGTGCAAGCAAAGCAAAACAAGGAATTCATTCACCACTTCCTGTGGGCAGGCAGATGTTTGGCCATCTGAAAGCAGGGCTCCATCACATGTGACAGTGACTTGGGAACACAAGTGCCATAGTGCTGAATGTCCCCCGTCTTCCTCTCCCCAGTTTTTATCACTGAGCAGGATGTCATAGGAGTGGGATATCCCTTTGGTCAGCTGGGGTCAGCTGTCCTGGCTGTATCCCCTCCCAACTCCTTGTGCACCCCTGGACTGCTCACTGATGGTGTGGGGTGAGGAGCAGAAAAGGCCTTGATGCTGTGCAAACCCTGCTCAGCAACAGCTAAAATACCAGTATGTTATCAACAGTGTTTTGGTCACAAATCCAAAACTTAGCACTAGACATGCTTTTATGAAGCAAATTAGCTCCATGCCAGACAAAACCAGTGTAATCCACCCTTTATTCCATGCTATTGACACTGTGCTCAGGTCCCACATAGATTCTCCCTCATTAACCACCTCCTGTTTCCCATCCTGGAATATGGAAATACAGGAAATACATGGAAATCATTACCTTAGTCTGTGGATCACCCCTTTAAAAGTCCACAGAATGTCCATGGAGTCCATTTAGTCCATGTATATTCAATCTGTTATTCAGTCTGTACTCAATCAATTCACTCAGGACAGGAGAGGTGATGTGATGCGTGGAGTTACTGGGCACCTAAGACAGGTCAGGTTGGGTCACTGCTGCACTTTCACATCTTGTGAGGCTTGTCCTCTGTTGGTTCAGATGGTTCCTGCTGTGCTGATTTCCATAGCATGCAACTCACATCCTGAGTTATAACAGTTTAAAGGTATTCCTGTGACAGTCTCCACCTCTGGTTCCTTTGGGCCAGATTGTAAGGTTTAACAACAGGACATAATAGGGTTTGCAGCAAACTCCTCCCCTTTGCTCCTAGCCTGGCTAGCAACAAGGGGTTCCTGCTGTGGTAATTCGCATGACATGCAACTCAGATCCAGGGTTACAACAATTTACGGGTGTTTCCATTACAATCTTCAGGCCTCATCCCTTTGGACCAGACCATAGGATTTAGCATTGCAAAGAACTCATTGCCTTATCCATCCTCCAGTTTGAGATTACACACAGGCCCATAGTCCACGTGGGGCAGTGTGGACTTGTCTACAGACCACCATCCTTTAGGGATGTAGCTGCTCCAGAATGACAATATCCATAGGCCACTCTCTTCAGGAGAGACCTGCTCTAGTATAGACTTCTCCATGGCCATGTCGGTTTTTGGTTGTACCATCATGATTTTAGCCACAGTCACAGTCCTGTGAAGTTGAGTTCCAGCCTGTCCAGCACAGGAATGGGAGCAGTGCCCTGGCCGTCTGCCAGCCCATTCCTGTTATCAGTGTGTTCCCAGGCAGAGCAGACTAGGATGATGAGGAGAACAGGAAACAGCAGAAGCAAAAAGCAGTCACTAGCGAGCACTAGTTACTAATCTACATTCAGACAAGCAAGTCCCATGGCAAGCACAGGAGCCTGACAATTAATAGCTAAACAGATATAAATTTGGTATAGCATACTCTGATCAAATCAGTTGTTATCTCTGACCCCTCATGCACCACACTGGGTGCCAGAAGGGATTGTCACAGGTATACCCTGGTGGGCAGCACAGCTCCATGCAGCTGCTCTTACTCCCCTTCAGTGGGATGTGGGAGAACAACCAGAAGGGTAAAAGTGCAAAAACTCGAGGGTTGAGATATAGACTGTTTGATAAGGAAAGCAAAAGCCACAAATGCAAGTAAAGCAAAACAAACCATTCATTCATCACTTCCCCTGGGCAGACAGGTGTTCAGTCATCCCCAGGAAAGCAGGGCTCCATCACACGTAACAGTGACTTGTGAAGACAAACACCATCACTCCAAAGAGCCCCCACCCTCCTTGTTCCCCCAGCTTTGTATGATGAGCGTGATGCCATATGGTGTGGGATATCCCTTTGCTCAGCAGGGGTCCTGGGTGTGTCCCCCCCGGCTTCTTACCCATCCCCAGCCTTCTTGCCCGTGGGGTGGTGTGAGAAGCAGAAAAGCCCTTGAAGCTGTGTGAGCACTGCTCAGCAATACGTATTGTTGTGTTACCCACACTTTTGGTCACAAAGCCAAAACATAGCATTAAACAAGCTACTATAAAGCAAATTAGCTCCGTCACAGCCAAAACTGGGTACAGCTTTTTATGCTTCAGTAACATCTTCGCCACCATGTGCCACTGGGCAGAAGTCAGGAAATAGGAAAGCTCCTTTTATCCATGTGAACTTAGAGTCATTGTGCTTGGAAGAAGACTTATACCTTTTTATCAGGTTATTTCCTACAAAATTTACCCATTTATTCAAGACAACTACTATTTTTTGTTGTATTTAAAGGCAAAAAAGTTTTCTCCAAAAATGACAGCAAGTCAGGCAGGATTTTATTGACAATTTTAGGGACTTTTGTGATTTGCACAACTCCAGGCAACCTGATAATTGAGGGTCTACTTGGCTCTCAGAAACTTGCAGATGTCCTGCTACTGAAAATCAACTTGACATCAAATGGCTGTGTTATGTAGGAAAGGACTTCTAGGTCTCCAAACCTTGATTTATACATGACTAGCCAAAGGAAAGAAAATACGTTGGGAATGTGAAGTAGAGGGAGAGATAAAACAGAACAAGATGATAGCAAGAATTGATCTTCAGAGAGAGCCTCATGTAAAAATCAAAGCACCCAGACTTCACTGGATTCTGGTTTATAGGTTTTCTTAATTGCCTAACTTCTGAGGGAAAGTAGGCAGTACCACAGTTGATGTCAGTGACCCAAGGCAGATCTACAAGTGGTTTTATAGTTTCCATTTCAGAAATGATTCTGTGGACTACAGACCATCTAGTTCATATTATCCTATTTTTGACCATAAAGGAAGTCAAAATGGTGGTAGCATTCTGCAAAAAAAAAAACCCATAAAAATCATTCTCATATGAGTTTCCATAAGGAAAGGTATGCAATATGGAAATGTAGCCTATTTGTTCACAGAGCATACTGCAGGAGGTAGTATTTGCTGCAGCAAGAGTGTTTCCAAATTGACTCATGAGTATGCAGAATTAGGAAAACAAATGCAAATCTAGCACAAGCTAAGCAACTGGCTGGGCCAGAATTCTATCTAAACTAGCTTTCTTCTATTCTGGCCATCGCTGCCTCTCTCCCTATTTCAAGCCCTTTATTCAAGCACTGCTGAATTTTTGCTCCTCTTGTCTTCAGAAACAGCCTCTTTTTTGTTTCAGTTTCTGAAAGGAAAGAAAGTAAACAGGGAATAACTGGCTACTGGTAGTGTGTGGGTCCTCAGGTGTGGTGTGGATGTCACCTCGGTAACATTTTAGCTTGTCTGCTTGGCATCTTGCAAGTAAGAATTTGAAATCCTCCCACATATCCCTGTGTGTAACTTGGTCTGTGGAAAAAATGTGAGTTATATTTTGATAGCCAATTTTAGAATTTAGGGGATTTATGTATGAGAAAGTTTAAAAGCTATCAGGATCTCTCAAAATACTGCAGCTAGCACTAAACACACCGGACTGCATTCTCTGCCAAAATCTTTCTCAGTAAATCCTAATGTGACTTGATAACTTAGCTACAGACCTTGGCTTGGAATAGAGCCCAAACTTTGAAAGACTGGAAGTTTCAGTTGGCAAAAATGTGAAGGTGTAGTGGTGAATTCATAGCAGACTGGGGTTTAATTTTAATTACAGTAAGGGAATTCAGCTCTCAAGAAAAAAACCCTTAAAAAGAGAAGCAACAAGAAAAGGTGAAGAAGGAGAAGGAGACATGTTAGAGTTTATTCTCCTCTCTGTGACTGATGCTGAGGCTTTCAGATAAGGTTTATTTGGCTATCTTCTCTTTCAGTCTCATTCAAAACTGAAAGCACAGCAGAGCAGGGTAATTTTCAGAAGTGAAATGGTTGATGTTTTAATTAAAGAAGGGTGCATACTTTATGCATACTGCCCTATTTCTAGGTTAGTGCACAACATCAGTGTCTGTACCAGCATCAGATTTCTTAGCCAATTCAGGCAGCTGATTTTCTATTCACTGTTTCACAGTGATCCTGCTCTCCCTTCATTAATGCAGCATTTGGGGCTTTCACACATGGTTTGTAAACAGAGAATCATTAATGTTTGCTTCACTCCTCACTTCAGTGACAACCTTCATCCCAAAAAAGAGTGTTCCTGAGAACATATTTCCATTCATGCTGTTGCTAGAAAGTTATTTCAAACTCAAGCAATTTTGTCTTTCCAAATGAACCAAGTTCTTCTCTCATGTCATCAGTTGTTCAGGTTGATACCCAAGACACAGGCTCCTCCACTAGTGCTCCATACCATGCTCATCCTCAGGGTATGTTATTAGTAAAACACACCCTCTCACCTCCCTCTGACTTTTTAGGCCATGTAATGAAAACAGGAGATCTCAGGGTTGCCAGATTTTTCATGTTTCCTTTGACTGGGAATTATAAAATTAATTAAAGCTCCTCTCTCTGGAAACACAGTATTTATCTGTGATATAGGTGTATGGCAGACAATCTGTTTCTGCAAAAACCATGTCACCTATAGTTTACATTATTTTGTAGGGCTTTGCATTGTGTTAGTTTCTGAATAATTAAATTATTATTTTTTATCAAGTTTTTATTATTTATTGGGGGGAGGGTTGTATTAAGTGTTTAAACTCAGTGTAGTTAAGATATGTCAACAAAAAATATGTATCTTATTTATGGAATAAAGGAAGTGGACAGGGTAGCCAGGTAGTTTTCAATGGAAGTGTGTGGGTTGTTTTTTTTTAATAGAAAGTCCCATCTCCTGATTTCAGCTTTCCTATCAGACAAACAGGTCTCTTTGCACCTCTCAGTGCCAGCCCTTGTAAACATAGTTGCTCACTTTGCATGTGCTGCACAGGGACACTGTCTTTATAAATACACAGCTGGGTTAAGATTTAACAGATGGAAGGTGAGCAATTAAGCACCTTACTGCACTGATTATCCTCTATGCTGTGATGGCAGCTGATTTTCTCTTTTGTGAAACCAAACATCATATCCAGAGGTCAGACAGAGCTGGATCTCCCTTGCTTGACTGAGCATAATATACAGCTCAACCTTCCAGTTCTCATGAATCACTGAAACAGGAGCTCTGAATTCAGAGGATATCTAAATAGCAGGGAAAAAAAACCTGTACAAGCTTCTTTGGCTCAGACTTGCTTTGCATTTAGCAGATATTTTATATATTCTCTTTGGAAACTGTATCAAATAATTTTTTTCTCTCTTATTTGTACTTGGCTGTTTTTTGTAGATGTCAAGTGTCTGCCTTACTGTAGCCAGGAGTGTGAAATACTGCCACAGTAACCTGTGACAATGCCTTTAGTCTGCTCATTGTTGCCTATTTATGGTGCAGTAATGGTTTATTTTGTAGTCTAAACCCTAGGACTGTATTTTAATGAAGATTTAAGGCTATGATACAGCTGCTATTCAAACTGTGTGAGAGAGTAATGTTGGAATAGCTCAAGATTTACTGCTGAACTGTCAGTCTTTAAGCTACCAAGTGTCTTTACCCTTTGGTGCAGTAGCTACGGTGGAAACTGTACCCACTGCTGTGCAGCAGACACGGCGATTAATGAACCTGAGGCGCGCTAATCAAACATATGTTTTCTTGGCACAGTGATTGTGTTATATATCACATCCCAATGTACAGGCCTTTATCTTCCCTTAATGATCTAGCAAGGGGCCTTTTTAAAATGTGGGTGTTTTTCATGCTCTCCTTAGATTTGTTCCACAGGGGGTGGCTGTTAAAAACATCTGACGGGCATGCAGTTAGCCAGCGCCCTGCTGAGATTAGTAAAATACTATATTTAGTAATCGCACTACATCAAGGAACTCCAGCATTGCAGGAAACAGTTTGATTCAATGCTTTTTTCTGATTTTTTTTTTTTTTTATTGTACATGTTATTATTTCATCTGGTATAATTTTTTTTCCAACTTGGACTTGGTTTTTGTGTCTATTTTTCAACTTTTTAAAAAAGATTTGTTTAGACAATGGGATTTTTTCGCCCAATTTTTTGTTTTTTTGTGTTTGTTTGTTTTCATTTTTACTGAAGAAAAAAAAAAGAAAAAAGGAATTGTAAAACAGGTAGTAAGAATGAAAAGTGGTATTTGGAATCTCTCTCATATTGCTCTGTGTCTGAAGAAACTGATCTAATATTTGTTAGGAATCATCCATTTGTTATGGATGATACATAATACAAGAATTCATGCTTTTAAGTACTAGAATACTATACAGTGAAAGCTCCTAAAATTGGCTTTGAGAAAATGGTTGAAATGAGCAAGTATATTAAATTTATTTTTGTGCCAGAAGTGTTTCTTCACCAGTAAATAAGCATGAAACAGACTTGAAGCTCAAACAGGTTTGTTTCATTTTTTCTTTAATAGTTGACATGACTAACTGTAGATGAACAACATAAAGTGGAAGATAGAAGACCCATATGGAAAAGACAGCTTTTCACCAGGATGCTAAAGGAAGTAAACTGTTTAATGAGACTCTTACACAAATCAAAACTACTATTTTATCATCTAATTTCTGAGCCCATTCTGGTTCTCTTGTTGCTGTAAATCCAAAGCAGCCTGTATAAAATCTTGGAAACTATTCTGTAAACTCAGGACTAAATCGAGTGCTCTCCCTTTAAGGGGCAGATTTAAAGGAATACCATCCTTTGTTCTAACAAAATAGTCCGGGCTTGTCAATCCAGAAGATTTGTGCATTGCTGAACATAATGGCATTTTATTACCTAGTTTATTTCTGTCCAGCATTCTAAGACTCCTGCTGATGCTTTGACTCAGGGTAGTTTTCAGTTTGGAAACTTGAACTCCAGTGTCACAGATGACTTCTTTCTTTTGGTAATTTGTATTTTTTTTTTAACTATTAAATGTTCTAGAAAGAAAATGTTTGTCCTGACAGAAGTTGTGTTTCAAACTGTGAACATCTAAGCAGCAGTGTGTGAAAAGAGTAGCCTTTGTTTTTGCTCCCCTCAGACTCTTAGTTAACTCGTTTCTAACAGTAGTTTGGGGTATTATGGTCAAGCTTAATGATTAAGTAGTCGTACAACAGGTCTCTCACCCTCCTCAGCTGTGATTCAGTGAGCCACAGCCCTTTTCCAGGTAAAAGGATAGATGTTCAAATTCAGACATGCATGCTGAAGGCCAGCAGACTGTGCTGTTCTTGAAGTTAGGAACATTGTATTTACAGAATAATTTCTGTAGTTTAACTATGGCCATTATCTGAAATAGCATATTGATCCATTTTTTTAAAGCAGGTTATTGCAAGATAAATCCTGAAATGTTTTTGCAGTTTCCATCAGAAACTTGCAAGTAGGGAGGGATATTATAGTAAAGGTAGATTGAAGAGACATCTTTATATAAATATGAGAGAAATGGGAAATTTCCTTCTTGTGAAGCAGCATTATTATAGAAGTACCCTAAAGTCTAATTTTCTATACAGTTTTATACAGTAGTTTACTTCTGTATAAAATAACATATGAACTTAAGAATTCTGGCTATGCCATTCCCCATTCAGTTGTAACATTGTAAACATTCATCTTGTATCTTCCTTTATGTGTAGCTATAAATGCCCATCAAAATATTTGCATCTTTCCAGTAATTTGAAATACTAAAAACAAGGGCCAAATTTCAGTGTAAGTTATCAAGTGGTTTCAGACCTTCACATAGATTTCTATATACAAACTCCAGTGAACGGTGCCCATCCATACATACTCATACCATGCTGCTTGTTCCTGACTGAAGCAATCTGTAAAATTAATATACACTTGCATGTCATGTGAATATGGAACATGAAAGCATACATTTGTGAGTAAATCCTTGGCATTGTGAAAAAATATGTTTCTAGAATTTATTTCCCTATTTTGATGTCCGGGATGCCCTTTGTGTTTTACGCACCGAGGTTTTGTGCCCTGCCTGCACAGCGCCGAGGAGTGCTGGGTTTGGGATTCTTGATCTGGCTATCCATGATTTATCTCAGGTGTATGTAGTTACCCAGAAGAAAACCTGGCAGTGCTGTGTGCTTTTCCCAATAAATGAGCAGTCTCATTTAGAATTATTGCCAGGATCTTGTTGTGCTGACACCGCTTTGTGCTGTGTAGACAAACCTTGGAGGAGAATTACGTGTAAATCACTCATAATAGTCTGAGGCTGGACTCTTGCATTTTACTCAGAAACTTGCACAACTCTTGCTAGAGACATCTGTATTCTGGCCATTGTTTTCTAACCAGACCCTAATTATTTTCCATCAAATCTCTGCTTATATGTTCTCTAAATAAAACATTCTAAATTTTAATGAGTGAAACTTCATTGCTGTTTAATCCTTAAATGCACTGAGCTCATCTGTGAGTGTCCCTTAATTATAAAAAGTGAAGCTGGGAAATTAGGTCCTGGACATAGAGAGTAATTATTTTCATAACTCTTTTGTTTTTACCTCCATAACATATGGAAAGAGAAAATGACCAATTGTGGTTAGGCCAGAGGCTTTAATGATGGGTTATAGTCCCAGCACTGCCAGTCAGTCCAGTCCCACTTGGGTGAGTCACTTGAAGTCTGTCCACGAAGTGTCCTTACCTGCCTAACAGAGGTGTGGTGAGATGGGCTGTAGTAGAGCACTCCTGACTCTTTAAGGCACAGAGGAACTTAGAAAAGTGTTATTTTTGTCATCATGAGTCTCAATAATGGCTTTGTAATCACCATCAGAGCATTTGGCCAGCCTTCAGTCATCACTCCTTGATCACAGATACTGACTCAGGTATTTGCTGTGCTCTGCCTTAAAGGATTTGATATTCTTGAAAGAGTTTTATAGACGTTCAGATTCTTCCCACACTTAGTAATAACAGCATGGACATATAAACTGAAATATTTGTGACATGCTGCTGGCCAAACCCCAAGAAGTATCTGCTGCTATTTGGGCTGTTTGATAGTTATTTGGCTACTATTATTTCTTTCTGAGTGCCTTATTTGGACATTCTGCTCTAATAGGTAAATAAAAAAGCCCCAAATTTTGGCTCGTAGATCAAGCTTGAAAGGAATAATGTAGGTTGAGAATGTAGCAACTGGACTGATAAATAACAAAACAGGATTACTGGGAAATTGCACATATACCAAATGTAGAAGTCTGAATATTTCTTCTGACTGCACAAATCCCTAGACTAGAGAGATTTGATGAAAGGACAAAGTTTTATTTGTTCATATTTAAAGTCCAGTCTTTTGTCTTTTATGTCACTATTCATATCATTAAAACAGAAAGTTTTTATTTTGGTTCAGCTGAAGAGCTTCAACAGAGCAAGAGATAATTAGAGAACTGTTGTCTGAGAAATTACAAATTAATGGCCTTGGTACATTGAGATAACGCCAAAAGTGGATGAAATCCCTTTGGGAAAGTTAAGCCTATAGAGATACCAAAAATTCTGAATTTATTGCAATTTCAATGTAGTACTCTGAAGGGGATGTGAGTCAGACCTTCTATTGCAGATAGTAGTGTCATGAAATACTAATGGTTTTTACCTCTGGCTATTTCCTGTTCTTTCAGCTTGTTAGTCATTCTTTATTCCAGTGGACACTAGTGAATTGTATACTCATATTATTCTGACTAAAACTAAGCCTACAAACATGCTGTACAGTTCAGAAAGTGCCATTTTCCCATTTCTACATATGTGCTTTTCTTGGTCACCAGATTTTGCCCCTTTTGCAATGTCATATTTGCAGCACAGAACCATCCTCTTGATCTTTGCTGCCCCATTTCTCACATAGAATTCCCACAACACATACTCAGCAGAAAATCTACTTCGCAACTAGTTGTGGAAGCTTGATAAGCTTTTGTCATAACAGTAGTCCCTGACATTTAAAGGACTTCAGTTTATATTTGTCAGCCAAATTTCATACCTTCATTCCTCTTTCAATTAATCAAAGTTAAACCATTGTATATGCGAAGGGGCCTCTTGTGGTTTCTAAGTAAGTAGTATGGCTTTTCTGGCAGAGAGCCACAAGCAATTTAGTAGGCACATACTGTGGGGGTTGAGAGGAAGAGAGACAGGAATAATCCAGAAAGCTTTAAAAAGGGCTGAATGAAATCAGTATTTCTATACACAGTACAAGACTTCTGCATTCTGTATCTTACTTTTGGCCACAACAAAACTGTTTTGCTGTGTTGTCAGTAAAGTAATTCTGAAACATAGCACCAACTTGGTTTTCCTCTTACTCAACCAGTTTTGCACTGGTTTTACTTCACTTGAAGTATTCCCAATTTGCACCTGTGGCAGAGAAGAGTTCGGCACAAGGGATTTAATACGCGGTTTACAACTGTCATATTGCCACAAAACTGTTTCCACAGGAATAAACCTAACGTAGTTCCTAGTTGTCTTCAGAAATGGCAGGATTTATTTTGTAGCAGAAGAGTCAGGATGAGGCTTTACCATGTACCTTTTGCCTGAGAGCTACACAGCTGTAAATAGATACTAACATAAAAGGTCTGTCTCCAGCAGAGCTGGTCTCTCTTTCCAATTCTGACAGGGGTCACATAGTCAATGTAAATTACCACCATAAACTAAATTCCACCTCTCCTGTAGAACAAAGTGCTTGATCTGCCTGTCTAGAAGTCAGGAGCAATGCAGAGAACTGTAATATTTCAACAATTCAGCATGAGTGGCAACCTGTTCTTAATAATGAAATGCTAGCAACATTTAAATCCATTTTATTTCATCATGTTAAAATCCATCCTTTCTTTAGGGGATTTGAAAACCATCTGAAGGGAACCTGAAGACAAAGAGAATAATTCAAGTAGAAACACTATCTTCTCTGTATTTCATGCAAGTTCAGGTTCAACATGCACATCTTGTTGCCCATAGGGAATGAGTTACTCTTAGAAAAGGACAGTCTAGACATCTCAAGAAGAATGTGATTTCTCCATTCTATCTGTCATTTTGATTTAATTGAAATATGTATCATAATAGTAATGTCAAAAGAGTTAGTGGATTTGACTAGAAATCAAATTACAATCGAAAAATTTAAACTATTATTGGCAAGTTTTTGGAGGTTATAATGATTTACTTGGGTGTTTTATAACTAAGCTACAATATGCTGTTAAAAATGGCATGTAGGTTGGAAACTTTAACTTGAAGCTAGATGCTTATATAGATACAACATCTGGAATTCAGTCTGAAAGATGTCAGTATCTGAAGAACTCAGCACTTTAAAAATTATGCAACAGGCATATCATGGAAAATTGGGCCCCAGTTCAGCATGTGACTATCTAGACTATTTTACACACTCCTTTTTTGATATTAAAGATGAATTCAATGTAAATGTCTGGAATTCTTCTTTCGAGCTTGTTGAAAAGGGACAGTATTTTAGCATGACTCCCTTGTGCAAACCTGGTGTTTAGCAGATTACGTATGTTATTCTGTTATAGGTACACTACAGTGATAGACAAAATGGCAAAGAGTGTTTGACCTGTTTGACACTGTCTCCTGTGCAGATGACTTTCCAAGGTATCGGAAGCTCCATTGAAGCCAGCCATGACCAGGTATAATACCTTACCCCACACTCTTGTAATTTTATTAATATCTGGTAAGGCCAGAATGTCAGCATTAGTAAATTGAAAATTTCGACACATCTTGTGCTTTTCATATGGCATGTTCTTGTCGTAGGGATTTACCTCTCTTGCCCTAATAAAATCCTGATAAGATCTAAAGAGTGAAATGAAAAGGAGACAAAACTATATTGCCTTTTACGTATTTTTAAGATATATTAGGAAAGCCTGAAGAGCTTGCTTTGGTTTTAAAGTCAGATGTAAGGTTTCTGCAAAGGTTATATTTGCTTTTGTGTGTGTATCAGGTCTTGTCTATCCTATTTTTATTAGAAGATTATGAGTAGTTGCAAAAGCAGAGAGATGAAGCCATCATCTCTAGGCATCATCTGTCACAAGAAACTGGCATTTGAGAGGGGAAAGGCATTTTTAATCAGACTGTGTAAAACTCCCATTTTGTTTGGCTGTTGCTAAAACATTTAATTCAAGCTTCTGGCAAAAAAACAGAAGAAAAAAAAAGGGCTCAATGTTAAATCATTTATCGCTCTGTTGCTTCAGATGGGAACTGAGGGGGACTTCCATGCTTGTTGTCTTGTCCTCCAGCACTTGTACGTATAAAAGCAAGACAAGACTTTGATACTCTGGAAGTATTAAAAGCAAAAAGGAAACAAGTAGAAGAAAACATTAAACCAAACCTTGCACCTTTCATATCTTCAGTAGATTAGAAAAAATTACCATGTTTACTTGCCTTTGCAGGTTATCTTTAAATGGTACTGTGTTCACATTTGCTGTACATTCTATCAGACTCTATGCAAGATTCTCTAAGAAAAAAAGGAAAGCCGCCTTGAGAATTAGCAGAATTAGTTACTTTTGGGTAAGAGTTTTGGACACTCTTAGCCATGTTTTTGTTTGGTGGGATTTTTATTGAAAGTTCCTAAATTAGTTGTTAACATAAACTAAGCCCATTAGTTATTTACATGGTAACATGAGGATACTTCCTGCCCTTAAGTGTTTGGTGTTTTACAGTAATGGAGAGCTGTGGTAAGTCAGACCGTACTTTGACATTCAATTCTCATTTCATCCAGCAACTTGTTTATGCTGCTCTAAAGCTGCTCCATTTTTCTTTTGGTAAAGATAGGCTTTTAAAATATAGTTATAACACAAGTACGATATTTAGACATTTCAGTGAATTTAAGGTGGTCCCTGTCAGTTTGGTAACAACTACATTCTGGGCGACCAGCCAGCTTGGCCTTTGTCTTGGCATTTATTTAGGCTAGAGTATGATATGTAAACAGAAAAAAGGACTCTGTAAGCAAAAGCACATTTAAGCCATCTGAATAATTATATATTTAAGACCTCTAAATGAAAATGCTGTATTGAGCCTGCAAAGTCAAGCACCCAGAAATTAAGAAATTCCAGATTACATGCAGCATTAGTTTCATCCCAAATGTACCCATTCAGTGCTCCAAACAGGATATTTTTCTGAGAAGATAAAAAATTTGCATAAAATCACATAGATAAAGATTGTATCATAGCACATTCACAAATACGTAGAATTAAATTTACTCGGGCCATTATGGAGCTGAAATTTCCTCATCTTGTTTCAATTTGAAGTTTAAAAGATGTTCATAATTGGTTGTAGTTGCGTAACTTTCCACAAGGTTCTTAAAATTGAAAGAAAAATGTTTTGTTATTGCATGATGGGGTGGTTGTTGTGTTACTGAACCCACATCACTTGTGCAAAGATTTCATCTGAGCCAAGAGCAAAAGAAAATAATCATCTGAAAGCCAAATACCAACCAGTGTCTCACAAAATAGATCCACTCACTGGACAGGATGCACAAATTTCTGCTCATGCCTTTCCTAAGTGTCAAAGGGATTTCATTTTCTGGGGAAGAGGGATGCTATTGACGGGTTGTGTTTGATAACAGGGTAACGGGACTAGATTAAAGTATCATTTTCCATCACCTGAAAAAATAGAGAAAAATGAATCATTAGCAAGTCAAGTGTTTGTCAGGCACTGGAATAAATAAATTAATGACAAAATTAGGGCTATTAATGGACTAACTAGAAGAAAATTTCCCTTTTCTCTGTTGTTCCTGTGTGCTTGGTATGTTTTTCCTTGTTTCCTACATTTTTACTCACAGTGGGTTGATTTGATGGTTATTATTCTTTTAAAAATAAGAGACAGAAATGCTGCACCTTTGTCAAACTGAACATCATTTTAAAGTGTCAAATTGAATGAGTGCAAGATAACTATATGCTATAAAACTTGAATTTTAGAAACTCTTCTTTAACTTTTGCAATCTGTTACTTTTAAATCATGTCTGTAGTATTTTATGGCTATTAGGATGGGCTGATCACCTGGAAGCCTGTGATTTCAGTGGAGGGATGGTGATTTCTGCCTCAGTAGTGAGGCCTGGCATTGTTTGACATCAGGAACTGTCGGCTTCTGTGCTTATGAAGATAATTTTTCTCACATTAGTTTTAAAATATTGATTCTATAATTTCTAGAGGTTTTTTATGGAACACTTTAGGAACGAGACTCTGGAATATTTTGGGGGAAAAGTGGTGAAAAGTGTTGTGTGTGAGTATCTAATAAAAAAGCTATATACAGATTTGTCACTATATTGTGGCAGAAGAACCACAGTACTGTGGCATGTGGCAGGTGATTAAAAAAAAAAAAGAAATAGAGATGAAAAGGAAAAAAAAAAAAAGAAAACTATGTTGCCAATGGCATCTCCAGCACCATAGAATACCTTTTAGATTGAACTTATATTTTGTAATGTGTCTCCCTACTCATATCCAGTGGGAGATTTGTTACCCAGCAGATACCAAAGTGGTTACAATCCTACATAAGTACATTATCTGGCTGTTTCAAATATGTCAAGACTTGACACTGCAGTTTTTCAAGTCTCTTGCTCTTTTCCTGTACTCTGTAGGGAGTTTTCATTCTTTAGATTGGTTTAGCTTGTGATTTTAATGAGTTCAAATATTTTCCCCACATACTTCATCTGAGCAATTTCAGATTAATATAAACATATCATACTGGTACACTAATTAGTGTGTATTTCAAATGTCTGATTGACAAGGCATATCTCATTTGGTCATGAAGCAGTATTGTGGAAGCAGTTGCTGATCTTTCATTTTAATTTTGACAAAAAGAAAGAATGGGAAACATTCCTAAAGCACCACTGCAGTCTATCCTGCCACATATTTTTCTGGGTTTTGCATTCAGGTATGCCAACCTCTTTTGTAAAAATTTAATGAGGTCCATATTTTTTTTTTTCCTGAATGATTTCTTTCTATTTTTTCTGTTTCCCGATATCTGACTATAACTCTAAAATTCTCTTTCCTTAACAGCAACTATTCTTTGGAGGTTTTTTCCAGTTAAATTTAGTTGCAAGTAGCTATTAGTTTAAATGGTCACCACTTTCTATTTATTTTATCAATAAAAGCTGAGTTTTCCCTTAATGGTAGTAAAGCCTGGTATTTTTTACATTGCTGTGGGACTGGAGACAACCTATTCTCAGGGCTTATGATGGACTTCAGGCATATATTGTAAAGCTGGGGAATTAATTGAAAGTAAGTGATTTAAAGTAACAGAAAGGAAGTCCAGATAGTTTTTTATTTATGTCACTGAGAAAAATCAAAATATGAAAAGTAGGAGACAGAAAAGGGAAAAATTCATAGAGAGGAGGTTATATAAACAAAAATAGTTGGAATGAAGCAGAAAACTAAGAAAGTGCAGGGAGATGGGGCAGTGAATGTCTGAAGGCCACAAAAGTGTGATAAAGAGAGAAAGTTAGAGCTCGGCAGAAGGGGTAATCAAAAACCCCACCAAAAAAATACATCTGCACTGCTACATCTCCAAGTACTGAAACCTGAATTTCTTGCTACTGCTACAAATAAAGTATTAGTGAACTTCCAGTTTTAGTGAACTGTGACACATGAAGAGTGCTTTGAAATCTTGAGTGCAGGCACACTAAGAACTGTAAGTTAGAAGATGTAAAGCTAGCACTTGAAGGAAATGGAGATTTTTGTTTTCCCCAGAGGACCCTAGTCAATACTTTAAAGTTGTTATAGATGCACTCAACAAATATCACTGGATTCACTATGATGGTAGCTATGTTACATTTGATGCCCTCTGTCAAACAAGACAGCCTGTGACATATTTTCAATCTAAGAAGTGACATGCTTCTGCTATGCCTTGAATAAGCCAATGCAAATTCAGCTTCCATGTTTACATGTATATTTTAGAAACTTGCAATGTTACCATCTTTAGTGGCTTTATAATAATTGTTTTTCTGGATGTTACAGCTCTGAGTGACTGAGTGCTTTGGGGTATCACACTTCTGTGGTTGTCATAGCTGTGAAAGAATAAACATCTTGGGTGCATTCTTAAGGCTTACTGAACAGCAGGCAAGTTGAAAGTCTGAACATTAATTTTTAAATAAAATTATTTAAAAGTCAGTGCTAGTGATGAGAAAGAACAGCTTGGGCCCATTTTGAGATTTTGAATGCTTGCCATGGAGTACTCTGTACGAGTGAATTTTTAACTCCAAGTAACTTAATGTTCATTGAGGAGTGACCAGTTCTCTACCTGAATTTCAGGAGGCAGATCAAAGAGCAGTGCATTGTCTTAAAGTCTCATTGCTTTAATGCTTCTTGATGATTTTGGAGGTTTTAGCCATACACATGTTTTTTGGACCTGGCAATGCTGTCCATTTGTTTGTTACTGAGTTCAGCTGTTTACTTCACCTAATTGTGCCATTAAAGTGATATCAATGAACATTTTATGCCTATATTTTTATTCCTTGCTTTCTTAATGTTATCCATTATACTTATGTTGTATATTAGACTGTAGTTTTAGAACTCTTCTGCACTTTGCAATGCACACAGCAGCATTTATTTTGCAGGAAGATACCAATCCTTTAATGTTGTATTTAATCTACCACTAGTAACACTTTTATTTTCAAGTATAAAAATAGATGGAAGAGAATGAGCAGGGGCAGAAACTGTAGAAGTGGAAGAGCTACTGATAAGATAGACTTTATCAGAGAGGCCAACAAGGAGGGGATGTACTGAAAAGAAGATGCCACACTCGGCAGTTTCAGAAATCACTGATGGAAAGCTTGGCAGACAGCAGTGGCAAGCAAACTGAAATGTGGTCTGTATCAAACCATCATTTGTGGCCTGCAAACAGGCACTTCTGGGCAGGGTTAACAGAGATTGGGGATGCCCAGATGTGAGCTGGTCCTGATGGCATTTGAATACAGGAAGGGCAGGAATAATTCTCAAGGAGCAAAAGAGATGGGTGACAGGCTCAAGGGAAGGTGCTTGGAGCATAAAAGTTTGAAAAGAACTTTACACTGTAATGGCAAATGCATTACACATATGAAGCTCCACATCTCAATTATGGTCTGAGAATTGCTTGTAGAGCATGCTCAGGAAGCAGCATCTAGGGAATTTGCAAAAGCCAAAATAACTAAAGGTGTAGTCACTGAGTATGTGGAGGGTAAGAATTTGTCCAATGCTGTAACCAGAAAAGATAAATGGGGTTATGTTTTTTGTTAAGATACCTTTCCAGGTCAGAAAACCAGGTGATTTACTGGACACTACATTAATTCCCAATTTTTATTTTTTTTTGTAACAAGAAATTAGGATTTTCTAGATGTTGAGAGTTAGTTCACAGTGGGTTTTTATGTCCTGGACATGGTCAAAAAAAGAAAAAATGTCAAAGTTTCCTTTAAAAAAACCATGTATCCTTTTTTTTTCTTTTTTTTTTCTTTTTCCTTAGGTGATGTTATATGCTTCACTTGTCAGCTCTTTTCTACTTTACTTATTGTAAATGCAGTTATCATTTCTTCAGGGTGGCTTCTTCAATAAAATTATAAAACTTCAGTTTTAATAAGTAAAAATTTTCTAGCAGTTTTCCCAAAGTTTGGCAGCTCCATTACAGCCCCTTCAGCATCAGGACTTCTACCTAATCTTATGAAAAAATCTCACACAACTGGGTCTCCTTCTCCTTGAAGGGGGGGGGTCTCGCTGGCTGCTGCCCTCTTCTTGACAACTCTGTAACCTTCAGGGGTGGGTGAAGCATGACCACAGCTGAATGCCCAATGCTCCAAAACAGCCAGGTCATGTAGGACAGAAATTTAAACTACTTTTGATATATAGCACCACGTTTCACTTTTCTATGCTGTCTCTTAGGTTGATGCTGCAGTAAGGAGCCATCCCATCAGGTTTTAGTTAGGCTGACTGGATTGTTGTCTGCTATTTGATATTTTTCCTCATCTGTTGTGTTCCCCACGACTGTGTGTGGAAGTACTGGTACATTCTCTCTGTATTCTTCATCTTCTGTTTTGCATTATGTCAGTCTGGATGTACGTGACAGAACATTTGCTTTTCCCTGGCAGCTGCTAAAGTTTTCCTTGATGAGCCCAAGATCAAATGCTTGTATTTGTTCAGGAAGTGTAATCTTTAATTTTTAAAAAGTGGGTTACTAATTAACTGCTGAATGGGAAAAAAAATGCAAACCAAGGCATGTCTATCTCCTTGCCAGGCTCTTTCAGTCCTCTCATTCAGGGCTTCCTGAGTGGATTCCCAATGTGACTGCTTCTTGCTGAAGATGCATACTAGGATTTTTCAGTGCTCTGTGTATGCATGTTTGTTTACACAGCAACATCAGCAGGGTATAAAATGCTGCTGTACCAGTCTCTGCCTATCTTACATGCTTGGCATGTAACTCGTAACTAATGGCAAACAAAGACCATGTATGTTTTTGGGACTGTCTTCGTCTGTTGGAAAAAGAGAAAAAAGGTGAAATATCCTCCTGACTGCTATTGGTGAGGTTTCACAAGAGTGGTGAGGTTCACAGGATCACACAGTGGTTGAGGTGGGAAGGGACCTCTGGAAGTCACCTGGTCCAAGGCCCCTGCTCAAGCAAGGCCATCTGGAACAGGCTGCCCAGGCCGTGTCGAGGCAGCTTTTGAGTATCTTCATGGGGAGGCACTCTGCCTTGGTTGTTCTTTCCTGTTTACTTCATCTCCAGTCCTGGCTGCTTCCTAAACTGCTGAGCTAGGTGCAAACAAGCTTTTAGCCAGCTCAGTGAGCTGACCTGATCCACTGGGGCTTAGATGAATGCCAGTGCTGAAACAAGGGAGGCATCAGGACTGCCCACCAAAGAGGAGAGGAGAGGGAGCCATCCCTTTCCACAGCAGCAAGCTATTGGCTCAGCTTACCTTGTAAAATGTCATTTAAAGGGGATGAGGCAAAATTTAACTGTACAGAGAAGTTAATTTCTTGTAGAAATGTTTGTCTTCTTTATACCCTTAAAGCTGTTCACTGTGCAGTAGCATGACCTGGCACAAATAGGGGATCAGGAATGGCACATGGAGGGAGGAAGAGCAGGGCTGTAGCAGCCCTGACCTGCAGAAGTTTAGTTGTTTTGGAACTGCACCCTTAGTAGTTACTTCCATTAAAATACCTTAGCAAGCTTTCAGTGCAGTGTAACATGTGGAAGTGGAAAGAAAAGCATTGACAACATACAGTAAGCCAACCTTCCATGGACCACAGGCCAGCTGTTCGCTATCCTAAGTTTGCAATCTGTTTCTGGTTTGGTTGTTTTGCTGTTACTTTAGGCTCAGTTGGACAATGGTGGAATGTAAAAACACTGAATTTTCTTGCTGCTGTGGCTGTTAGGAAAGGGAAGAAGCTTAAAAGGGAAAGGTATTGGAGAAGTTTGGAAAAGCTAAAAATGTCAGTTTACTGCCTTGTCACACTTCAGCAGGAGATTCAGCCCACTTGTATTATCAAGAAATCTAACAGATTTTTCCCTGTCAGGGAAAAACACGGGGAAGACAACAGAGGTCGGTTCTCCTACTCAACAGCTAAAAATGGATAGGCATACACCTACTGGACAAAAGTTAGTAACAGAGATAGAGGCAAAAATCAAGTGGAAGGAGACCCAGCCCCAAGTAGCTTGTCTTGCAGTTGGGATTGACAAAGATCTAGATTTTTCATTTAAACCCCTGACAGGCAGCATTTTAATTTTAAAAGTTTTGTCCATTTTAATTTCTAGGACTGGTAAAACCTTTCAAAGTTATGAATTAAAACTAATACTCAGTCAAAGCCCAGCTTTTGTAGGCACCTCCATTTTAGACAAAGAAAGACATTAGCAATATATACACTGAACTTTGTTGCCCATCCAGTGCTAGCTAGAGTTGGTCTGTGGCATTTTCCACACACTACTCAAAGTAATGCTATGTCTGTTTGTTGATTTGTGTTTAATCACTTGTCATTCAGTGAAGTTGCTTAACACCCTAATTATATAATTGGCATTTCAAATTACATTTCCTTAACCATTCTACAAGACAAAATAATGATTTGCACATGTGGCATCTGAAGAACTGTGCTTTTGCCAAAATTCTGTTTGCCACCTAATTTTTCCACTTCTCTTGAAATAATATCCCACGGCTGGCATTATGCATGCATCTAGCACAAATGAAATTTCATAGTTTTTGGTTTGCACAATCGTCATACAACCCCTTGATCTACAGAGTGCAAGCAGAAACTAAATTTGACATCCTCCACCCCCTCATTTCAAGGATTCATTTCAAGAAGCCAGAATCTCATAATAAATGCTCTGACAATAGACTTAAGGGGAAATAAATGAGGTCAGGAATCATGAGTAATTAGTAATTAGTAACAGGTAATTTTGTAACTATGAGCACGAGAAAGCTGTGGAGCAATGCTGAGGAGCACTATGATTAACCTCAGTTCCTAGACATCCGTGCTTTCTTCCTTGGAGGTTTTTAAAATACCCATCAAGAAAGAGCTGAAGACTTACCCTGGCTTGATGACTAATGGTTTACCTGAGAAAATTACTTCACTTCTCCTTTTTACATGCTTGTCCTTGATACCCTGATGCAAAATGTCAGATATCTCAAGGGAAAAAGGTGTTTATACTCTTTTCTATAGCTCATTTAACATAAAATCCAAGTCCCTCTGTCTGCTTCCAAACTCATTACCCGTACAGATTTTTTGTAGTCACGCTGGGTTTCTAAGATCGTTGAGGCAGAACATCCCACTGTTTGAGACAGGAAGGAGTCACCAACCAACCTTTTCTTCAAAGCATCAAATGTGCAACATCCTTACTTGATACAGGAGTTTCTGTATTGCCAGAAGCTCTGTATGTGCTTGTGCCCTCCACTTTGTAGCCCTTACAGACTGCCTTTGTTGCAATACTAATGCTTCATTCCAGCAAGATCCTTCACATATGCTAAATGTAAGACTGCTTCCAAGTAATTCACTCTCTCAAGGATCCGGGACTTGAGATAATAAACACTAGAATGGAGGTATCAAGCAAAACCAAAGCAGTGAACTCTTAAGTTAAACTTTAAATTTTATCAATATTTCTTCATATTCATTCTTTCTCTTTCCCATCATTAGAGAGACTGTGAGACCTAGTTTTCCACAGATCCTTACGGCTGTACAAATAATTGATTTTACAGTCCAAAATCTTCTCTCTCATCCTTTATCCCCTCAAAAAAGCCCCACCAGTTCAAATTGGTCCAAAATAAAGAAAAAAATGCTTCTAGCCAAAAAAAATAATTAATTTTGTACTTGGGCATTTGTAGTGAAACTAAGAAAATGGCTGAGATTTACAAAACTGGTGGGAAAGATGATGAACTATTTTACCAATAAGCTCAGGGGTTCCCACTCTCACGCAAGATGCAGAAGATGTAAGTTTTACTCTGTGCTTGTCCCCAGAGAACCATGACCCCTCTTTAGGAACCCTTCTTATGCTACAGAGAGGCACAGCTGGGCAGCCCCAGGAACACAAAGTGGTAACCACAGAGCAGTCCTGTTTTTGACTCCGTGAACAGTTTGCTCAATAAAGCTGCATGAGCAGAAAAGTTTAGTGGAATTCTCATTTGATATTAACCCCTTTGATCTGAATCATGAGAAGAAGGATTCTTATCCTCCTGGGAGTTAAAGAGGCTTAAGCTACGATTTTTCACAGTCCAGTATTGACCATCAAGTGAATCTTCCCTTTCAGTTTTCACCACAAGTGGACAAAGCTAAAGAAACCATAACAGATAGCTTCTAATTTCTACAGGTATTTACAGTTTAAAACACAGAATATCCGTCCTGAGATTTGGCCAAAGCAAAACTGCTCCTTCCAATGTATAACTGTTTCCTGGAGGAATGTGCTTGCTCTGCTCCACAGCCAACCCCATCCCTGCCTCGGGTAGGATCCAGCTGGTGGCGGCATTGTTCAAACCTCCAGCCGTGTGCTCCTCTGGGTGGAAGTTGCCACATGGACCCCAGGAGCTGAGACTGCCAGCTCAGGCTACAAAGGCAATTTAAGGCAGTGGGACGTGTTCAGATGGAGTCACTGTGTTCCCCAGCAGTACCTGGAAAGTCTTTGTCTTCCTCCCTTGTGTATTTCTTCTAAGCACAACCTGCAGACAAAACAAGATCTTTCTTTCCTCAGCATTCAGCTCTTCAGCTGTCTGTAAAAGAGCTTTACATTTGTTTCTGGACATATAAAACTTGGTTGCATGGCATGGATTCATAAAGGACATTTTGGCAGCTGCTGTTGCTGGATCTCTTGTATTGGCTGTAGATAAAGTAAGACAAGTGCCAAAGCCTCAAGTCTCTTATGCTGATAGCAGTGGAGCTCTGAGCAGTCCCTGTACCCACCATGTCTCAGGCACTTAGATAAAAATAACACCTTTTGTTGATACTGGTTACAAGGCTTATCCCAGTAATGGAAAGATTTTAGATGGTTTGTGAGGTCATAGAAAGCCTGTTTAGACATTTCTTCAAAACACTGGGCTGTTCAGCAAATCAGTCTTATTTCATACTCCCTCCTAAATATTTCCTACTTCAATATTGTTTTGAATAATTGGGGTAGTCTTTTCTAGTACAGCATGCTGTATGAAATTACGAATAGAGGAGATTTTTATGTTGTCATGTTTGATTCAATACTCCATTGTCATGTATGTGAAGTGGTATAATAATACACTATCAGTCATTTAGTGGGGAGCTGGTCATACATGAACCTTTGTGCCTGTGATTGGGGCTTCCCAGGGTGCCTCAGTCCATCAATGCAGATAATACTGCGGAACCTGGGGCTTGATTTTGGAATGCCACAAAGCAGGATCATTCTTTCAAATTAAATAAAAAGTAAAGGCTCGGTGTATAGAACTGGTTTTTGGTTTGTTTTTTTTTTTTTTTTTTGGTCATCGTATGTCTGTCCATGCTTGTGAGGAAAATAATAGGGGAAAAAAGGGTAAAGGAATGTTTGCTATAATTTTATAAGCTGCAAAAGAATTAAGCAAGAAGATGTGGGTTTGAGAGGGAGTTAAGGAAATTAAAAGGAGGCATCAAACATTGGCTTGATCCAGAAGTGCTTAAAATCCCATTTGCCCTTAGAGCACAAAAATACTAGCAAGGAACTCTGACATGCTGGCAAATACACAATTTAGACATGTCAAACTACTTTAAGATAATTTGAAAGTTTCTTGGCCCTCATTTAAATAAACTGGATCTTGAGTTTTTTGGAACTCTCCTGATAAGTAACACTTATACCCCTTTTGATCAAATACCCTTTCTCAGGCAATTACATGTTCTTAATTTAGAGGCCAGTTCAAAAGATTGCTTGTTACCTTCACTTAACAAAGGTTCAAGTGCTGCAGTTTTCTGATCCTTTTAAAAAAGGCAAACAAGGAGAGTTTACACAATAAAAGTTCTTTTTTTATTCTCAAATTAATTATTTTGAAATATCTCACAGATTACATCAGTTTCTTCCTTGCATTCATGTTGCAAGATGGCGAGTATTGTATATTGTTAGTGATGCATTAAATTAGTTGTTTACATTATAAAATCTAAACATATTAGAATCTTTTGTGTTTGTCTTCAAAGATTCCTATTCTAATAAAGCTTTCTGAAACAAGTAAGGTTGTCTTTTTTGTTTAGTTTATGCATCAGTGGAGAACCTAAAGATTTGTAGCCTCCAGCCATCCCTGTCTGTGTTTAGTAGAGTGTAAGGAAATTGTGTTTTGGACAATATATATTATCTTTTCATATAAAAGGGAAAGTTATAATTTTAAATAAATTATTTTGCATTTAGAAAAGCTAACACCTGAGACAAATTTAAATGGAAAGAGTCAAAGTTTGTACTCTTCTCTCAAAGAATTTGTTTTTCTGCAACTTTTAATTGGAATAAAAGGAGTATGTATAATGTCCTGAAAAATAAAGATCTTGGCTGAATCCTTCCTATTTTTGATGGCTTTGTTCGCTCTTCGGGTCAAAGTGTTTCTGAGTGTTAAGTGATACAAGACCAACATTCAGCAAAGAACAGTATTTGGGATTTAAAGAAATTTTGCTGTTTGGACTCTCAGTTTTTCTCTATAACAAATGTTTTAACAGAGTTGTAATGAAATAGAAAAAAGAAAATCAAAAGCTGATAGCTTTAATATGACTGGAGCTGCTTGGTGAAAGTAACTTTCACTTTTGAGGGAAGTTCATGGCTGAAGTTTTAGAAGCAAAGCAGTTTCTCAAAGAGTCAGTTGAGCAGCATGGCAGTGGAAGTCCACTCTGACCCCTCGACACAATCCTTTTCAGTGCAATATGTCTTAGTTCTTCATCTAGAGAAATGACTGCTCTAAGATATATATATACACTTTATATATACACTTTGACTTTTTAGGTCATACTGGTCATACTGCATCTGCCTTATGAATCTGTGTTTGAACATGTTTAGACATACATCTTCCTATCCTAACAGTGTTGGCAAGTCACAAGTAAACAGCAGGATTTTATTTACCTGTCAAAGCCCCAAATAACTTGCATTAAGCCAATGACCAAATAAAATGTCACAGTTATACTTTATATCATCTGGAAGGAAAAGTAGCAAGCTAAGTGTTAACTTCAGAAGCAGATTATTTTCTGTGTACAAGATATGCCTTTTAGAATAACATGCCAAGAGCCCTTCATATCTCAACAGTCTCCAGAACATACAGCAATATAACAAGCACTGGGTTATAGTAAAACTTGGGAAATGTGACAACATAAGCAGTGGAGTGAAAAGAACTGTACTGAAACCAGTTGAAAAAACAGGAAGGATAGAATTTGATAAAATTATGGAAAATCTTAAGGAACATCTAGTTTCTGATCATGGCAGTGAGAAAAGTGATAAGGAGTAAACTGTTATTTTTCAATAAGCTTTCAACTTTAGATAAAAAACAAAGTGATTAAAAGGTACCAGAGACTTTTGATTAAATAAAAAAGTAGCTTTTTAAAATGATGTGTAATATTTTTTTAAAAAAGAGAATATATTATTTGCCTAAAAGATTTTTTTTGATGAAAGAAAGCATGAGAAGGTATGTAACAGTCTGATGTATCAGCCTGCCAGAAGTTGTTTCAAAGGTTATCATCACTTGCTGAGTTATTTAGGCAAGATGTGTTCCCTCAGCAGCCTAAGGACAGTGCTATATGTAACAATGTAGTAGCACTCATCTGAACAGTTTTAATAAAGTTAGAAGTTAATCATGAGGCTTTAAAAATAATACAGACTGTGAAACAAAGGCTAAAGTGCAAATCAAGGCCTTGTGAGAAAAATTAAAGGCTACATTTCAAATATACCCTCTAATTCTGGACTTCTGATTTGAGATACTTTATGCTACAGTATTCATAAAAAAGAGCACACACAGCTTTTAAAACACTAGTTCATTAAGAAATTCTGGCCAAGTGTCCTGATCCTGTAAACATTTCTGTACTCAAGTAGGTCTACATATGAGGTGTTCCATTAGATTTACCACATGATTGGACTGTGCAAGGTACAGAGTCAAAAATGCAAATTCAATTGGTGTGAGTGGAGGTTGATCTGAGGTGAAATACTAAATGCAGCTACATCGTCTGGTTTAGGATCCCATCTTTGTTTTGGCTGGGCTCTTTTCTAAGTGCTCAAGACTAAACCACCACATCTCTGAGCACAGTCATGTTAAGAACTGATGTTCCTATAGTTATTTTTTTAAAGCCCAGGGTGCGTGAAAGCTGCAGTTTCCAGCTGTCTCTTGATTTTTATAGTAGAATGAGTAATTTGTATTTTGAACTTCCTTTTGCACTTTCTATTTTGTTTTAGAAAACATTGGAGCTGCCCATTGCTTGCCTGTTGCATTGCATTGCTTGCCCGTTGCCTTCAGCTGGACAAAAGTGACTGAAAGGGAAAATTTGGTTCATACTTGTAGAAAAAGAAGTGGTGAGAAGCATAGAATGGTAAAGGCTCATTGTTGAAATCACAGGAATTCATGCCCCTTGTCCTGAGAAGAGATATGTGGCTGGGTTGTATCTTGAAGAGTAGTGTCTTGTTTTGAGTAATGCCTCTTACTTCCCTCCTAGACCTCCCTCCTAAAACCTTGTTCCAGATCACAAATCATTCACAACTGAGAGAGCAGCAGCCCAGAGTATCAAAGACTGGTATTTGACTGATGGTTTGATCATGAGTGCAGTTTTTAAGGGGATAGTCTTTATCAGATGGAAGAAGAATCTAGGTTGTATGTTATGAACTTCTGCATTTGCAGTCATGTTCTCCATTTCAAGTAGAAATTAGGAGGTAAACAAGCCAAGTTGCTAGCTAAAGTGGTATAACCAGGTACCATGCTTTGGCACCATCTGTTTATTAAGAAGTCAGAATGTCTTCTCAGGTTGTGAATTGGACAATGTGAGTAACTGGCGTAGTGCATTGGCTCTGGAATCTTGCTAAAGACAATGTTTCAGAGTGTGCATCTGAGGTTTCCATTCCACTCCCTGTCTGGAAGAAGAAAGAAAAATCTCAGTATCACTCTTACCCCTCTCTACTTTGGGGAAAAGTTCTGCACCTTTCTTCTAATCTCATCTTCCTCTACCCTTTACAAGATCTTGGTTTTGTCTTTGATACTCTTAAGACATCTCCCAGCAAATCTCTCTTGTTGTACATATTGCAGGTCCACTGTCAGGTTACCCACACCTTGTCTCATAAGCAGAATAACTTAAGCTTCTTTAGTCTTGGAATACAGGGAAGATTTTACATCCTTGCCTTATTTTTTCCAGAAAACATCTGATCTTTCAATATACCTTTTAATCTTTAGAGCTAAGAGCTAAGTGTGATCAAGTTCTAGTATATCAATGCTATCTCTACTGATAATAACACTTTCCTGTTTTTTCTTGATATCATTCTGACCATGTGCCTAAGTGTTTGCTGTTGTAGCTTTGCCTTACTTTTGATATCAATTTTTTAATGTTGTCTTTTTCTGGAATAAATGATCTGCATCTGAATGAGATGGAACTTGCATCATTGTGGATTACCCATTGAAAGTTCTATTTTACAATGCTTACATGTCAGCGTTAGGGGTTTACTCCCTTTTTATCAATTCTTACTCTTTGCTTGGGAGAAAGCAGAGAATACAGCAAGAATGCCTTATCTGTGTTGAAAGTAGGTCTTTATAAATGAAAAATAAGAGTCAATTTCCTCTAAATTTGATTATTTCATGAATTCCATTCCTTAAGTACTGAAAGTAAAGTTCAAAATGTTAACATGGTGGTATGATTACGATGCTTTTGATGAATGTGGTTTGTATGAGGCTGGGCTCCCATTCAGAATCAATCAATCAGTGCCCAGTAAGTTTTCTAAGTAAATGTCATTAAAGGTTGCATTTACAAAGAATGTATTTGTGTTCTCTAAATAATCATCTGGCGTACTCTTTGCATAATATCCTTATGTAGTGTCAAAAATCACAGAAAAAAGAAATCTTAAAAAATGCAAATTTTCCTACAAATGTTCAGGAAGCAGCATCCATCTGAGCAGTGATGTTGAAAATAATTTATTAATCAAGTCCTATGTCAAAATACTTATACAGTGTTGAATATAATAAAGTTACAACTATGATTAGGAACAGAGTTCTTCAGAATTGCCCCAGAGCAAAAAAAAAAAAAAAAAGAATATACTGACATGCTGTCTGTCTACATAGGAAGTCGTGTATATATTTTAGATTCATTCTGACAGAATTTGAAAAAATTTCTATGTCATTACTAAGCACTTGTGTGAGTGGTTAAAATTAATTCACAGGAGTAACTTGTATGTAAAGTTACTCACTTACATAGCATTTTCAAGACCTGGCCCAGACTATAAGTTTCTGTCAACATACTTAAAATACCTTGTCACTGTGGTGTTTCCAGTATGAAGCATACATCAGATACACAGTCAAATTATATTTCACGTTTGAAATACATTTTAAATATTTTCCTTTGCTATAAATTTCTCCAGTACAATGTTTTTTCTGCTGAAATCTGAGAAGATCTCTTTAATTGTGTAGTGTTGTATTTCAGTAATTCAAGTCATGGTGCAGGTGGTACATGCAGTTTACTGATGTTAGAGATAGTATTTAAACAACTCCATGCTCAGAGGTAGTATATCAAAAGTTTTTAAATTGAGAGTGACAGAAACTGGTGCTGCACTTTCATGTTATCCAACAATGTGGAAGAATTTTGACATACAGCTGGAATGATCAAACTACACTAGTTTTACTATCTAACTTCATTTGACGTGCGTTTCAAAGATATTTCAAAATTATTAAGTTGCATACAGTCTTGCAGTTGGAGAGTTTACCTTCCTTATGGAACATTTTAATAAAGTCTGATACAAGGGAGCTTATGATCTCAAAACATTACATAAAGCTGATATATTTTTTGTATATCTTCTTTTATGTTTAATTTTCAAGTCATGTAGAAGCTGTAGTTTCTACAGGAGCTGTTACTATAAAAGTGAAGCATGCTGCTACTAACCAGCCCACATTATTTTGCAAGCACACTTCTTCCATTGATACAGGAAGAGACTGGCCTAGAAATACAGAAAATTGCTTTAGTTCATCAGCATTTTGTGTACATATAATAGGTAAAATTGGAAAACAAAAGAAGCAATAGGAAGCCCAGAGTAGTTTGGTGATACATTAGAAATTATATGATCTGTGCAAGCTTAAGATGATTTGTAGAATATTTACTGGTTTGTTGCTTTTTGATAGAAAAGCCAAGCAAAATTTCTTTAAATCTCTTTGTTGTTTTGCTTAATGCTGATGTGACTCAAAGAGCATAGGGGTAAGCATAAATAGAAACACTTTTTTATCGGATAAAAACTGTATGTAATTTAAAACTTCCTGTGAATACTTGCATTTGTTCAGGATTCTGACATCTGGGACCCACAGGACTTGATTTACTTCTGTAGTTGCCTGAATGTATGTGTCCTATAAGAGAAATGAGGATTTCAAAACATAAGAAAATTAATTTAATTACAAAAATTACTGTAAAGAGTAGTGATTGAAAGTTAGTTATATTAAAAATAACTACTTGAAAGTGGCTTTAGACTTTAATTTTTTTTTTGTTTCATTGTTATGAAGCACTTCCCTACAATTTTAGCTAGCATATTTTACATCAGTGATGCCTTTTTCTGTCTGAGTACCGAGTGCATTATTGCGTAGGGATTCACGAAGGGTACCTCAACATAACAGCACTTCATAATTATCTGACAGACCAGCGAGTGATGGTTTGGTGTTTGCCGTGCTTATCTGCAGCAATAACAAAGGATTAAAAGCTTCCTCACTCCTGTGTTACAGTGCTCGTTCTTTCCCTGCTGGCTCACACAGGCGAGAGAGACATGTTTATGCCAAGCACAAAGCTCAGCAGAGGCTGGAGGAGGGAGCTGCTAAGTAAGAAGTCAATATATGTCTCATATAAGGAAAAGCAGCGTCCTGTGCCAGAGCCATTTCTGTTAAACAGAAGCCTATGGGGGAAGGATTATGACGTGTGATTGAGACACCTGTTGAGAAAATAGGCAACTATTGACAAGTCTGATTCATGACTGAGTGACTGCTCTGCTAGTCTTCACATGATCCCCACCGAGAGCGAGCCTCGACCGCCTGCTAAACAAGGGCTGTTTGAAGTTTCTTTTTAACATTTCCAAGACGTTAATTCAGCAGGACATCTCCACTGGGGTTCTCGATGTCACCAAATCAGCAGCTGTTGAAATCCATTCACTTCAGCATGAAATGTTTGCATAAGATTTTTTCTTTTTTTCTTTTATTTGTGACAACAGCAAAGTAAATAAAACCCTAAAAATCCTGCACTACTCAACTTGTAGATGTGTGAGAACAGCTTCTGGTCGCAATTGTAGCTGCTAAGGCAAAATATTTATTTGTAGAGAACAATGACAATCAGAGTTTATTATGACACAGAAAAAGTTCTGATTTTAATAGACATTTCTGTCGCATTTTTCAATGTAAACATTCAGTTAATTTTTGTGCCAGCTGTCGAACTTGTGTGAAAAGTGTTTTGAAATGGAGTTGTCTTTGTTTTTCAATTCAAAAAAATCTTAAAAGTCTAAAAGCAAATGTTTCCTATTCTTTCCAGTCAGTAAATGAAACGCTGTTTTTCATGTAGGAAAACATTTCTATCTGACTCACATTTCCCTGAGAAAACAGCTTGTATCATAGAATTAGTTTAGTTTGAAGGGGAAACAGAACAAGGCAAGACATGTAAACATATTACAAAGCTTACTTTGATATTTAAATGCCCTTTTTTCTTTTTTTTTTCATTTCCTGGCCATCTGAAAAAAGGTGTGGTGAATGTAGTCAATTGTAAATAGAAACTCTGTATTTTCAGTCAGCTTCATTGTTAAACCCAAGAACTGCTGACCACATATGAAGACTCCCGGTTTGAGCCATCCTTCCTCTGTTTATTAAATCTGTTAAGACTTAAGTGTATTTTTACAAGTTCATTAATGTATTCCATTCTCTCTGATGTATTTTTTCCCACTATTATCAGATTTCATTATATGGGAGGAATTATCAGATCAACCCATTATACAGCCGAGCAGCGTTAAGTCTGATTGGAATTTGGGCTTCCCTCCGTTTACAGGGGGAATATTGTGTAAATCAGACTCTCGGGTTTCAGTGGGAGGCACAGGGCTGCACAGCATCCATTTGTCAAGTTGATTGCACCTCAGCAAGGCTGCATTAGCTTGTCTTTGAACAGAAGTGAAATCCTATGCGAAGCTCCCCTTTCTGTCATTTACACTAACATCCATCCTCTTAAACCAAGGCCTCAGAGAAAAAACAAAGTGATGGCACAATATAATCAGTCACTCAGGTTGTCTGTCTTCTGTTTTCTTAAGGAAATGACTTTTAAGTTAGTGGAGCAGAAAATTGAAGAAAATTAGCAGAAGGTTGTTGTAGAAGCAGGAGGAATTTTTAAAAATTACAGATGTACAGGGAGAAGCTCTATTGCATAGAGCCGAGAGAAATGCTATTGATTCTGGCTTTTGGTTTAGTGTTATTATAATGCCAGCGTACCCAATATGCAATAATTCAACTTTTAATGAGACTTTATTCATAAACTTGAATTGAGCTGTAAACGCACAATAAAAAGCTGGTATGCACATTTTCAGCTTTTATATCAGTGACTGTGTTTTATGATGCTGAATACTCCAGTAATTCGCACTCTTTTCCATGTGTCAGGAAACCTGCCTACATATCTCAGAAATGTTAAGCTGGAAAGGCTCTTGTAAACAGCTCTGGGAAGAGACTTGTAAGTTTATTGAAAGTCAGAGAACTGGCTTTTTACCTGATGAAAATGGCAGGAGTAAATAACAGTAATTACTCAAAACAGTGCACAGTGAAACTTGTACAGTACAACTGTGACTGTTGCTATGTGGTTAGAGGTGTAAATGAAAAGAAGATAAAGACACACATTTTGCATAAGGTAAAAAGCACCACATTTTAATATACTTCTTTTCCTCCCATCTTCTTACACTCCTCTGTCCACTTTGGAGGTAAGTTTTTAATTAAGGATACTTTGATTTCACTTCAATCACTAAGAGAGCCAGTTTTGTCATGTGTATCTTAAGGGAACATTTTTCAGTGTGGTATTTTTTAAAGGAGGATTGTGTATGGCTATTTTAAGTTAGAGCAAAATAACACATTCCTAGTCTAAAATAAAAACAGTGAGTTCCTGCAACAAACTGGTGTGAATTTTGAATTTATTTAGTTGTTTTGAAATAGATACGCCTTCTAACAGCTTATCATGTAGTAAGTGACTAGCATCTGTCAAATGTGCTTCTTTTTTTCCTTTTCTCCCTTTTTTATTCTGCCCAAGGGAAAATTGGATGTGGTTTTTATTTGTTTACATTATGAAAATATAGTAGTTTAAACCTTATACTGCAGTAATAGAAATATTACTGATCTTGGGTGAGAAACCTCTTTTCTAATATTTCTTTGTCCCCATTTTTACTGCTAGAGATAGGGGCACAAAACCTCACAAAGTAAATCAGGTTATTAAATTGTTTCATTTTAACAGAAAAAGGTTACTATTTTCAATACTATGCATAACATGTTCCTGTAACTTTCATGAATAACTGTTGATTGCAGATAGTTAATTTTTCTGTCACTAAGTATTAGGATTTGTCATGTGTCCCTTGAAGAAAACAGAAATTGGCTTGACAATCTTGAATACACTTAAATTTGAACAGTTTTAGTCAAAGACAGTCAGATATATAAGCGTTTGCAGGATCAGAGCATAAGTGAATCCATTTTTTCTCTTCAAAAATAAATTTTAAACCATTTCAGAAGGAAAGTATTTTTAAACTGAGCATGTGACATTATATAAAAAGTTACAGATACAGAAATATCAAATGCACTGCTCATGCAACTCACATTTCATTAAGATATATATTACTTGACGATGTGATATGAAGATGATAATGGCTACATTTTGCACTACTTTTCCCTTTTATAACCTAATGTTAACATTTAGGAATTCAGGAACTTGAGAGCCCTAGAGATCAATCTTGATTAGTTTATTTTTCTTTGTTAAGATTTTGATAGCCTGGTAATGCTTTTGTTTGAAAGAGTATTCTTTACTTCCTCTTGTGGGGCATGAAATATTGTTACACCCAGCTCTTCCTCTGAAATAGGGGAAAACAATTTAGGTAACTGAATCTTTGATGAGGAGACCTGAGATTGAAAGTTCTGGCATTTAATTGCCCTTTTACTCATAATTCTTCTATGTTTAACCTCAAAGGTGATTAAAAAACTTACATCTTAATTGCATAGCCTCATTCAATCATTAGTACTTTGCCTTGCGGCAATTTATTACAACTTTATTTCCCTGAACCATCAATGAAGATGATGCTGAATTTTATATTAGCCAAATGTCCTTTTGAGATTAATGTGGTAATATAGATTTTATGCAAGCTTTTTCCGCTTCAATATTTGTGTTATTAGATTGGGGTTATAGGTATAGCACAACTGCTTGGGCAGTTTAGAGAATGCTGCGTGTATTGCCTCAAGAACTGATGCTGGAGTTTTATTTGCAAATGTGCATCTGCAAGAGGAAATGATAGCAGGGCATTCTCTGATGTGCTTCTCTATAGCTATTTTTACAGCTTACTCACACAAGGTTTTCCCCAAGATAATAGCTGGACTCCCATTGTGAGAAAGCACTGGGATCAGATGGGTGAGGGGGTGAGGATGTGGGTGCTGTGCCACAAACGCCATTGTTAATGTTGGGCAGGTCACTGTAAATTGCACTTATCTTTCACAGTGGTCTTTTGGAGATTCCTACATTCTTAAAATTTTGAAGGCTTTCAGCTGTTAGGCCTATGAAATACCAAAACCCCCTTGTGTCAGTTGGAACTCATCATGAGCATGTTTTCTGTTATGTTCTTTAATTCATTTTGGATAGATATTTAAATATGACAGGTAGGAAGCATTGAGACACTTATGCTACTCTACATAAAGGCCATAATCTGAAAATTCACAGCTTTTCCATACCATTCTCAGATTAGAGCTAGAAGCTACTGGCATCCACTTTACAAGCATTTCTGCTTGCTCAGAGCTCAGGGAGATTTCAATGGATGAGGCTGGTTTGATGAATGCTTCAAGCGAGGTGTGCTGACACCAGTGCCAAAAGCACCGTCCTGCCTTTCCTCCACTCCTGACTTCTCATTCCTGACCCTCTACCACGCTATCCTTTGAGCTATCACAGCTGTTTATCCTACAAGCAGTGAGGGAGAGGAGGCTGGGGGAGGACAGGACTGCTGCCATCACTCACTGCTCTGGTACAACCAGCAGAAGTGTTGGTTTGGCTGCAGACTCTGGAGCCAGATGAGAGGGGTATGTAAGGAAACCAGAAGGGTGTCCCAGCATTCCAGAAATGTGAACTTATAAAGTACCATGGAATTTGGTGAATGTTACATCCTTCCTCTAAGGAACAGGTAAGTTCATGCTAGCAGCAGCTCAAACAGTAGCAGCCTCCACCCTAAACTCTAGCACATTTCACCTCCTGAAACAAAAGCATAAATGAGGATGCTCAGGCACTTGAATTAAGTGGAAGAAGGGTATGGCTGGATATTAAATTAATCTCAGGGGAAATTGGATATGTCTGGAAGAGTAGGGCAAAAGCAAAAGAAAGAAAAAAGCAGGAGAAAAAGCATACCAGAAGACTCAAAGGAGGAAGAGAATGTGAAAATAAGACAGAATTAGATAATCACTGTGGCAGCCCTACAAAGGTCTCAGTGCTGGTTGAAAAGGCTTCAAGAAGGGAAGGCAAGGATTTTTTTGTTGTTGTTGTATATTTCCTGCATTGAAGGAAACAGGAGTAAAACTGGAGGTGAGTGATTTTGGAGGTGTTTTTTTTTTAACTAGATATGCCTAAAAGATGCTTGAGTTCATAATTTTCTCCTCCTAATAGAAACAGCCCTCAGGGCCTCAAACTTTGGCTAATCATTTAGGTCAAAAGGGTAATAATAATGTAGAAGACCATGAATTAGAAGTGTACCCTGGGGAAAGCTTGACCCAATGCAGAAGTAGAAAATAACCATACAAAACTCTGTAATGGGATCCTCTGAAGCTGAATGGGAAAATGAGGGCTCATACAAATATGTTCACCATCTAATATGAAACATAACTCCAGAAGTATGTATTTTTATTCCCTGTTACGAGTGAAACCACAGTGGAGTTACTGTAACACTGAGGCTGAACTAATCCCATCACAGGATCAGATCTTGGTAATAAATAGTTCCAGGTGTGATCCAAGGATTAGGAATGTTTAGATTTTTTTAAACTGAAAGGTGTAGAGTTTTTTTTCAGTATTTCCACTGAGAAGGGAGGATTGTGTGAGGTGTGAAACTCCTGTCTCTCAAAAGACAGACCTGCCTATTGCATATCCTTTTTTACTGGTATATCTATCTCAAATACTTTACCAAGAAAGCTAATATTATTCTGCATATGTTGTGAGTGGGGAAATGAGGGATGGGGATGCTGAGCATCTTACTGGAAGTTAGCCTCTATGGTGCTGGCAAACCTGGAAGTACAAACACTGTCCCAGTGCTCTGTTTCATGCGTTCTGCTGCTTTCCAGGTCATCCTTACAATCTGCCATATTTATTGTGAAACTTTGGGTTTGTCATGGGACATGTTTGGAAAAGAGTGACTCTTGAATATGCCCATCTTGTGGATGGCATTAGTCAGGGATGGAATGAGCACGTATATAAAGATTGTGCCATACTACACACACATGAAGGACCACACTAAGGCTGCATAGGCAATCCCATAGCCAGTGCCTTCACGCTTCTCAGTCTTCATGGGCTATGTCTAAGTGCTTGAAGGTCTATGAAATAGGCTAAACTTGTGTGTGAGGTTGTTAGTTCCTTTCCACAGGCTGTTGCTGTATTGGCATAGATAGATGGCATAGCAGCAGGTAGTGCTGATTATCTCAGACGCATAATTTGGATAAGTTTGTAGCTGAAAAAGGAGCTGCCAAGAGTTGTGTCTGTGGTCACACTAAGCATTTATATCTGTTTCTGTACCATCATCCCTCTCCAGAATTTATACAATGGTATATAACCATTTATACAACCTCATGCAGCACTATTGGGGAGGACTGACTTGAGTGCTGCTCAGCAGGAAGGGACCTGGGGGTGCTGGTTGACAGACTGCTGAATGTGAGCCAGCAGAGTGCCCAGGTGGCCAAGAAAACTAATGGCATCCTGGCCTGTATCAGCAATAGTGTGGCCAGCAGGACCAGGGCAGTGATTGTCCCCCTGTACTCAGCACTGGTGAAGCCAGACCTTGAATCCTGTGTTCAGTTTGGGGCCCCTCATTTCAAAAAGGACATTGAGGTGCTGGAGCGAGTCCAGAGAAGGGCAGTGAAGCTGGTGAAGGGTCTAGGGCACAAGTCCTGTGAGGAACAGCTAAGAGAACTGCGGGTTCTTTAGTCTGAAAGAGGTTGAAAAGAAGTTGTAGTGAGGCTGGAGTTGGTCTCCTCTGCCGTGTCTCAAATAAAAGGATGAGAGGAAAGGACCTTAAGTTGCATCAGGGGAGGTTTAGATTTGATGTTAGGAAAAAATTTTACTGAAACAGTGGTTAGGCATTGAAATAGTCTGCCCAGGGAGGTGGTGGAGTCATCATCTCTGGAAATGTTCAAGTGGCATCTGGATGTGGTACTTGGGGATATGGTTTAGGGGTGATTATGGTGGTGGTAGAATGATGGTTGGGTTAGGTAAACCCTGGCAATGATGTGATTCTGTATCAGACCATCAGGTAAGTGGTCACTTCCACTCATTATCTTCCATGCGTGCGTTCCACTTACAGGCAGGATTAAAACAGTTTGGGACCTGGAGCCCAAATCCTTAGCTCCCTAATCCAGAGGGATCAGAATGAAAAGAAAGCATGGTGAAACAGAAGGAGTGCAGAGACAACTGTGTCTCTGCATCCACACTGGCACTTATGGGGAGAAAGCAAGCAGGTGCTGGAGATCTGTGCAAAGAAAAGAATCACCAGTAGGCATCAATTATAGGGCCTCAGACTATGCTTTCCTTCAGTGTGTGCTGCTGAGCAGAGGCCCTGAGCCAGGGACAAAGTGTTCTGGGACATGTCCTCTGTAATACTTTTAGATTTCTTGAATAATTCACAAAGCTTTTGGACACCTTTTCCCCAAACACACACAAAGCCAATTGTGCTATAGAAGAGAGTTTGAGAAACGCTGTAAGGAAAGCAGCTTACTTCTTCAGCCTTTATATAGGCATTTTAGAGCAGATTGCATTATTCCCTATTTTGAGAGAATGACAAAGCTGAACACGTAGCGTTTGCAGAGTTAATATGCTTTAGCCATTTATTCTGTATTTCTTTATGAGAGTTACTGCCTTATTTACATTGTAATAGTAATAGTCATGTTCTGCATATAGGTATATTGCCTTTGCTTGGGAACAATACCAATTCCTATACCAAATGAAGACAACTGAGTACTTCATGATTTAATTACTTGTGTTCTTTGCAAGAATAATTAAAGGGTCATGCCAAAATCTTATCAGAGCATGACTATTTAGCATGCCAAGACTGAAGCTATTTAGGTGGCATACTAATGATTTATTTGCTGACAAGATTCACTTTTAGAAACTCCCTCTTCACTCTTTCACTATTGATAGTTAGAAGTGTAAAAAGTGTAGTTGTCAAAATGCATTAGTGGGAAGCAAGAATAAATTTTCAAGTGACTTGTGATTAGAGACGCTTCAGAAAAAATCATCAGAGAAACTGCTTTTTTAGAACCGAACAAATATTTTCTGAAAAATCAAGGTATGGGTTGGTATTTGAAAGTCAAGCAGTGTTGGTCCAGCTACTTATGTTAATCCTTCTCTAAATCTTCACCATAAAATTTTTATTCTCCAGTTACTTATCTAGAACACCATTTTAATTTGTTTCAGAAGTGTTGCAGCTGAATAGGAAAAACTGGTGGTTAAATTTTTCTGAATACTTGAACAATCCAAGACATTGTAAAATTACTGCAGTCCATATATGCTTTTAAAAATAGATCCTCTATTTGCCATTAGATCTTCTTAAGACACAAACATCTACCTGGTTATTTTCTCACAAGTGTTTTCTCTATAAAAGTAATTCATCCATCCCCAAGCAATATATTTAACCATTTCCAGTAAAACACAGTTTTGAATGTTGCATATACCTTGACCTACGGAGTTAATCTGTAAAAGTTAAGATTTCCTTGAAGTATATACTCACAAACATTGATCTTTTGCAGAAGAGACTTTAAAGGATTTATCTGTAGATGCTTGAAGGAAAAACCGCTTACTAAAGTAGTATTAAGACTTGGAGATTATGTTTAACATTTGAAATACCCCAGTAGCACTAAGTCAGTTTGAGTGTCTCAGCAACTAACTAGTCCCAGAAAGAATCGGTGGTACCCACAAAGTGCTGATCTTCAGCATTTTTAGTGCTTTGCAGAATTGATTTCTCAGTCCCAAGGCAATTGTCCGTATCATGCAAGTGCTGCATACTATTATAGTCAGAAGCCTCTGTTTGAGAGTAATCCAAGAAAAAATGCCAGTGTATTGTTTCCAAGTTATTTTTGTGAAATATTTGGCTCCAATGCATAGCTAATTTTCAAAAGGCTCTTTGAAAGTCTCTCGTTAGAAAAATAGATATTTTTTATGTGTGCATAGTTCATTTTTAAACCAAATCTAGCTAAAAATTGCCACATAAGCTGTTTTTCAATTTAGGGCCAATAGCCATATTTTTGTGTCTCCACAGAAGGAATACATTTATATTTTTAAAATATAAGTATTTGAGTAGCCATATAAAATAAGCAACATGAAGGTGCCATATTGAATTCATTAAGATTTCTCTCTCATATGTAACCCCAAGTACCTAGATCCTTATAATATTATTGGCAGAGGGAACAAGTACATGGCTTGCCAGATCAGCTGGGCTATGAATAGCTAAACATTAATACACTTCCAAGCTCATGTTTTGAGTTTCTGCCTTCAGTGTAGGTTAAGAAGTCCCCACTGATGATACCATCTCCAGACCATATTTAGCAGACATATTTTGCCTGTCCTGTTATCACCCCACCAAAGCCAGGAGATGGAGAATCCTTTGATCCCTGGTCCCTTTGGCTGCTCAGCTTGCTTGCTGCTCTTTGTTCACTAGGGCATAACTTCAAGCTCAGTACCACAACACACTTGCCAGGCCCTAGGAAGCTGTGATTCCTGTGGCTGTTGCTGTCCCAAGGATCAGTGGGCTCAAAGAAAACCAAAAGCAAGGAACAGGTCACTGATTCGGTCTTCTTCTCCTTTGATATAAGTAATTACTAGGAAGCAAAACTTAACTTTCACTTCATAACCAGAAATTAGTACCATTTTTGTTTGACATAGTGACATCTTAAGTTGTTAAAGGGAGCCCTTGGTGGCTCTCAGGGATTAGAAGGGGGAAATATTTCACTTGCAGGTCAGCTGCACGGATCTGTCCTGGGGCATGGGTGATTGACAGCTGTTCCAATGTGATGTCTGCAGGAGGCCCTGTGAAGGAAGCTGCAGGATTCGGGCTGGTGGGCAGGTGTCAGCGCTGCAGTCCCACGCTGCCAGGATTAGTAATCTCTGCCATGGCGCTGCAGGGGCCGCGTGGAAACCCAGTCTCAGGGTGAGACCTGGCGGCTTTCTGGGGGCTGCTGGGGCTGTGCCTGCATGGGGAAACCGGGCGAAATCCGCACCTCGCACAAGCTCTCTCCCGGGATAACATTGCTCAAGTGAAGCAGGAGCCTGTCCTCAATTGCTTTGTGCAGGCAGTTCTCTTTAAGCCTGAGCATTACAGCGTGGGGCAGCTCTGGAGAAAGCAAATGCCAAAGGGAAGGCTTTAATGCCCTTCCCTATTTCTGTCCCAGATTCCTTCCCGCAAACCTGCATTTCACCAGGTTTTTTCCCTTACTACTTCAGCTCCTTGCTACACTTTCCCATGCAAGCTATTTTTCCTTGTAAATGATGTGAAGCAAATACCTAATGTTATCTTTAGTGCTGACACAAGAAAATTAGAGGAGGTATATTACAGTGCTGTTCAGTATTCTTTCCAGAGAAAACTGCTGGTTAGGTCAATTTACTTGGCACTGTACACTGCTTTAATCTTAACTCGAGGCCTGCTATAGATGTACAGCAGCTGGGTCTAATGTCTTCATGCATGGTTGCAAGCAAGTCACTTAATTTCTGTTTGTTGAGAGGTAGGAATCAAGCAAATTTTTCTCTGTTGAATGGAAACATTGTGAAGCTGGTAACAGGTGAATAAGCAATGCTGGATAACAAAACAACCTGGAATTACTGTCTGAACTTTGAAGGGCTGAATTCCATAACAGAGAAGTCACAGTTTCGTCTCCTTTAAAATGGCAGTAGTTTATCCCCAAACCTTCAGTTAGAAGAATTAAAAGGAAAACTGGCTTGACAGACCTTGTTTGTGAGAAAACGTCACCAGTGAAGAAGCACTTGGCTTCAAGTCCACTTGCAGTGCTGTAAGCTGCTAACTGGGGTGGTCAGTTTATTGCTAAGCCTTTATTCAGGGTTAAGAAGCTAAACAAATTGCTCACCTGTCCTGCTGAGGTCTGCTCAGGCTCTCAATGACCTCTTGGGTTATATTCATCAAGCTTATGTCCATAGAGGCTGTGCAGACTGTCACCCATGGCCCAAGTTGCTGCCACATTCTGTGAAGTCGTCAAAGATTGGAGCTAAATTCATTGGATCTTTTGACTTGAAACAGGTGTTTAGTGTTATAACCAGTCAAAGAGTTACTACTTAAAAATAGGTGCTAATAAAAATGTCCAATGTTCTGATTAAATGTAAGACATGAGCTATGGGCCTGTGGCTCATCCTATAACTGATAAGCTTCAATCATACTAACTAATGGTAGCCTAATTACAAATACACCTTAAAATTACCTATAACTGTTCATATTTTTTATAAAATAAAACTTTAGATTAAAAAAAGACAACAAACCTAAAGAGTAGAAAATAAAATCCAGGTCTTTCTTCTCACAGATGACATTGTGCAGTGGGCAAGGGGAGAGAGCAACAAATAATCTTCTCAATTTACTATAATTCTTTTTTGTTGTTGTTGTTCCTGTGTCTGTATTCATAGAACCATAAAATTTTGGGTGTTAAAAGGAACCTTAAAGATTGTCTAGTTCTACTCCCCCTGCCATGGGCAGGGATACCTTCCACTAGATCCAGCTATTCAGAGTAGAAGAACATACTTCCAAACACCATAATTTTTTCTAACAAGACCTTCTTCATTTGTACAGCCTAGCTTCTCTCATTTAGTGCACAGGCATATATAAGAAGTGGGAAATCTAAGGACAAGTGGGATGCCAAATTAACCCTTCTTATTCCATAGTTGGCATTACTGCTGAAGTTTCCATATTGTCAGATCACCACCTGAGAGAAGCTGCATTTCAGAAACCTTTGACCAAAGAATCAGTAAAAGGCTATTAAAAACAACAATTGACATGGGAAAATAAGACAATAGAAAATAAGCATAATTAATCATGTAATTTCCATGGAGTCTATCTCTGCTGTTAGTTGAAAGAACAGCTAAGATGCAAACATTAGTCTGATATTTCCTCTCAAGCTTGGCTGCTTAAAGCACTTTCCTGCAAAGTTCTGTGTTTACCTAAGCCCCTAGGGGAAAAGCCACCTTCCCCTCCCCTACCCCTAGCAGAGCTAATGAGCCATGCCTGTTATCCTCCCAAAACTCTTGTTTCAGCAGAAATTAATCCACTTTCTTTGCCTGGTTCTAACACATGCCACCATGTTAAGCCAGGAAAATGAACCTTCTTGCCCTTTTATGCTCACTGGAGACTGACAGATAGGTAGTACTTCTTTGTGTTATCTTTAGTCATTATGTAGTTTGACAATAAAGCTAAACCAGCTTAATTGCTCACTGCTACCCAAAGAGCCAGTCTCATCCCTTTCCTGCCATCTCATTCCCAACTGTATGACTGCCCTGTCTTCTTTGCATGGCACTTGTCCCCATGGTTTAGAGTTTAGAGTTCTAGACTTAGAAAAAAATGAACCCTATAAAAATATGTTAATAGAATTACAGCTCCTATTGGGGATCAATCAGGTGCTCGTGGTGATGGAATTCTGGGGTGGGAGCACCTTCATGGCCTGAGAAGGGAGAGATTGGACAGCCAGTTTTAGCAGTGACACAGTGTTGGGTCAGCTTAGCTGTCTTGCCAAACTAGCCTTGGTATTCTGTAGAGGGTAGCATAATTGCACTATTCCACTGTAAACCTGTGGTGAGTCAGCCTGTATAACTGAATTAACTTCCCCAGTGAATCATGTTTCTAATGTAGTTCATTGGGCATGGCTGCACAGACCATCTGGTAGTGGTGAAACTGGTGTGTATGCCTGACACGCCACCCCTTCTCTTGGTGCCACTCTTCAGGCCTGTGGGAAGAATGAGGTGGGAAAACTGACCAGTATTAAGCATGATTTCATTTTTCCTGCCAAATTATTTGTAGGCTGGTCATTGGTATGTCCTGAACGACAGTTGTGGCAGCATAATTATTGGGGCAACACAAGGGCTGGAATGGTGGTGGAGGAGTGGAGAGAGAAGGAACGAGGACCTGCTTAAGCAGATATTGGCACCAAAAGAAATATCACTCTAACCATGGCTGTGGTAAGGATTTAGCAAAGGTTTTCCTTTATCTAAAGTGCAAGGGACATTTACATTTGGAGCAGAAGGTCTGAGTTTAGCTGTATTGTCAGCATGCCACGCTGTGAATCGTTGTGACAATCTCAAAGATTAGCAGGGTAAGGCAACTTGCTTCTTGTCAGTCAAAGGGGTGCGACTCTGAGCCCTGAATACAGGGGAAGATAAAGCAGCTGTCTGGCCAAAACTGGCAGTAAGTTAGTTTTAGGAGGACCTTCTAGGATTAGATAACATATTCAGCATTTGTAGGTTACACAAGATGAATGGGAGAGCAAGGGACTGAGAGCAAGAGTAGCATTTTGCAGATATCATCTGTCTGGGAACATGCACCCCTCGGAAACTTCTCAGCTGGAGCAAACAGCCTGGGGAGATGACAGGACAAATCTGAACCTGCAAAAGATTGGATTTCTATACATGAACCTGCCTTAGCATCTAAAGGAGTTACACTGGCATCAGTCTAACTACTGCTCTGTGTTTGCTGGTATCTTTCAATAAATGCTACTGCATAAAGACCTGCAGAGCCAATGCACTCTCAGAGTCCCAGCAGGGGCTCACTGAAGCAAAAGGAGAATAACAGAAGAATCAATCCTACAGTATGACAGCGATCTTTTACAAACAGCTTTGAAGCATTTGAATGTGTAATATTTTGTGACTGCATGTAAAGTTCTCTGATGTCTTTCAGAGAAATTGAAAATCTTGCCATATGCTTCAACCTTCTTTTTTTTGTGTCCGTGGGTTATGTGCAAATCTTTAGGGTGACTGCTAGAACAGTTGTGAGCATATTGGATGCCTGCATGATTCAGGGATCAAATTGAAATGTGCTCAGCATCCCACGCTGACTATAGCCCATTGAACCAGAGAGCTCTCAACACCTTGCCACAGCAGGCTCTTAACAAGTGGACTGCATTATGTTAACTTCCTTGGAAGGAAATCAAGTACTGCTCCCTCAAAACCGCCTGTGCCTTTCTGCCCAAATTTATAGGGGCTGACAGACTTTCTCTCAAGTAATTCTGTAGTGCTACTTCAGTCCACAGTGTGTGAAGGAGGAAGTTTGTCATGGAGAGTGTCCTGAGAGGCAGACCCATAGGGCATGTCACTGCCACCTCAGGTTCTTAGGAGAAGGCTAAAACCAGCTTGTGTCAATGCTCCTCATTAGCTGCCCTAATTTTCAGATAGAAACATGACTGTCACTTCGGCTTAATTACATCATTTCCTAACATACAGTACTGTTCAGGTTTTGTTTTCTTGTCTGTGCCGTGTGTAAAGTCTTTATAACAAGACTTAAAATATTGGCTATTTAGTAAATGAAAACTGGTATTACACATTAATTCTGTTTCTTATGGCTTTTCAAAACAGAGGCAGAGCTACCTATATACAATTTTGTGCACTCCCTCAGTAAAAAAAACCCATTCATTTAATGCTAATTTTGAACAACTTTATAGTCAGAACAGGGTCACCTGAAGTATTTTTCATGTGTGTCTACAGAGTGCAGCCACATGCTACATAGCATGTTACAAACTTTGAATATTTCATGTGTGTAAATATGTTTTATTACTAAAAGTTTGCTTTATGTACTGTGAGTCCTGATCTTTATTTTAGGACTTTGTTTTAATTCTAGCTGTCTCAGTTACTAAATTTGAGGCATACAGCTCCAATTCGCAGCTCAGTCACCTTCTATTTAAAAAATATGCACTTGTGTCCCCTGAAAAATTCTGAATTTCTAATTATCAAAGGGAGCTGTTTATCGTTGTTTGAGGTGTTTGTTTGACAAGCAGTCATGCAGAAATAGTGCAATGTGTAGGCTCCCAGTATAAATAGAAGCAATCATGATCCAAACTGCAGATAAGTAATTGGAATAATAAGTAGAAATAAAGACGCTTTGTCAGTTTGCATTCCTTTTTCTGAAGCAGCTAAGGGCAAGTGTAGAAACTGATCCTTATCTTTAGTTTTTCCCCCAAAATAAGGATAAAATTGGATTTAAGAATAAGAGCTTACCATATGAATTTAGGTTTATGGAGGATGTATTCTAGACTGTCAAAAATAGTATGCCTAAGGCAAATTTGCTTCTAAAGAAAAGAATGCAATAAAGCTTAAGGTTATACTGAAACTGAACTGCAATATATTATGAAATAGCTTGGTTCAGTAATTCCTGGATTGTTGCATTCAGATTTTCAGCCACTATGATTCTTTGCTGAGTAAAAAAATCCTCTGATAAATGCCAAGGACTAGTGAAATTAAGGGTGTAACTTTTTCTCCTGTCTGAACTTTCAGACCAAGAAGTAGATAATAATTTGCACTTACCAAAACCAGCATGGTGACCTGAAGCTACTTAATATATTTTAAAGAGATGATTGAGAGTAATGATGATGAAAGTAGCCCCAGAGAAAAGTGACCATCACGCCTGTGTAAGAGACAATGTCTGACTAAGAAAGCTCTGAAAAACTGTTCCCTTTTCAGATGCTTTTCACTCTCTAACGTAGGATCTAGAGGATGAGGTCAAAGGACTTCTGTATGGTCTGTGCAGTGTCTAGCATGACTTAGTTAGCCTCAATGCTGCTCTAAATTGTAGCAGAACAAACTAGTCAACTAGTCTTCATTGAACACGAATGTCTTTTTGGATTATTCTTTGCTACAGGTTTGTAAATATTCTAGAGCTAAAGAATAAGCAGATGCAACCAATTTTTTTTGTACTGACAGTTCTTGTTTGTAGACTAGTTGTAGAAATAACTCCAAGACATCTGACATCTTATTCACATGAAATGTGTTGGCAAAATTTGTCATGAATTGATTCCATTCCTTCAAGTTCCTTTTTGGTTCTTTCCTTTTTTTTTTTTTTTTTTTTTCTTTTCTGTGGGAGTATTTCTATTTTTTCAGTCATTTTGGAATTTGGAAGTTTATTCATATCTCCTTAAGCGTATAATAGTTCAAGGAACACATAATCCCTTTCAGGCAGCAGCTTTTATAGCATGTGGTGGGTGCCTCTGAATCAGCATCAAATGTTGGCATCTCCACTTCCTCCTTCATCAGAAGTAGTGAAGTTTCATCAGAACTAGAGAGAAAAAAATATTTCAAGAGAAGATGAAAAAGTGGTGTTCCTTTCCTCGGGGGAAAAAAAAAGAAAACCAGATTTAATATTAATTGGAAGAACACAAATCCACTTTTCAAAATCATCCTGTGTACTTCCTTCAAGCTTTACACATTAGAAATTAGAATTTTTTCACTGAGGATGGACACTGTTGATAAATAATAATAATAATTGAAAACAAGAACTCCTTTCTCTGAATATTTGTAATGTGATTTGATGTTTCTTCCATGTGTGGAAACCTTGGATTCACAATATCCTTTTTCTGGTAGGTCTAGAAAAGAACAAAGAATAATGGAGTTCTTAATCTGTACAGTCAGATAAATAAAATGTCCACCAACCTACTTTCTCCAACTTTCTGATCTGTTTGATGTAACTACTGGCAAAAATATTTGAGTTCACTATTTAGAAAATCACTTTTGAGCTCCTGAGGCTGGTACTCTGTCTGTCTCTGAGCCTCATACAGGGACAAGAAGCAGGTGCCTGGCAGAATTCCTTCCTGCCTTCTTTGCACCCTGACTTTCCTGGGATAGGAAACTGTAGGTAGGCCAGGGAGCAGTCGCCAAGGTGAGTGAAATATGCTGGGTCTGGGCCTGAAGAGGGCTGAGAGTCTGTGCTTGTTCTCCTGGCTGATGTTCACATCTCAAATAATTCCATTGTATCCAAACCTTCCTCCTCCAGACTTCAAATCCCATTGTTCAACAATCTGAACTCAAGAAATAATTCAAGAATACGCTTCGGGCAATGGAACGCAAAAAGGTTTCTGCTTGTAATGGGATCCCAGTATCACTTAAATTCATGGATAATCTGATTCTTTTCTCTTCTTTAACTGGATATTTATAAGATATAAAATCCACAATGTTTCAGCTTTCAGGAGCTTAGTGGGAAGAGCCTATTATACCATAGGTAGGTATCACCCTCAGCTCTCTTGCCAACCTCCCTGGCTGAAATAACAGCCTGAGAACAGGTCACTTTATATAAAATAATAACTGCGAGGGATTCATGGCTTTGCTCTGCCCAGATTATGAGCCCAGACACAAAAGTCTGACCAAAGCAATGGAGCCTTTAGAAAACCTTTCCAGAGGAAGGGCTGGATGTCTAAGCTGTTTTCCCATCCTAACTCAGAGAAAGATTTTTGTGAGATCATATATCAACAAATAAACTTTTAGCTAAGCTATGGGAACAAAACCAAGTTATTTTGGCCAGTAATAACATCACAGTTGAGTGAGGATGATGCAGAAACCTGAATTTTCTGATCTTAATTTTGTCTCATGTTTCTAATACTCTTTGAAATTAACAGATGACATTCTATCTTTTTTTTTACTTTAACTTTATTTCACATTTAAATTTTTCATCAAAGACACATCATTTCTCAGTGTTGAAATCAATATTCTGTGATAACTTAATTCCATTTCTGGATGCAGCAGACCTAGATTCCTTTCTACACTAAATGGAAACAGAGTGCAGAGTATTTAATATCCTGTCATTGAGACAGTGCAGGCTGCTGATATACAGTAAGTAGTATATAAGTATATGAGTTTTGAAAATTAAAATGAGCTGGTAAGCTAACAAAAGAGTAAGATATAAGTATAGTAATTTTTTTTACATCTAAGTGAGGCCACTAAATAATTACAAGCAATATGAATGTTTTGAACAATCTCTTTTAGTGTAAACTGTGCAACCAACTCTTCATAACATTAATACTTTGAAATAATTGATTTTCAAATACTGAAGCAGGCAAAGCATTGACTGCAAGGCAATAAAGACAAATCAGATTTGTGTAAAGATCTATATTTTAAAAAGGCGGTACAAGTTCAGTGAAGCACAACTCATCTTAAAAACCAGCCTTTGTCCTGTGTGGAAAGAGTTCATTTATTATATGTATAGCTTTTATTTTCATGAAAGAAATACAGTATTGCTTAAAGGAGGTGGGCATTCATAGCTTTGTTAGTTTTAACAATCTACAGTTCAGGCTGTTGAATTTAGGATATAAAGCTGTTTTCAGCTTTATATACTATATACCCAAATAAAGTAAACACTTGCTTGGGCTAGAGCAGAGCTCTAAACAACATGACCACTTGCTTTCATAATCTGAATTCAGCACCTGTTATTGCTCCTTTGTTGTCCAGCAGTATACTGGGTCTGGCTGGGATGGGGTTAATTTTCTTCCTAGCATCCTGTGTGAGGCTACAGCTATGATTTATGACAAAACCAGTGTTGATAACACGCCACTATTTAGCCACAGCTCAGTGGTGCTTGCACAGAGTCAAGGCCTTTTCTATCACAATCTGCCCCAGTGCAAGCAGTTTGGATTGGGCAAGAGTTTGGGAGGGGACACAGCTGGGACAGCTGACCCTGGCTGGCCAAGGAGATATTCCATGCTGTATAACCTTCTGTTCAGCAATAAAGCAGGGGGAGAGTCCTTCCAAGATAACCATCACTTGGAAAGTGGGTGAGCATCTGTCTGCTGGTGTGAGGTGGTGGGAGATTGCCTTTACATCACGTGGTTCTACCTCCTTTTTCTTCACTTATTAAAAGGTCTTTAGCAACCCATGAGTTTTTTTCACTTTTGCTGCTCCAATTCTCTCCCCCATCCCAGTGTGGGGAGAGGGAGTGAGAAGCTGGATGAGGCTTAGATACTTGTCAGATTAAGTGCACCACTAGTATTGGGTGCTTTCAAATATTTCACTTCAGCAGAATATGTTATTCTGGACTAACAAGGTGTATGGTACTGAAAGCGCCCAGCTTCAACTTTGATATTGCTGTCAATAATCAACTTTATTCTCACAATATAACAAAGGTGTGGGCTAAGTATTCCTTCCTTTTTCTTTTCTCATTTTTTAACTCTGTTGACATGGGCACATATTTCAAGACTTTGATCTCATATGTATTTCTTAAACCTAATCTGCCAAGAAAATATGAGAAGGCCATGGATTTTGAGCATGCCATGTACTAGGATAAAAATGGAGGGTCCATGTACCTAATCTACACAGAAATTGGTTAGCTTGGCCTGCAGTGTCTATATAGAAATGTCTTCATTTCAATGCTATCATTGAGTTAGTCAGAAACTGGAGACTAGGGCAGAAAATGTGACCTGGCATTTTATTATATATACAGCATTTCCTGAGTTACCTCGAGAAATTTCTTGTAGTACACAGTAGACTGTATTGCTCTTTCTCTACACTATACAGAAAGAAACACTTCAACATTATAGGCAGTATGTTCATCAGTGGTCTGGAAGTAAGCATGAAGTCATCTCTTGGTAATGTTTGCTGATAGCATAAAGGCCAGCAGAGTGTTAAATGGTGAGAAGTTGTAGAATACAATGCAGTAAGCTTTGCTGACTCCACAAAGTGCATTCTGACTCAGCTAACTGCACACTTATTCATCAAGGAACAAGGGATCAAAGCCATACTGTCAGCACAGAGAATTTTGTCTTCTAATTAGCTGATCAGGGGTCATACAGGATGGCCACTTGAGTAAGAAGTCCCATTGAGCACTTGAACATGAATGTAACGAGTAATAGTAATTATGAGTTACAAGATACATCCTTGTATATGGCATTGGTCAAGCTGATGCTGGAAGAATTCATCTAGTCCTGATGTCAGCATTTTTGAAGGGATGTGGAAACACTGAAGTAAGTTCAGAAGACAGCCACAAAAAAGAATTTGCTTGAGGAAGTGGGGAAAGTGCCTTCTGGTGAGAGACTTGGAAGCTTGTTTGGTGTAATGTCTAAAGGAAAAAACTGGGAGCTGGCTTGATTCTTTAAGGAAAAATACTTAGAAAAAAATTTGGTTTTTCCTAAGGGACTTGTTAATCTACTTTAGAAGGATATAATTGAAACCACTAGGAAAAATGTGAAGGTACGCAAATTCAGATGAGAAAGAACAAGTTCTGAACAGAAAATGCTTACCCGTGAAAGAAGCTTCTGAATGTCCCTGCTTTGGTCAACACTCAAGGATGGCAGTATCATAAGAGGACAGACTAGACCAACCCAAGTTCCCTCCTGGCTTTATGAATTAATGAACCTAAGTGCTTTATAACTACAGAAGAGAGTAGAAATCTCACAAACCTGTAACTTTCATCACTAGACCAGGCCAGGAAAATCAGTGCATGTTATGAGAGAGAGCATGGAGTTAAATTGAAGGAAGTGTACTGGGGTGTGGTGCCAACTTGCTTTCTTAGTGAGGTGTCAGGTGAAATCTGAGGAACTAATTCTACTACCTGTGAGTGCTTCTTTTTGTAATTGATGATTCAGTGTCTTTTCCACTTCTGTTTGGGGTTTTGAGTAGTGAATTCACTGTGCTTACATGGTGTCTTGGGCTTGTCTCTATCTCCTGCAGTTTCTGCTATGATGAATTTCTCAAAATAGAGAGGAAGCCTGGCATCCAGCTCTGCTTAATGCAAACACAGCTCAGAAGTGCAATTTTGCAAATGGTTTAAATCAACCAGGCTAATTATTTAGCTTGTTTGCTGTTTTCCGGGGGGAAGGCAGGACAAGTTGCTTTTTAAATTCTTATATGTAACTTAGGCCCTCTTCTCACCTTTCTCACCAATTCTATCAGGATTGAAGAACAGACTTCCAAGACACAACTGCTGTTGTTCACTCTGGAGTACTTTATCCATCTAACAAGTTACTTTTACAGTGCTACTACTTTTTGAGCATTGGATGGGTTTTCCTTTTTTAGTAAAAAAAATATTAATACTTTCCTGTGGATACTTACCACAGCATATATTTCCTTACATGATATTTTTCTGTCGGTAGAGTGAGCCTATTTTTCCCCATGTTTTATGACTCAATGAAAGCTTGGAAACTACAGAGAAAAAGTTGAAGAAGAGCTCCCAAAGAAGTCTGGTGACTTAACTTGGGCTCCATAGCTGTGGATTCAAAGCCCATCCTGGAGCTTGAACTGGCAGACAGTAACACAGTTTAAATATTCCCTGTTGGATACATCATTCAAGTGAAAACACAGACAACAGCCTGTTTTTTTATCTGATGTAAAAATTCTCTCTTTCCAAAAGTCTCCTTGCTCTGTACAAGAAGATATATTATTTGCTACTGCAATCCCAAAGATAAGGATTTAAGGTAGGGAGTTTCCTTGCATTGTAGGGGCATTTGTCCTTAAGCCACAGAATAGTGTAGCCTGTAGTGAAGTCTGCCCCAGTGCAGACATTACTTTTTTTGCCCCCTCAATAATCAGAATCCATTAGCAAGGCTTAGCATATCCAGATTGATCTTGCTCTGTCCAGTTCCATTAGCACAAAGCAGGGTTCTGCAGTGTACAGGGTGTCCCAACTCTCCCTTGCCCCAATTCTGGGCAGACAGACTGATTTTAAGACATCTCTGGCCACTCTGCAGAAATGAGCAGAATTTTTCACCACATGGACAGGTAATTTAATTCCATATTTTATAACTGCTGTGATTTACAACTACTATGATTTATAACTACTGTGCTGGAGTTATAATACTCAAAGCTTCCTCATAAACTATAGTCACTAAAGCATCTTGCATACCTTTCAGATGCCTACAATGCTTCTAGGTTGGGTTAATTTTACGAGTTTTTCTGTAGTGGAAGTACAGAGAGAAGCATTTCCAAAGGCTCATTCCTCCCATCTGTTTATTTAGGAGAGGATAAATCATACTCTCAAGATACCTGTCTCCTTCTGCACACAACAATGAACTTTGACTATGTGCTTGGTGAATTCAGCCTTAAGTGAGAATGGGTCCATCCATTAATTACTAGCCTGCCATTTCCTATGCAACCAACAGTTTATTGGGTTTTTTATTACATAAAAGATACTGCTGCTTATGAAGCTTTAGCTTTAGAAATAGGTATGGTTCAAGGTTTTGCAAGAGCACCGGCAGTAGTGACTCGTTCTGGCATTTGCAGACATTTTGCAAAAAGTGTTTATAGGAGACACCACCTCTGTAGATCAGATACCTCTAGACCTGCGTAAATGGTACATTGTACAAGGATCTTGCAGGATCAATTTTAGGAGTGGAGTTCTTCTGAGCAGTCCAGATCCCTGTAGTTATTCCTCTCCAATGAAAGCCAAGAGATATTTTAGCTTTAGGCTGGGCACAGAAATCCAGCCATATTTAGCTCTAAGAGAATATGTGTTTTACTGGTAAAGGAGACAGTCATGAGGATGGCCTGAAACTAAAGGAAAAAAATGTTTCGAAGTGGAGGGAAAATTTAAATTCTTAAAGCTCCACTTGTGTTAGCTACTTCTTGGCTTCTAGTGTATGAAAGCTTCTTGGCATGTGCCCTGTCTGGGGTCAAGTGGGACGTGGGAGAGATTGTGCTTGGATGTCTGGAGTACTACCACTTGGGGGGGAAAATGTGTAGCATTCCAACAGATATAATTAATGACAAGTGTTGTTGTCTTTCTCCTGTGCCATCCACCCAATGGCTGCCTGGTGCTGACCCCTTGCTGTCCCGCTGACCTCTCCAAAGTTTATTTTAAAAAGGCATCCTTGCTTTCCCAAACTTTTCAGCTAGGCTTCCCTTGGGCTTCTTGTTCAGTGCATGCCCACAGACTATGCCTGTGTCCACTGCTCAGTGATCAGACACAAGTGTTTCCATTAGAGGGATGATTAATGGAAACTTCCTTGGGAATGGGAAAGGGAGAAGTGGGTAATACAAGTCAAGAAACGTGTTAAAGCTGAACAAAGAAACTTTGTTTCTTTGTTTCAAAAATAACTTACTTTTCAAGCCTGCTGCAAACTGTCCTTACTCGCTTGGGTCCTGCCCACATCAGTAAAATGCTGCAGTTGTTTCCACAGGGGTGGGCTTGAGAGAAGTTTGTGCTTTCAACCCACTTTGTAGTGAGTGACCACATCAAATAATTCCATCGGCTGAACTGGCTTCTTTGTTGGCAGACTCAGTAGATATGGGGTTTAATGCTGCATAGTGCAGGTGCATGGAATTTTCTACATCTAAATGCAAAGTAATAAAACAAAGACTGAAGAGTATAAAGGAATCCAAACTGGCTATTACGAGAGCGCAGCTGTCAAGTTACTCCTTGCTGGTAGCATTCTCCAAACAGAAAACTGCATGACTAAGTCCTTCATTTGCATGATGAGGATCACAGATTCTGTCTGATCTCAAGCTTCTCCTCACGCTCTGCTTACCCTTTTCCAATTACAGGATGTTAGAGGCAGAAACCTGCTTCTTCCATTCCCCTTAGACACCATGTTTAGCTCTTTGAATGTGCAGAGATAGGATCCACCCTGTCAGCCAAAGCAGCCTGCAGACTGAAGCAGCCCAGCAGTGAAAAGGGCACAATGACTGATATTTTGCTGCTGAGGGAACCAGTAAAAAACATGAATTAGGGACAGAGAGACTAATAAACTTGGGAGGAGACTAGAAGCTCTGCTGCTGCTTCCCAGGGAAAGCAGAGGGCTGGAGTTTCTAGCAGTTCCAAGTAGGACCTTCCACAATGCTTTACAAGGAAGAAGCATTGCTGTTTTCCAGGAGAAATCCGAGCTTTCGTTGCCTGCTCTTTTAGTCTAATGGTGTATTAAGAGCTTTGAAGAGACCACAGTAAAAAATGTTGCCTTCCACAAAGCAAACAGCATGGGTAGCAACTCTGCCTGCCAAACGTTGCTGTTCATCAGAAACAAGCAGCTCTGACTACCTCGGTAAGTTGTTATTTAGCATGTGCACATCAGATTCTCTACAGAGTCAATTTTTCAAGGCTAAATCTTGATTCTGTTGACAAATCAGAAAAACTGGGCAGTTGCACTGTAGCGGAGCAGGGAAACTGGTGCATGGGGCTGGAACTGCTGTTTTCCAGGTCTGAAGCTCCTTTGCCACGTGTACAGAAGCAAATAAATTCATTCCATGTTTACCCCATCAGGCATGGATGTGCCTGTGCTGGCTGGGACCTCCACGTGCCTGTGCAAAGGGAAGGCCTGCCCCTCCCCTGCATAGCAAAGGCATTCTGCTTTTGTGACATCTGGGCCACTGCAGCTGTTATAAGGAGGGGTTTGCTCTTTTTAGAAATTATTAGCCAAGTAAGCATGTTGTTTATTAAAATATTCAGTGTATGTTGTGAACTTGTAACTCTGATATAGAAAGTGCCAGCAAATGTTTCTGAAACTTATTGAAGACTTCTTCCTGTCCCTACTCCTGTGAAGGATGGGAGTTATATTTGATTGAACATGTAACTGGAAAATTACATTTTTTGGCTTTTGTATTTTGTCTTTAGAATTCATAATAATTTATATTTAGTTATAAACATTTGAAGTTAAAATTGCATATGGAAAATCAAATAAAAATATTGGAGGCAATTATTTGACTTTAGCTCTTCATATATGATGAGCTTTGATGGAATCATTGCAGTAGTTAAAACACAAGAGAGCTAGTGATCATGAAGAACAGATAGAATCTTTTTTCTTATGTTTCATCAAAAACACTGTTCGTGTACAAGTGTGTTGGTAAGTCATTGTGCAGCTGCTGGTAACACTGATCTCAGCAGAACAGCTTTTAGTCAGGCATGATACTGTATATAAGACCTGAAAAAGACTGAAGGTTAGCAATATAGCAATATAAGAAGCATATATGACTATATGAAAAAACAAACTTTGTGTAAATTCTGCAGAACACACTTTCTTAAGAATGAAATTTTATTAATTTTAGTACAAAATATTTTGCCATCTTCTTAATGAAGTTTTCTTTCACAGTCTTTTAAGTATAATAATTATTAGATATTTTTTCTCCAAGATTGTTGAGTTTTTGGCAGTTACCATTTTTCATTTCTTCTCTTTATACAGAGATTTTTTTGCAGCATTTGAATGATTGATATTCACTGTATTGCTAATTGTTGCACCCTTACTGGAGAAGACTAACAAACTTTGTCAGTTCATTACTGCTTCTTTTGTTTTCTTTTGTATGATTAATGCCCATTGTTGAAACCAAGTTACAGTTCAGTCAATTGTGGCTTAGAAACAAGAATGAAATTAATGTTAGGGAAATATAAATTATTAACCAATTTACAGGGGTGGCTGATTCTAATGAAGTGAGTTTCTTTACTAAATATATTTGAATATTAAATCCCTCTATGGCATAGCTAGAAAGAAAGAATGCCAGAATATTTGAAAATGGGCTTGCATTGTATCATTAGCTCCGTATTTCAGTAAAACATTTTTTTAGCCTTATGGAATCTAAATTGAGTAGAAACAGGGCAAAAAATGGATATGTCATAAACCCCACCTTCAGGACAGCTGGGTTAGTCCACTGCTTTAGCATCCTTAGTACTGTGTGTGTCCCAAATCTCGTGAAGCCTCACCTAAGGGATGCACAGAGCTTTTCACTTTCTAGACCATATCTACAGAAAGAGAGCTGGACCCTTTCACATCTCTTCTAGACAGGCACATGTTGTTTTCAGGTCTAGAACAGTTTGTTTCCAGATGATAGGCAAGGAGCAAAACTACAGTTCTGAGGTAGAAATGTGATCTACAGAAACCTTGTATTTTACTGATAGAATGGAAACGTTTTCAGCACTGGATCGTCTCTTTTGGTGAGTAGTCCATAGGAAAAAAAAACATGCTGTTTTGCATATGTATTTCTAAAAATGAAGGTGAATGTATCCAAATAACAAATAAGGAGGAGAAAAAGATTTTCATAGAGGAGCAGGTTGAAATACAAAAAGCAGTGGGGTCCATTAAGAAGTATTTTCCGTTATGGTTGGTCCCAGGCTCACTTTTGTTCAGCTGAATGTGTTTTGCAGTATAGTAAAAACACACAAGAGAGTCTGTCTCTTTTATCCTTAGTGTAGGGGTTAAGTTAAGTTCTTTCTCTAAGTTTTAAAAAAGTTTTCCTCATTTACAGGAAAAATGGATGATAACTATGAAAGTATTCCTTACTGATGGCTCTTCCAGGGACTTGCTTTATTTTTTGTTAGAACCACTGTAGTACTATCCTTTGCAGACTGACATTGGTTTACATCACAGTTTGGATGATCTTCTCCAGTTGTATAATCACAGACCAGCATGGGGAGTCTGTGGGTGGTTTTAAGAGATTTTCTATGTTTCTTTGTTTCAGGAGTTTGGTGTCCAAACATTATATGGTTTGTTTATACTGATTTCATTGTGAAGGAAAGAATAAGTCTGATCTCCTCTTTACTGTAACTCGATAGCATGACAGTTATCTCAAGCATGGCTTCAGTTAGGTCTTATTCGTGCTTGAGGATTATTATTGTCTAATATACATAACATTATGCATGTATTTTCTCTGCTTCTGGTAGCAGCCTTGGAACTCTAGTGTTTTCCTTCATGCTCTGATTTTATTGTTTATGTGACAGCTAAAATTATTAAATTAGAACAAACTGAGACGACATAAAGTTTTACTGCCTACTATCATTTAACTTACATTAGTATTTTTGCTTTTATTCTGAGTGTGTTGATTTTAACTAACTTAATTGTACTCTGTGATGGCACAGTGAAATTGTTTGTATCCTGATCCTGGAAACCCTCTCAAAGGGTTTGCATACATGTGCGGGCTTATTGGATCATTTGCATGAAGAGAGCTTGAATAGTGAAGGATTATTATTATTTATCTTAATAAAATCTTTTATTAAGATAGAGCTGTAGATTCATTAGCATGCCTTATACAGAAGAATGTTAAATGAAACAGCATCCTGAGGACTTTTCTTCTTAGCTGTGGTTGGATAGTTGCTAGTGGTTCCCTGCTTTACACAGGAACATAGACTTACTCAGAAAACATGAACTCTTCCCACAGCCTTCAGGTATTAATAATTACATGTCACAGGAGACTGTCTAAATGCATGTGCAGCTATTTATCTACCTTCTCGGATAACCAGAGCCTTCACATAACAAAAACTTAAAATACTCAGGATTGCACAGAGAAAGGGTGAGAAGGAATATTATTGCATCCTACCTTTTAAAGAAGCCCCCAAAAGCAGAAGTACTGGATTGCAATTCCTGCTTTCATCACTTCTGAACTTACTGCCAAAGTACCAATTAGATAAAGAACAGAAATTATCTAGGGAGCATGGGGTGATCCTCAGGACTGCTGTGATCAGCCTGTGGAGTCAGACTCCTCCCTTTCTTTGATCCATGTATGTTGACTTTTTTTTTTTTTTTTTGCAACAGTTGAATCTTCCCTATCACTGATCCTGGAGGTTAGATTGCCACCTAGGAGGTAGGACACGTAGTTTGTTGACCTAAAGCTAAGAAATCTGAAATCTGTATGTCTCATACTCTGGACAAGAGTGCTAACATCTGTGCCATTGACAAAAAGGATGAAAGGGACAGTCTCACCTCCACCCACTTCTCTGCTGGTCACCTTCTCAATGACAACTGCAAGCTCTGCTCAGGCTTCTCCAAGAGCTGAAGGGCCAGCTGTCTTCAGGAGAGGACTGTGCATTTGTAGACACCAGCTGACCAAGCTGCCAGGCCTCTGCCTGTGGTCCTGGCTTTGCAGATGAACTCCAAAGAAGACCAGGAGTTCACCCCTAGGCCTGGAGTACCTCATTGCCTGCAGGTAGCTCCACACTCACCATGTAGCTTTCTCAGCTCATTCTTCAGAGAAACCTGTCTCTGATCTTAATGCTGAGTAAAAAAACTGAGTACTTAACTTCAGACCTTTGATTTTATTCCAGGGATGTGCTGTTTAAAACTTCACTCTTACAGCGCCTAATTTGTAAGCACCTGAATTTTTTATTGAATCTAATCCTGACAGGTAATTTTGTAGCTAGCAAGATTTTGAGTTAGCTCTTTTTGACAGCTGTGGCTAATGAATTTTAATAATAGATGCTAGGATGAAATGATAAAATAGCCGTTAGCAGATCTTCCAGACTAAACCCCAGCTGTTTGGTAAAGTTTTTGGACATATATCTAGATTTTTGACTCTAACTGTAGATGGAGTAAAAGCAGGTCCATAGATGCAGAACTGAGTCAGAGACAAGGAGTGTCTAATCTTCATTAGTGACCTACTAGTTGGAGAGGTTCCTGAATTTAAGAAGTTCTTGAGGAAATCTGGTTCCTACTGTCTCTCTTGAAGCACTTTTTGAAGTACACAGTACCCAACATATACCATACTTACCAGGAAAACACACAGGACAGCAATCATGGAGATGACTGAAGGTGCCTCTTACTACTCTTTTTATCTTTCTACCTGTGCAGTAGCAGACTGAAGTAGGACTTAATGACTAAAGCAAATGCAAGCGAACAAGGCCAGTTCCTATTTAAATCAACATACAAACAGCAACAGATTTTAAGTGAGACTAATCCTTCACCTCAAGATACATTTGCTAAGAAATGCTTGAATTTGTGTCTAAAATAGCAGCACTGGACTAGGCAGGAGGAAAATATATATTGGGAGGCTTTTCTGCGATGGTGTCATTTAACTTGATCACCAGAGTGATGAGGCACTGAAGGCAGATTATTTTTTTATTTCACCTTAAGGAAATACCCAAATACTCTCACAGGATTTTGAGGTAAAAGGAGAAGCAATGAAGTCATATTACAGCTCCTGTATTGCAAAAAGGCAGGTCAAAATATTCTACTTAAAAAAAAAAAAAAAAAAAAAAGAATATAATCTTGAAAAGGCACAGGAGGGACAGAAACAGTATAGATTTGTTTTTTGCTAGAAACACAGGGTTTTTTTCTTTCCTGCTTGTTGTAAAATAAAAGCAAACTTTGGGGCACTTGAAAAGTATTCTCACACCTGAGATAGAGACCTGAGTCAGAGCATAAGGCTCAACTTCTCCTTTTCTTTACTAAGGAGCTAGACAATTTACAGCTTTCATTTATCCACCAGATTCAGCAGCATCTTCCCATTTTTCAGATACTGCCAGAATTCTCAGACCCAAATGGTAGGTTGGAATTTTTATACATCTAATCTAAATATTTAAAAATCTGTAGAAGACCTCTTTTTAAAAATTAGCCTTTTCACTTGCCTCCTTCTGTCAGAATATGTGATGCTTTCCATACACTAGCTCTCAAAAAAACCCTGGTTTTATTTTGCAGTTCACTTCTAATTCCAAGCACTGAGAGCTGGGAATGCTGGACACTACGGGCTAGTAAGGAATGTATAGGAGCTTAACAGCAGGAGCAACAGACCCAGGTTAAAAATTCAGTGACCAGGAACAAATGTGCCTTTTATTTCATCTCCCAGCTAAAATCCTAGATACAGTTTATTGGCTTTAAACTTTTCTCATTTAGTAGAATAATCTAAGCTTAGTGTTTCTTCTTAATCACATCCACTTAAAATGGGACATATATGGCTCTATAAATTAAGCTAGCACAGAAGTATTCTTTGTTTAAAAGACTTGGAAATTGCTTGACAGTTAACTATTAAATGGTATCTAAAATACCTTTCCCTGAAGGAGGCTATGTGTCTACCGAAAATGACAAAATCAAATTTAAACCACAAGTGATGGAAACGTACTGCTTGATTATCTCAAAGTCAGGAGCTAAATATATGTCTGAAAAATATTGAGCTAAAGTGTTTCTTCAAGGTGGAACAGCAGCCTAATGGCAAGGTCACCTTCTTTTGAATAAAACAGATTTTTTATTCCACAAAACACATCAGGAGTACAAGTATTTCTGTTCACTTTTAAATAAACTACAGGCCTGTTGAATTTTTTCTCATAGAGACAAATCAACAAGTATATGAATGTGGCAACCAAACAGTCATTAGTGCAGTGGTTATATTTTGCACTTGCCTGTGATATTTTGACTGAAGGGTCTATCTTGGACCTAAAAATCCTTTTCTCAGAAATCATATATTCTCATACAAAGTTTTTTCTTGATTTAGTATTTTTCTGAGGAAGAATTTTGACCAGCTCTCCTCTAGACTCGTAGTTGAATGTCAGATCCAGCTGCTCACATGTCCCCCTGAACAAATCTGTACAAGTCTCCTCTTTAAGGAGCAGCAAGATTTGCAGCATCCTTGTAATACTGATGTACTTCTTCTCAAATTTGGGGTCCTGACATAAAAAAGCTGGAATGAAGGATATGGTGTTGCGCATACCCAAGTGAAGGCAGGGAGCCAGCAAAATGCTGTTGTAATTACAAGTGAACATTCTTGTATCATAAAACTGTAAAGAAAAAGCCATAAATCAGAGCTGGCCTGGTGGTCCCTGGCAGCAAAGTGCAAAAGATTTGAGCTCGTTCCCTGAGCTAGCCAAGAGTGGGATCCTCATGGCAGCAGCAGCTCATTCCAAGGGAAGGGCATTCCTCGTGTCTCCTGAGTGATGGTCATGAAGCAGTGATTTTGGTGGGAGTCAGATCCAGCCTTCAGCCCTGAAGGAGTGACAGTCTGAAAAGTGCTGGCCGTTGTGAAAAGTAAAGCAAGCTGTGAACCAGAGGAACATTGTCTTCAAGAGGGTTTGTGTGTGTGTGTTTAGGAGCCTGCTGCTGTCAGCGTTAGGTTTGCAGTACTGTTCAGATCCCAGTATTGGATCATTTGTTGTACTTGAGGATGCAAGATTGTCCTTTAGTTCAGGTAGTTAGTTTCATATTTCTGTACACTCACTCATGACACCAAATCATGCTAAAACCTTTGTACGGACATTAGAAAAATGCAAAGAAATGAAGTAATGCTATCCAAAATGTCACTACTGAAGTTCCCATCACTAATGAACATGGACCCAAACTTAAGCTTCAGGTAGAAATGGGGATTTCTTCTATTCTGGAACATTCTTCCTCTTTTCAGATGTCTTGCAAGGATGTAGCTCTTTAAAAATCATTGATCTGTCTGGATAATTTACGAATTTCAAAAGTAACTAAGTAAGTAGCAGGAAGGTAGGAAAATATGAAAGCTGTTAGCATTGGGCAGTTTTCTAAAGACATTCTTTAATACAAACTGCGTGTATGAATATTTCCTATCCCTCTGAAAGATGTGGCTTGATCTAAGCCTACACTTACAGTTTGTGTTTGGAAAATAAGATGATGTACTGTTGTTAAAATAAAATTAAATTAAAAAAATCCTAAGGGTGTGCAAGTGATTACAGCAAAACAAACCCCAAATTGACAGCTGCACAAACAACACTTGCACAGCAGTGGTAGTCAGCTACTAAGAATGCCCAGTTTCCCATCATACTGGTAAGAATTTATAATTAATATCACATTTGGGGAGTCTTCTGTAATAAAACCACAATTTAATATGCTAACTTGATTATGGAAGAGATAAAGGACAGTGGACCGAAATTCAGTATTGTTTTGCAGAGTATGTTGCCTCCCTGTTGATAGCAGTAAGAGAGCAAGACAGATGGTGTTTTCCAGTATCAGCCCCTACACTGGTTTAAGAGGTGCAGTCCTGAAAGGTGAGGGGCTCTTTCCCAAACAGATGTGACCCCCTTCAACTCTGATAAACTTCCCGAAAAGATGAGGGAAATTTGTACCACACAGGATGTGCTCAGCACATTTGAGAGATTGAGTTAGTAATGTCCCTGATAATTGTGGATACCTCATTGTAGGAGTCAGTTTTTATTTAAATTTTTTTAATAGGAGTATACACATCTGTCTTTATACCCAGCAGCTTTTCTGGCCCACAAGAAGTCCTCTGTGAATTTCCCCAACTGAGCTCAGTGGGATCTCTGTCAGCTGCAAGATTTATGTCATCTTTTTCAGTCCTGAGAACTGTTCCTTAAGCTTTTCACATCTGGATTTAATTGGAAAGACATTAAAAGACATTAAGTGTGCTGGAAAAGCATATTTTAGAGAAGATCTTTATAGACACTTCCATTAAGGGAGCTGATGGTTGTAGGTTAAAATGGGATGAGGATGAGCCATCAACAGTTAGCAAAGACAAAATTATATTACAAACTACTTCAGATGAGAAGTTTGTCCTGTAGCTCTTGGGTTTGACTCTGCTTGCACTTAAATCAACTTCAATTAGAAAAAAATACCAGCTAATGCAGTGAAAGAATACCCTAGATCAGAATCAAAAACTTTTTCCTTCTGGAAACACTCAAATTTCTAATTACATGCCATATATGCTAAATATAATGCTTTTAGCTGTCAATCTAGATTTGGTACTTTGTTGGACATACATGCACACTTGTAAAATGAGACTTGGACAATGAAGAGAGGGATTGGTCATTAGGGCTCTGAGGGTGGAAGTATCCTTCTCTGAATGCCAGTGTGCTGGCCACAGGAGTAGAGTTTCACAGAAGCAGAGATAGGATACAATTTAGTACGTGGGCTTCATTACAGATGTTGTAATGCAAGAATCTACAGCCCTAAACTCCCCCATTGTTCCAGCTACAATTTGCTCCTTGAAGCACCAATGGCCAATGCTTTGCATTAAGTGTAATCTATTGCTTTTGTCTTCAAACTGAAGTTTCTAGTCATGTTTAGACTGACAAGCACTTAAAATTTAAGGTAATGGACTCAGTATGAGAGAACAAACATTCTTTCATTCTAAAATTGCTAAAACCAAGGAATCTGATATTTAGGAAATTGCTCCCATGTCTAAAGCAAAGTGTATGTTCTTTAGACATAAAAATATGTCACATTTAAAGAAAAAAAAGAGGTAGTTTTGTTAAACATTGTGGGAGGAAAAGTACTCTTTAGAATATTTCAGCAAAAAAAAAATTTGTGAGAGGCTCTCACTAGTCATCTTCTCCTAAAAGGGAGACTTTTTCTCCACTATGTCATAGAAAATGTTTTGCATTGTTGGGAAGATGATAGCTTGATGAGTGATAATGATAGGAATGAGGCATTTGAATTAAATGGCTGCAGTGCAGACTTTAGAATTTTCTATTGTTAAATACCTTTATTCAGAATCTCCCTCTTTCTATCTTGGCCTATGACAAAATGCATGTAAACTAGCAAAACTAGTTTTCTAACTTGTATTGCCTGACCTTGGGCCAGCCCTTTCTGTGCTCATGTTCTCTCTCTTTGGTTTCCTTCTCTTTTAAAACAGCGTTAATTAAACTACCTGTGTTCCTTAGCTCACTTTGTCTCAGGAAGAAGAGGATATTTGCAAGGAGAGACAAAAAGTACCTAAACACTAGTGAATGTGTTTTACAAGTTCAGTTTACTAAGTGAAAGAGTAACCATGTTGATGCAAGTATTGAGTAATACTTGATAGCTTGAATCTTGTTGTGTACTGATTTTGGCGTGGATATTCGGGAATTCATAAAAATCTTTTAATATCTGTTTTTTGGACCACTCTGTATGAGCAATTACCTAAGAAAACCACTTAAATAACAGAATAAATGCTTATGGCTCATTAATTTTGTTAAAAGAGTTCTAGCTGTATCTACATTACTATGTGGGTCAGGGCCTATTCCCTCATGGGGGATAACATGGTCATTTATGTATTGATGCCCAGGTAGTGAAGGCAGTGGCAGGGATGTCAAAACCAGGATGGAACTGTGGAGATCAGATGAATGAAGAGGATTGTCTAACACAGGATATTTTAGAAGTCACTGTAAACTCTTACACAGTCAAGGATCTCAGTCCGCTTATTTAAAATCAAGAGGTCAAAATCTTCTGCAATACATATAGAGTTAATGGCAGCAGACTTGCAAATCTATTGCAGCGATGTGGAGAAATGCCTATAAATAAATAAATAAGTAAACCAAATCATTCTGAGAACACAGCTGACAAGGATATTTTCCAGCCATCAGTGATGAGAGAGTGATTCATGGCCTTTTTTCAATGCTGGTGCAGGATTTGCCTGAGGATATGCATTCTGCTGTTTTCAGTTTTACATTTGAAACTGTGTTTCTTAGAATCTCCTATAATTTTTGTCTGCAGCTCCTCAATCATGCTTTAGTGTTGTCTTAGTTACATAATTTAAACCTCTACCTACCAATACAATAGTTGACCATCTAAATACTCTCATTTGAAAGTCTCTAATTACTGAAAGCCCTTATATTACTTAAATGTCTACCTCCTTCTGATAGTTAACGTTTAAGTAGCTTTTGTGTAAGGATATAAAATTAGAAGCAAGATTAATTTAAGATTGATTGCTGTCTAGTGAAATTCTGTTGTATATATGTAGTGTAAACAGTTGGAAATTTAATTTTAAAATATTTTATTTCATGTTCATAAGTAAGCTGTGATGATGCATGATTCTGTATTTGTTCTTGGAATCGCAGCAACTGAAAGAAAAATTTGAAGTCTTGAATTTAGAAATAAATTTACTTTAAAAGAACTTCCAGAATTCTAGACAAAATCTATAGCAGATACACTGAAAAGATACTGAAAATATCTGATAGAAGATTTACTGTTTATCCTTGTCATACAAAAAGCATACCTTCTACCAATTTTTAAATAGGTACTTTTCAGCATGCTCTTCTCTCTTAGTGACTGGAAGGCTTTCTACCACCATTAAAACAATAGAACTGTCTCACCCCAGGTGATTATGCAGCTCTTTCTTGGCCTTTAAGAGAATGCTTCACCATTCCTTACTCCTGGAATTACTGCATGGTCCCAAGAATGGCAGTCAGATTTCTAGTGTGGTGGTTCACATGGAAAATAAGCCATGCCCAATTGACTCTCTCTACTGTTAAGCAGTCTCTTTAATAGATGAAGTAGATGAATTTAGGTTGAAGAACAAAACCTATGGAAATAAAGTTCCATGCTGAATAATGTCTTTCACTCCATGCACTTCTCAGCATATTAAGAGGCATGGAGGAATGAGTGCACGTGTCCAGTAAAACTAGGTGGGAGAAGGTGACATGCATGCTGTTGTTGATAGAAGCTCTGTTTAATATATTGGAAAAACTGTTCAAGAACAGTTAATCCTTACTTTAGGATTACCCTCAGAAAGCTGGCAAGGTCAGGCTGTACATGGATTGTGTGTCATTTAAATTCTGGCTGCATGAGTTGCCTGGGGGCAGCATTAACTACTACGTGGGACTTGTTCTAAGCTACATCTGTGAATCATCATTCTTTGTTTGAAAATAGTGGACTCCTCCTATCCTCCAAGCTCCTTCTCTTGACAGGTGCAATCAGTAGCCTTAAGTGTAGTGCCTATCAGGTGACTATGCCTTTGTGCAGAGGTAAATAAGTTGGGAAAATGCTATTTCCATGTAAACTACACGAGTTAATCAGATTATAACCCTGTGTTTTGCATGCATATCATAAACCATATGAGGAAAGAGCTTAAAGGCATTTAATTAAGGTTTACACTGTGTGCTGTGAAAAGCCTTTCTGAACTTAATATTCAAACAGATTTTAACATTGGTTCACATGAAATCTAATCAACTGGAGAGAACAGCACATTGAAAAGAAAGCAATGAAAACTCCTAACAGGAGTTATTGCTTGCAATACAGTAAATTCATTTACAACAGAAGCTGTGGGGAAAAGGGATTTGTTTGCAAGACTTAGTTTTTGTTTAGCTTGTATGTAGCCAACCTGACAAATCTAAGATAATTAAATAGGAATGTTAAGGATTCAAATTTTAGCTACTTTGTGTGCATGTATGTAAGTCTACCCAAAGAAATATATCTTCTCCTTGTGCATTTCTCTATGCATGAAGTATTGAGTGTGGGCAAGTTAAAGCCAGGTGGAAGCTTAGGCAAAAAATTTCTTCATCTAGAGAAATCAAAAGCAATTACCAAGAACAATAATTTGAAAACATACAAATTTAAATAATTGCTCAGTTTTGGGCCACTGAGCCTTCAAACTCACCTCTATAGCTTTAGTAATAGTAAATAGTAATATTGTTGGGGTTTCTTTTCAATAGCTTTTAAATGTGAAATTAAAATCCATATATTAAAAATTCATGAAGTGCATCTCATTACTGTTGCAGACAGCTTTGCTGCAATGTTATTGCACAAATGACATTGCCTTTTGAGGCCTCAGTAGTCAGGGAGGGGGAAAGAAACTCACTGATTAGGGGGACATTTTTTCTTTTGATTTAGAAAAAAAATAAACATCGATTTGTTTGTTAATACTACCAGTTTTGCTCATGCTCTACAGTTGTCTAGGCTTTTGGCTTGAAGCTAAAATCCAGGACTAGAGTCTATGATGGTAACCTGGTATGCAAACATGTTCTCAAGCCTAAACTTGAGCAGCAGAGACTTGCTGATGCATATGCCATGTGACTACAAGAAACATGACCACAATGAATCATTTGACTCAGCAAACTCAGTCCTGAACTAAGACCCAGCTACTTAAGACAGTAAAATCTTGTCCTTCATGACCTTCTCTAGACCCTGACAAGTCAGTCTTGCAGTTTCTGCCCTTAATTTTATGTCTTCAGAAAACACTGATTAAGGCCAAGCTGAATATGTTTTCTTATGTACTTAGAAAATTGATGTTAGGAGGCATATCACAGTGAACTAACAGTATGAAGCAGTGTGTTTATTAGGATTGTCTCAGACCTCCTTGGTAAAGTCAACTGGAAGGGCCACAGAGAACAACAAACTTTTACAATTTTCAGTTTCATGGAATAAGCTGAAATGTAATATAGATTTAAGAGGAAAAACACAAACCACATACTGTGTTAAAACAAACATGAACATTTTATCGAGAGGATGTGATCTTAAATGCATATGGGCTAGTGGAGTGCCTGTCTGCTGTTCTTGCTAGAGAATGATCTAATGTTACTAGATTGTCATTATAAGACACTTAATCCCCAGAGTGAGAAACAGGAAGAATATTTACAAGTTTCAGTGCTATTTACTAATTGCCAATTGACTTGAGGAAAGCTAAAAAGTGACTGGAAACATCCATCCCCAACCTGATACACACACATACTAATAATGGAAATGGCAGCCAAGACAAACAGCTAGCAGTGCGGTGCATCCTGTTGGCATCGTATTTTTGGCACTGTTGTAGCTACATAGAAAACAAGAAATGTGTAAGGACATCTGTTCTCTAACCTATGGGGCTTCACTCACAAAACAGTTGTAAAATCTTCTGGGGGACAGAAAAATTTCTCTGTATCTGTGCAGATGCTCTATTGTAAGAAAAATATCAATGGAAGGAAATGCTGAGCCTTTGAAAGAGGAAATTGTTCACCAGATTCCCTGTCAAATGTTCCATTCTTTTCCTTCCTTTTCATTTAACCTAAGTTATCTGCCATTCATAAGTTATATTTAAGCCAAGTGGTGTAAATCTATTGGGACTAATAGAATTGAATCATGGATTAAATTAGCCTGGTGTCTGCTTGTAACTCTTCTTCACTGCAGATTACTTGAGCTCTGTGTCGCTCTGCTGACTATTCAGGTCACAGCCTCTAGGTTACCAGCTTCCTTCCGGAATCCAGCATCTTCATGTCTGTCTAGGGGCATGATGGGGAGAAAAGAAACATTAAAGACATCTATTAAGATCCAAAGTATTGTTTACTCACCTGCTTCTCTTAGCTTGCTGATCCTTCCAAATACAAGCAGGCTATAGGAGAAAGAAAAGGGGGAGTTTTTAGTACGCTCCAAGGCTCTCTCTACCATTCCTCTACTCCCTTTCAGCCACATCCCATGAATGGACCTTTTAAAAAGGAAACAAATTTTCCCAAAACTCAAATCTTGTTGCAAATGTTGGGATACAAGTAATTAGGCTTCCCCCATAGGTAACTTATGGAGAGTAACTCATGGTTCCATGAAAAAGAAATCAGACCTCGAATTAACCTGGAACACATTAGGAAATTGGAAGTTAAAGAGGGACTGTGAGGTGTAGGAGGTTGGGAAACCTGGGGAAGAAAAGCTTAGCCCTGGGAGCTGCTGGAGTCCTGGGTAGGAGAGCATTTAGGAGCTGGAAAAATGCAGACTTCAACAGCTCTCACAAAAGCACCCTGACACCTGTATTGCTCCCTCTGATATTTGGTTTCACAAATGCAATAGGTCTGAGATTTTATCTTTTATGTCATATTTCAGTTTGGGAAAGGCATGGCTTGAAGAAGCATGAGATGGCAAAATGAGACTGCACCATGTTACAAGCATTAGGATTTGGAAGTTGTGTTGGTATTAAACATGCTTATCATTGAACACCTTGAATCATATTTTCATTTTATGTGTTTTCTCTAATTGTTCCATATTTATTTTATTGACACCCATATGCTCCTATGCTCCCATTGACACCCAATGATCCATGCTTATAGGCAAAGTGTTCATTATTTTATACTGTAGTACTTTTCCCTTGCTGTTAGAAGAGGAGGGGAGCTCTCTCGATCTGACTCTATTAAGCTAGTGGGTAATATTCATCCAGGAAGTTTTAAATCAGTTTTCCTGGAAAACAACCCTGAAAGCTGCTCTGTAATTCTGTAATGTATGTGGGATGCCTTGCAAGTAGTCGGTTCTGTGAGTAAAACAGTAGTAAGTAACAGAAAGGCAAAGCAATTCTAGAATTTGGATGTTTGTGTTGGTCTAATTAATCTCCTGATGATTTCAGGATTTCAGTTACCCCTAATTGAGACCAGACTGTTCTGCAGATCATATGATCAATCTGTGATTTAATCTTGAATGCAACTTTACTTGGCTCTACTTACAAACTATGATCAGGGCCTTTTCGTCCAAGTCACTGTACAAACAAATAACCTGAACACAAAGTTCTTCCACAATAAGTTTACAATTCACACATCAGACCAGGAAGCTAAGAGTGGGTATGAAAAAGTAAACAAGGTGGGTTGAGAAACATGAGGTAGCAGTTTAACTGTGTGGGAGGAGCGGATGTCTCAGCTTCCTTCTCTCCTTGCAGTGCTACCTGGTAATGGGCTTTGGTTTACCATACCTAAGAAGGAAGGAGACTCTGACAGTTTTGCTAATGTGCATCAGGAAAAAATGGATGTGAGAAGACAGGAGATTCTTAGGTGCCAATCCCTACCCATTGGATTCTTTCTCACAGTTGCTAACCCATGACCAATTAAAGTACAAGGAAGCATAGGAGCCCAAATCTCTCCCCTTCCTCACATGATGAATTGTGCTTGCATTGTGATGAAAAGGACCTCAGGGAGAGGAGGAGAAGAGAGAAACTAGGATGAAGAAATGTGTTGGGTTACTGGAACAGAAAAGTTAAGAGGAGAGCAGTTGAAAACCCTCATTGCCACTGGAGGAATTATTTGTGATGAGAAGTGATTTTTCTGTGCAGTCAAGATCAAGGATGGAAAGACAGATGGTGGTTAGATCTTACAGGGGTAGAGAATGCACATGTGAAACTTGTGAAGGGACACTTTGAGGTGCTAGAGAAAGAACTGTTATGAAGAATGGAAATATATCAAAACATCAAGAAAACCAGAAGAAATGAGGAAAGAGAAAATTCTCTCTGGGGAGTTCAGTGAGTGATAAAAGTGAAAGACACAGTAATGGGATCTCATACAGGGGGCTCAGAACACATGGTAAAGGTGGAGTGGATTGTAGGTAACAGTGATAATCTGAAGTTTACCAAGAGACTTTATAAAATGTTTAGCGCTTTTTTTTTTTTTTCAGGGCACAAACCGTAACATTTCAAGGACTAGAAAGATCCTACTTTCATGCATTATGGGTGGGAGTACCTTGTACAGCCTTCTGTTAGCAGCTAGTCATTACTACAGACAAATATGGGACACGTGGTCTTTTACTTTGGGGCAGCCTGGCAATTTTTGTGCTGTTATTCATCTCACCAAAATACACATTGTCTAATAATATTTAAGTTGTATAAACATACCTTTCAAGCGAAGGAGTTGTTGAGAGAATCCAGGCAAAGAATTAGTGGAAAGGCAAATCTAGTACTTCATTACAATGGCAGCTCCTGTTCCAGGCAGGGTCCCTGCTCTCTGAGGGAAAGGAAGATAGAGACATGGATTCTTTCTGTCCCGAGAAATAAGAAGAGAGCAGCAGTTGTTGCTTCACCGTGAGCAGCACTTTAGGGTCTCCAGTCAGTTCTGCTGCTTGAGGCGTTAGCTTAGGGCACAATGTCTGTGAAAAGTCACCTTTTCTTTCCCCTGTGATTAGTTCTGAACGCATCTCAGGAGGAAGTGATTAAAAAGCAAAATCCATTTTGTGGTTCTGCTTTACATTTCACCTTCTCAGTAGAACTGACCTCAGGTGTTTTATTGTGCTGGCTCTATTTTCAAAGTCGGCCATGTGGTGTCAGAGAGTTTCATAATCAAACTTTTCTGAATCAGTTACAAAAAGGAGTTTGTTTTATTTTTACCAAAGCATATAGAGGGAAGAGAAGAAGAGGGGACTCAATGCAGATGAGGCAGAAGTTGGTCAGTGAAGAATGAAATGGAAAATGTTAGATAAAAACTGACTGTTCTTCTGTTTTTGATTCTCCCTAATCACCCCACATTGGCTCCTCCTGGTCAGCACATTTCACTACCAGTGCATAAGACATCAGGCTGTAACATTGTTCCAGATCTGACTTTGGAGTGCTGGTAGTGTCCTGCTGACCCTCTTCCCACTTCTCACACCTTCTGCAACCATCTGCAACTCAAAAGTTTGTCCATAGGATCTCTGGGAAGTGTGGGCTCTAGGAAAGCACGTGGGGAAGCTGGAGAGACTTTACAGCCAGAAAGCCAAGAATCCTAAAAGTATACCCTATTCTTCATATAAGTGATGAAGCTTGCATCGACACAAATGGGAGTAACTCATATGCCCAGGAAAAAGGAGATATCCTCAATCCATGCACAAGCACAGCTGTTTATCATGGAGCTGTTGTGCACCCACTCTCTCAGCTCTGTAGCATAAATGGCTTCAATATATAGGAAATTAATTGAGTCTAGAATATCAAAACACACACCTTCCTTCATTTGGTGCTAATACAATTGTGCCATTGGGTTTTTTGACAACTCATTTTTTCTTTAGGCAGCATTAAGTGCCTTGAAACAGTTTTCAGAACAAGGACTGGATCCAGTGGAAGGAGCTATGAAAGTTGAGAACGGATCACATGAAAAGTAAGTACCATTTAAATCCTCTGCATTTTAATGCCTGTGTGGCATGGTAGATAAGAAATGTTAATTAAGAGCTTAGTTGCCCTTTTAAACCTATGCAAAACTATTTCCTGTGGAATTTACATACAGTTTGTGACAATTTGAGAGGATAAACACGATTTCAGGTTTAGTGTTGCTGATGTTTACTAATTAGCTATGAGACAGTCAGTCCTGTGGAAATGCTAAAGAAAAGGATTTTCTTTCCATTGTATGGATTCTGTGTAAGTAGCATAACATGATTTTTGTCAAATGTGTTGTAGCACGTGATATTGCCTGTAAATAAGCATAGCTATCTGCCAATAAGTCATTATGACTGCAAGCTGAATTTTACCTCAGAGAATTTAAAAGTTGAAATTTCTTTCAGGTCTTAAAAAACTCTGATATGGAATATTAGCTTTAAGTAGTAGACAATAGAACAGGGTTTCACACTGGATTTTCAATTATTTAAGAAAGTGGGATTGTCCATCCAGTAAAGATTTTTTTTCCAGCTGCTAGTCTGTTTATGTAAGAAAGTAGTCGTGTTACTAAATAAATTAGGAAGTAATAGAATAAAAGAAGTAAGACTAAAAGTGGCATTTGGAATTTTCTGTAGATATATTGTGGCTATTTATAAACTAATTTAATCAGAAACATTTTTCCATATGATCTCATCAGCATAGTATTTAAACATAAATATTGTTGTTTCACTTTAAAATGTTACCTTCCACGGTGACCTTTGAATCTCATGTGCCATCTGGTAATAAACATGTCTTAAAGATGTGCAACCCTGGACCTTACCACTCTTGTTAATGTATTAATCTTTCAGACAAGTCAAGCATCTGGGAGAGAAAGCAGACAATAAACAGACTAACTCAGGCACCATTGCTCAGGACTGCAAGGATTCAAAGGCTGTCGTCTAGGAGCTTCCCAGCACCCACGGCTGCCACTGCATCCTTATAAACCTGTCAACACGCAATAGGGTGTATGTGTACAAGGAAATGAATGACTAATACCATTATTTGAGTCTTATGTGAAGACAACACTATTCTAACACAAGAGATAGTATACATGGTACTGTTTATTCAACTGTGGAAAAAAATAAAATTGAACATTTCCCTTAGAACTCGAGATCAGAGCATAACTCAATTGCCCAGAGGCAGAAGAAGTCTGATCGTGTTACTGGAGGTTAAAATAACAATGAATTAACAAAAAGTGTTAGGAAAAAGAAAAAAAAAAAAAGGCAACTTTACAATTGATTAATATTGAGGCAAACAAGTCAGCATTGGTTCAGTTATACAATTTTTTGTAGTGTAGTTTTAAGTTCAGCTTACTGTTTTTTAAATAATGCTTGAATATTTTAAAATTAACCAATGACAGTGCTGTGAGAATTGTAGTTGTTGTCTTCATATATAGTCATACAGCTTATCTTTTTATGCAGACATTATGCATTCTTCATTCTATATGAATATGTATGACTTTAAGATGCACTACTCAGAGTTGTATGCAAACAGAAGTTTAAATCTTGACAAGTATTTGCTTAACATGAACAGATGTTAGTTATGATCATTTTCGATATACTCCAGGAAAAAAGCAAATATGGTATTTAATTTTCCTTGCCATAATCAATTAAAGGGGCGTCTTGCCTCCAAGCAACATTTTCCCCTTCAATTCTGCTCTCTGTTGTGTGAAGCACATCTACACCCCATTCTGTGTGTTGTATCAACCCACCGTTTGCATCAACTGAGTGTTTTTAATCTCTGCATTCAGACCAAGAGCAAAAGGGAGGACTGCAACGTTATCAAGCCAAGGGTGGAAACTGTTGATGTAAAGATCATTCTTTTGTGAAAGGAGTGGCAGCAGAGATAAGACCTGTGGCTGCTCTGTACCAGCATATTTCTTTTAAGTGTGTGGCCAAATGCAGTAAAACCACATCAGTTCATGTGTACAATGACAGTGTCTTCTCTTTCTTTATCACTCACAGTTAGACAACTAAGAGGAAAAAAGGAAAAGAAAGCAATTAAAAACTAACAAATGACTGGCTGCCACACTAGAGCCAGGTTTCAACCAAGCTGTCCCTATGCCACCACTTTCTACAAACTGACTGTGTTAGACCAGACATGCTGGTATTTAGGTCATTTATCTATCCAAAATACAGATTATTTTATTTAATGCAACAGATAAAGCTTAACTGCATAACAGTCGTGACAACATTGCTCAAGATTGTAGAAGCACGAAGAGTAGAGATCACAGCTCAGTGACTCACGCAGAAAAGCAGAGGAACAGCAATGTGAGGAAATGGTGCAAGGTACAGTGGCACTGATTCACCTCTGGGACGGGCTTTCAGGGGAGCACGCATCCTGCTCTCCCAGAACCAGCACTTGGAGTCCTTTTTTTCTGCTTCATGTTTCTCATGGGTATGATTCACTCTCAACCCCGGCAGATAAGGAGCCTTTGTTCGAAAAGTTTGAAGTTTTCTAGGGTCTGACTCCATAAAAGAGTCAGGAACAAGCTGAGCCTTTCAGTTCCCACAGATTTCCAGGGGCGTTTGGCACCTGGCAGACTCAAGTTATTCAGGCAGCAGCATACAAAAATAATTAGCTCTTACACACCACCTTTCTCAGGGATATGTTACCTGCCTAATTGGCAGCTGGAGCAGAAATTCTGCTCCTTCAGCTCATCAGACAGCTCAGAGAGCTCAGAAACAGCCTCAGTCTGTGCTTTAGCTGTACCTGCCAGTATGCAGGATACAAATGGCATTACTGTCCCCTCTCATGGAGAACAAGCGCAAAAGGAAGAGGCAAACCCATTCCTCTGTCCTAAGGGCGAGATGCTGTGCTTACTGGGGAGAATGTGACAAGGAGACTGGCACTATGGTCTCCCTAGCACTGACAGAACCTCTGTGGTGTGTACCCTGTCCCAGTAAATTTTAGATTAGTTGCTTTGTTGCAGGTGGGCTCTGCACTGAGCACCAGGCTTGCTCCAATGCATGTGGAGTGCAGCCAAGTGATGCTCACTTCACTCTGAATGATCAAATTGCAACAAAATGCGTGCAACCAGCTGTCAAGGGCTCATTCAGCCTCTCCAACCAAGGCAACAGTAGAGAAAGATTATCTGTGTGAAACTCTTATTTCAGGTTCTCTTGCTTGTCAGAACTATGCTTGATTCTGATTCTGACATAAAACAAGGCAAGTAACTGAGCTGGGGGGCTCAGTCCTTTTTCTCAAAACTGTAGAAACATGGAGCAGACTGGGGGAGGAGGGTCATATAGTAGCAGAAGTTCTAACTATTCCAAAAGCAGGGTTGACTAATGATTGTTGTAACCGCAAGTCAGAAAGTCTGCCAGCCTTATGTCAAGTGCACACAGATGGCTGTTTCAAAACACCTTCCAAACCACAGGTCAAAAGCTTCATCACAGAGGCCCCAATGAAGGCTGACAGAGCTTTTCCTGGAATAATCTGAAGAAAGAGTTCCTGCTCCCTACAGGTACCAACAGCATCACAAAGACCTCTCTCTGGAGCTCATCAAGATACTGCACCTGAACAACGCAGTGTCATTTTGGTGTCATTAAGGTATTCCAAGGTTCCTGTGTCAATGAAGAGATTTCAGTCTGTTCCATCTGCAGCATTTATTTTCTCAAAGAATATCCTGCAGTATTCACACACATATACAGAAATGCACTTTGGTCTGGCATTATCACTAGCAACCTCCTAAGAGCTTGAGCAAAATTCTTGCATCAGTGATATTGCAGCAGCCACTGGACTTGTCTCCAATCTTCAGTCTGGCTGGTTCACAGCTGTTCCTCTTAGTTCCTGAGCTGTCAGTATATGAAAGCTGTTGGGAAGGAATTAAGTCTGATAATCTAAAAACTACTATATTTTTCTCGAGTAACTCATATTTTTTCTTTTTTTTTTTTTTTCTTTCTAAAACAAGTACACATGAAAATGAACAGATTTTATATTTAGTTTTGTTTAAAAAGTAAATAATGATGGACACTGAAAGACTATCAATATGTTTGAATGTTACTACTAGTTCTAAAAGGGTTGTTTGTTTTTCTGCAGCAGTTAATATTTTCTATTTATTTTTATTTTTTAGATTATATGTTCTTTAAGTTATAGATTTTGTCCAACTTCTGTTTGCAAAGCACCAAGTACCCTGTTGTACACACATACCACACATCTCATCCTATGTCTCAGACCACTTTCAAAGATGAGCAAATGCCATGTTTTACAGAAGTAGATCTAAGGTGCAAGCTGGTCCTTAGGAGTAGGGCAGAAATAAGGAATAAAGCCTAGGATGGCCAGTTTGCCTATCTAGTAGACTACAGTGTTCTCAACACTTACTTTAAGGACTCAGAACACAAATTGTCATCAGTTTTGAACCTGTAGAACTCATTAATCAGCAGGACTTATGCTAAAGAGAAAACAGGTCACTTTGGTATCCTCTCAAAAATCTTTTCAACACCTTCCGGGGGTCAGCAAACTAAGAAAGGAACTGCACAGGAAAAGGCTCATCACTGACAGAGTGGGGTATTGATATGGCTCAAAGGATGGGAATACACATGGTTAATCTTGTATCTGAGTTACCATCTTCGGTGGAGCCCTGCCCTGTCAACAGCTCAGCACACTCTGGCAGATTCTGCTCTCGCAGCGGCACACGTAGCACTGGTCTGCAGAGGGACAGATGTGCTGCTTCTGACAAAGACAAAACACAGCAGCAGCGGGGCCGTAGAGCTGCACAACAGGGTGCAGATTTCTGTTCCCAGCCATCCCAGCACTCCCCTTCCATTCACGGTGGAGCTGAACTTACCCTTCAGCTAGAGTCCTCATTGAATTCAAGAGATAATTAAGTTGGTATTTAATTTCCTCTGATGGAAGTCATAGCCATAGGATTTAAAATATTTATTACTTATCAGCAGCATTTTTAAAGGGTCTTTGGATCAGAGTAGAGAGGAACCTTAGGAGTAGGGGAGTAGCTGGGATGAATGACTGCAGGAATATGGAATCTCCTCCTCCTTGGCCTGAAGTGACAATGAAATCTAATCCTTCCTAAAGTGTATGCAAAGCCCTTGATCTCTCTGACATGCTTTTTATTGGTGGGTGGCTGCTTGTTATTGCTCTCATCTTTCTGGCCTGCTCCAATTCCCCATGAAACAGCAGAAGGTTTCCCATTTCCTGCAGTGAGAGTTCAGCAAAAATTTTAAGTTGGATTTGTTTTCCAGTTAATAGGCAGAGGGCTGGGTTTTTGTTTGCTTGTTTCGAAACACTAAGTAAAAAAAAAAAATATGCTTGGTAAAATCTTTATATCCTCTCCCAGTCAAATCCAGCTTGCCCCACTCTCAGTTGCATCCTATGAACAGGAATTTAATATTTTCTTTGCTCAAATAAGAATGGCCTTTGCAACTCCTGAGAAAACTGAGCAGAGGGTGGGAGGTGATTTTTAATGATAATAAAGACAGGGACTGTGTCAGAGCCCTGAATACAACATGGAATGATGATTTTGTGTGCCTTGGGGGGACATGGTTCTGTGACCAGTGAGAATGGGTAATGGCTATCTTCCATGAGCCTTCTGGCTTAAACATGGCAAGTTATCTGCCCTGGGCAGTAGTGTTCAACGTGTATGTTTGGCATAGCTGCCCAGGGACACCTCCAGAAGAGCTGCAAGGAGAGAAGCACGTCCTGAGTAACCGCTTGCTCTGCCTTTCCCTCCCCGTGGCCCATGATCCCCAAGCCAAAGGCGTGAGGTTCTGTCAAGATGAGGCACAGGGAAGTGCTGCTTCCCCGCTGGGTATTTACCTCTCCTGCAGTCCCTTGCTGTTTGTAACTGCATTCCTGAGGCGTGGTATGAGCTGAGCAAGCGTGTGCATCAGTAGATGAGACGTGTATGAAGTGTTTTGGTGGTATGATTTCTATTATTCCACATGAGCAGCACTGACTTTTGGTTTTGATCGTACAGCTTGCTATTTGCTTTATGCAGTTAGTCATGGTTGGCCGTGCGCTTTTGTGCTTGGTGTTTTAACTCCATAGCACTTCAGTATAAAGGAAATTTAAAAAACAACAATGAAAATGTTTCTAATCTGTTCTTAATTAAGTAGACCTCAATAATCGATTTATGAGAAGATGGAAAGCTAAACAAAGTGGTTTCTAACACAAAAATATAACTTATTTAAGGCCCAAATTTTCCTTTATTTGTGATAACAAGGATCTAGGAGAGCCTGAATACCTATGAAGTTTTATCCAACAACACACAATAAATGAGAAGAAAATTACCCTGGATAAAACAGTTTATGCTTCTCACTACAATATATTAAGTATATATTTGTGCATTAAAACAGATCATTTAAATCTGCTTATGTACTTTTGTTTGTGATTATATGTGCAGCATAGATTTCCTTTTTTCTAAACCACTGATAATTGTTAAAAATATTTAAGGACAATAATAGTGAAGCCAATGTTATCTAATTCCCTATTTTAAAATGGTCTGTTTCCACCCCCACCCCAAATTAACTGTATTTGAACAGGCTGGAAATAGATTACAATTTTTAAAATTTATTTAGGTTTAAAGACAGGAGGTCTTCACATGTGGTTCAAAACAAAGAAGACATGTTTAAATAGAATAGGGGAAAAAAAAAAATCAAAATGTGACATCTGTCTGTGGTAACCCAATTACTTCAACTGAACTTTCTTGCCTTCTATTTTTATAAAATGACAATTTATTGCAAACCAAACTTGACCTTCTCCTATATGGAGACAAAATATAAAGTAAAAAAGGTGCAGAACTTGTTTTCTTGTCAAGGAAGAAGTTCCCATCCAGTGCAGCACCGTAACTATACTTCAACCAGCTCTTACTCACAGCCTTATTAACCAAGGCACCAGCTGTCATATTGCTGGGGTTACTGGTGAATGGAAGTTCAACCCCACTGATAGTTTTTAAAATTGGGAACTGTTTACAAGATGCACTAGAAATACTGTAGTTAAATATCTGGCAAGCAGAGACTACAGCTCTCATGTACAATACATGGTAGGACTAAACAATTAAATGAGCACAGAAATGCAAGAGTTCCTTGCAAAAGAAAAGTCACCCAGCCCAAGGCTGGGCACTCAATATATGCAGCTCACTTCAACATAACTACTCTTATTATTGTGAAATACTTGTTGCATGTGATCAACACAGCACTGAGAAATATGTTGCTACTATTTCAATGTTTCTTCTAACTCATAGACAAAACAACCCTGGGCCAGAATGTTAATAGCACTGACTTAGTTAAAACATACCAGAAAGGATGAGGTTTTTCTGATGTCTTCTGAAAATGTGATCCCAACTGGTCACAATTATCTCGAATATCACCTTTGGAGTCATTTGGAAACTGCATTTCAAATACCAGAAGATCTATCACCCTGTTGTGAATACTTACAAAAGTAAGCTGCTTGTTAAGGAGGAAGGACACTGTCAAGGCCTTCACCACCTTATGTACAAAATTTTGCAGCAGATTTTGCAGGCACCCAAAGGGTAAGTGTAACACATCCGTGCCTTAAGAACTTCTGTGCCTTCCCTTAGCATCAGTTGTACTCCTAACTGCCGTGTTTGCACAACAGCTGAAGAAAAAGTTTCCACACGTATTTCAAAAATATTGTGAAAACATTTTTGTGAACAAGAGTTTGTGAGAAATTAGAGACTTAATAGCTTTCAGGATTATTTTTTTTTTCTATTTTCTTTTAAATTTTGGTTAGCCAAAAAACCCTTTGTTTCTACAAACGGAAGTCCTTCATATTTTTTCAGTTGAAGAATTAGGACAAAATGGCAGTTTTGCAAGATCTGTAAAAAGGGACCAGTACTGGCTTTTTAAAAATGGACCTAAACTTTTCTTATTTATAAACATATATATATATATAATCATTATATATAAACACTTTACTTAAATGTTATGTATACACTTGTGTGTTTCTCTGTGTGTGAACGGATTCAAACTACACACATTTGTGCATGTGTTTATGTACATGTGGATATATGTACACAAATGATCTGTCTGCCAAATTGAAAACGGAAGCACCTACCATCTAAATACACAAATGTTTAACTGGCAAACTAAGTCACCTAACTTGGTGACAAACTAAGTATAGAAAAATCTCTGTGTATCCCAGATCTAACCCAAAACATCTTAAAGTGCACAGACAGACAACTTCTCAGAGCAGAGGATTGCCCATGTAAATCTCCATTTCTGGGCATATTCAGAAGAACTTTGATCTTAGCCACATGAACTATTTCCTTGTCCAGTCACTTTGGGACTCTGATGCTCCCTTCCTCCCAAGGAGAGGACACCCTATCCTGTAGATGTTCAGGGATTTTTACCACTTTGGGCAAGATACAATGTACTGGTGAAGGAGGAACTCTTGCCAACAAAAATCTGCTTTTTACTCAGTAGCTAAGACTGGAGACTAACTTACTCCTCTGAATCTTGCTTCAGAGAATGCCTTGGTCCACCAGGCTGTAGTCTCTGCTGAAACAGAGTGTCATACACCTCTCTAGATCATCCTCCTCACTTTGAACAGATCTATTCAACATTTACTAAATTAGTGAGAAAGGAATACTATTCCTATTACCCGGTGCTTAGAGTACTTGCCAACTAGGATAGAAAAAGTCTAGTGATCCAAGTTATTTCCTTAAAATAGTGAAATATCAGTATCAGCTGATGATGAGGCAGTCACTCATGTTCACTTTTGTACTTTCTGAACCACTGAATAGTAAATTATTCTGTAAAAAATGGAATGTTTTCCATGGAGATGAAACGTAGCCCAGTGACTTCCATGTTTTGGTGGCTAAAGCATTCTTTGAAGGTGGAAAGTTATATTCTACCTGCTATTAAGAGACACTGTCTGCAACAAAAACTCATAGTGATCTTACTCTGTGCAGTTCAGTCTGGTTTGCAGAAGCATGTGGAAAGCAGAGCAGCTGAATGTGAGGTAGGTGTATCACCCTCCCCACAAGGAAATGTCTTCTTACTGAGGAGGAAACTACCTTCCTCTGTGACTACTGCACTTGAGTGATAAACTTCTTTCTGAGCAACAGATGATGTAAGCCTGAGAAATGTATGACCATGCCAGAGAGCCTTTACAGAAAGGCTCATTTTTATGGATTCAGTCAGGAGGAGACTGTTCCAACAAAGAACTTAGTCTATTTTCCTTCTTAATCACATTAATAAAGGGAGTATTTTGCTTTTCTCCTTAATCCATAAGTTGTGTTGTAACATCACATAGAACTTCCAACTTTTGTGGCCTCTGAGCTCTGTTTTTACTTCTATATTTGCTTTTCCTGATTTAATATTTTATTTTTGTTTGATAATTGGGATCTATTCAAATTCATTCCATCATATTTCAGAGAGAAAAAAGTTCAACAAAGTTTGAGAACAAAAAGGGTGAGTCCACTGGAAATAAAATTAGCAGCTTATTTTATTGCTTAAGGCCTTCACCAAGGAATAATTTGTGCAGCATTGCTGAAAGCCAAAGAAATCTTAAAACAAAAAGAGTCAATAGTTTGATAAAACCCAGACCTCCTGTGTTGTGCAATTAAAGGTTAGACAGGGTGATAAGAGCTTTAATTTACCTTTGGGAGATATTCATCAGATTTTGGATTAACTTAAAATATGTTTCCTGTGCATTTCTTGCCAGGTGAAGGTCCTTCAATGTTTCCTCTGGTGCAGAGCAAGAGATAACAATTTCTCAAAGTGAGGGGAACACCACAAACCCAGATATGCTATCAAGAGGCTTTCTGTAAACTCCATAATTCTGTGATTTTCCTTCTAGCAGCCAGGAAAGCCAGGGGTACAAATTCCCATATGTGCTAGTTCAATGTGAGTTCTGTTATTATTAATTATTTATACAGCGCCGTGCGTGTGCAGGCCTCTTTATAGACAAAAGGAAATATCCCCCAAGAGCTTGCAAAGCAAATGGCCCAGTGGTACAAACACTTCTTTAGCTTTCCTAGGACATAATACCTGGAATAATCCACCGATGTCAGTGGGCTACTTAGGTGCTGGTAAGTGCTCTGCTGGGTAGGAAGTGTTTGCAGGATTAGGCTGTACTTAAACCATGAAGTGATGATGGGTGATGAGGGAAGGGAGGGCAAGCATTCCAGCAACAAGATCATGCTGTTGCTTTAGTTATAATGAAGGTGTCAAGGGGCCAGGGCATTTTTAATGCTTTATGCTATTTGTGATCCTGTTGCCGAGAAGGAAAAGCTCAGCTTTATGGGCCACACGGAAGAAATGAGCTGCTCATTTCTTCCTCAATGAGAGGAAGAAGACTGGCTTCAAGCAGAGGGAGAGACAGAGCCTGTTATGTGAGGAAGAGGACTCCAGAGGTAAGGAGGGATGCACGGGAAGAGATGCTGACCATACGCTCAGAGAGTCTCCATCCTCTGCTGCAGCTAACATGTGTCCACTACGTTCCTGAGAGCTTCTTTTTTTTCTTTAATTGAGGGCATTTTCAGAAGTTTCCCAGTACATTTCCAGCTCTTGGCAAGTCCCAGGCACATCTGTGACATTTAGCTGATAGACTCCTTAGTGAAGGGAAGGTTGCCAATGAATCCTTGTGCAACTGTTTATGCTGCAAACCAAAGTATACAACTGCCAGTTTCACTCTTACAACACAGACAGCATTTTTCCTCCTTAATTGAAAGTGTGGAACACAACAAAGCCTTTAAATACCAAGAAAACAACCAGCTGAAACAAGTAGTAAGAAAGACATCAAGGATGACAGGCAGTCGGCCCTCCGCCCAGTGAGATAGGCAGACAGGGCTTGTTCTGTTTTTGAAAGGAACCTACAGACTTTGGGAAAAATATAGGCTATGGGGGTCAGGGGAGGGGTTGTTCTAGGATTTCAAGGCACTTCAGATAAATATTGAAGGGATGCTGCCTTCCAAGTGGAAGCACAGGTTGGGATGTGGCTCCAGAGAAAGCCAGCAGTAGCAGAGAAGGCTGCGTGGCTGGGCTGGTCTCAGTGGAAATCTCTCCTGGAAGGCTTTTTCAGGTGAAGTCTTTTGCACAGAGGTATGAGATTGTTGCTCTTCAGGCACAAGCTTGCAGCAGAAACAGGTTGAACATAGCAACTCCACCCCATCACGAGTTTTAGGGACAGACCAATTGGCTGGGGAAATACCCTGCTTTTCTGAGGGATTGTGTAGGAACCTGTAAATTCACTGCAGGTCTGCTTTTCTGACAGCTCCAAGAGGTAAAATCTGGGAGAAAAAAACTTTTATTAAGAAACTAACAAAATAATGGGAATCAACAGGGAAATTCAAACAGGAGATTAGCTTTCAGTCACTTTCTGCAGCATGAATATTTTGAATTTTCTGCATTTTGTGGGAACCAAATGGGTGTCACAATGGTTAAATGAACTGAGAGACACCTCGCCCCTACACTTGGAGGGTGAGGATGGCACTTGCACAGAAACAGACGTCACCAACCCTCACTTTTCTGAATCCCCACCCCCCCACCTTAATCCCTCTGTGATTTGTGAGACTCTTCTCTTTCCTGAGTTAGTCTGTGATACGTGACTAAATTCATTTCCATACATTTTTTAAAGTTTTTAAATAATTCTGACAGATCACAAAGGGCACTTGAAGCAAACAGATATGTGTAGGCAGATCCATAGATTATGGAACTCAGATACTCTTAATTTTGTCTGTCCTTTTTGGTATTTAACCTGTTCCAGACAGTATTACTGTCTTCTCTTTACAAGTTTCACATTTTTTAACCTAAATTCTTACACTTTCTTAGTAATATGCTTTGAATTCTACATAAAAAGAACTGGTGATATAAACAGACAGATCTTCCTGACTGAAAAATCTTTTACATATGATGAATACAAAACTAGCCAGGGGATGGTCTGGCTCTGAGCTGATTTTCCTTACAGTACAGACAGCTTTTGATGTAAGAACGTCACATATATTTACTCAGAGCATCTGACACTTGAGATCAGGCTTTTTATTGGTACAAGGTACTCCGTGCTGTCAGTCACAGCGAAGTGAGCCATTGTCCTCAGAGCATACCTCTCCCCTCACACAGGCATGTTTTCAAAGCACAGGTTACATGCTTTAGCTGTAACACATGCAGAACAGCATGAGATGCACCCCCAAGCAGCTCCCTCCAGCCTGCAGTCAAAGATGGGGCTGATGCTCCACAGACTTAGAGGTGGTTCCTGGTACTCACTGCCCCTCAACAGGAAGGTCTCGGTAGGTGCTTGACGTGCTGGAATCGATGGTGGCCTGGTCTGGTATTCCATTGGTTGTGACCAGTCCTCCATAGTGGAGTGGAGGCATGGTCATACATTTCTCAGGCTTACATCATCTGTTGCTCAGAAAGAAGTTTATCACTCAAGTGCAGTAGTCACAGAGGAAGGTAGTTTCCTCCTCAGTAAGAAGACATTTCCTTGTGGGGAGGGTGATACACCTACCTCACATTCAGCTGCTCTGCTTTCCACGTGCTTTTGCAAACCAGACTGAACTGTAAAGTTCAGTCTGGTAAAGAACTGCACAGGGTAAGGTTACTATGAGTTTTTGTTGCAGACAGTGTCTCTTAACAGCAGGTAGAATATAACTTTCCACAGACTAAAGAAGATGCAGTAGCTCTGAGTGATGAAGGGAATGGTCCTTCAAACCCATCAGATGGCTGTGGTGCTCCTGCCACCAGCCCTGGGAGCATCTCAGGCCCAAGACACATCCAGCAGCCACGGGGGAAATTCACCAGGAACAGCTGTCCTCATCTTCTTCCTTCTGACCCTTGAGAATAAATGTGACATGGGACATCACCTTAGACAAGGCAAATAAAGCCTCTGAGTACATTTCTGCTTCTCCTAACATCACTTCCAGACTGCAGCTATAGAATTTTATATTAGCTTTTGTACTGAATTGCCGACAGAAATCCCAAGAGATTCAGTCTCAAAAGTATGCCTAAAGAGGGAATATGGTCTGGATGTAATTTAGCTGCCATTGCCCAGCAGTTCCATAGATCTCTTTGACTTGTGACATTAAATATATGGAGCAAGTACATGAATGGATTAACATACACAGTCCTATAATTAGCTATGTTATTAAATTTGCTAAGTAGCTGGGGGGAAAGGGGCTTGTTTGCCATCTGTTTAAAAAGTATCTCTCTTTCCACTGAAATCTGGATATAAAAAAACCCAGACATGTGGGCATGACTGCCTTACATACATTACTGGGATTATTTCCCTTGAGTTAACCAAGACAAGCATGATTCATATATCAGTAGAATGTTGTGCAAAAATGTGCATAGCATTTTTTCACATAACGTTCCTTTTCCTTCCCATTATAAATTATGAATCATGTAAACATCATGAATTACAGAGTTTTTTATTGGTCTGGGGTTTTTATTTTTTTCCCCATGACCCTAAAAACAACTTAATAGAAGAATAATTATAACAGGCAGTATGGTAAATTCTACCATGAAAATTATTTTTTAATTCTACTCTTGTCACTATGTAACCACACAGTCATTTGCTTTAATTTCCCTAGAAAACTTGAAATAACCAAACTACAATTTTGGAACACACACACACACACACACACACACACACACACACACATTTCCACTGACTCTGAATACAAAGCATGTTTATATTGCCAGAAAGAAAAATTGGCCCTGGTTAGAAAAGAGATGCATATTAAATATATAATCATTAGCCTCAACTATGTAGAAATTGCCTAAAAGTATGAAAACAAGATGAGCTCTAAATAGCTTAGAGTAAGGCCCTGGTTCATAAACTCTTCACTAGAGCTCTGTCACTCAATCAAGAGTCTCCTGAAAGCTTGTACTGTAAGAGCACAAGGAAAAGCGTAAAAGAAAAAAAAAAAAAAAAAACAACAAAAAGCACCCAAACTGAAAGATTCCAGAGTATGGGAAGCTCTCCAAAAGTGTAACTGAGCAGTACTTTAAGCCAATATTTCTATGTGGAGCCTTACCTTTAATGCCACATTTCTTTAGAGAGATGAGCAAGCATTTGTGATTTCCAGTGAACCATTTACATCAGCGGCTGCAGCATGCTGACTGAATGTTTTATAAGCTTTTTTTTTCAAGCTGTGCATATGATAGCAGTACAAAAGCATAGGTAAAAGCAAGGGAATCTGGATCTGAGCAGTTTTTGCATTTGCCTCAGGCTAGCTGAAAGGATGTTCTGTTAGCTCAGAGGCAGAGAGACCCACTGGAATATTATGGGTTTGGGTTCAGTTGCACATCTGTGATAATTTATCTGTGATAAATGTAAAAATTGCAATAAAGCAGTGGAGAAGGCATAGCATATTCCAAGAGAGGAACGTAAAGGGAAGGGACCTGTAAGGTACCTCAACACGTACAGTCTAACTCCAGCCTTCCCATACAGTCATTGGAGAGGGTTAAGCTTTCAGCGTGGGTGCTCTGAGTCACTGCCTGGAGGAGCTCAAGAGGTGATTATTTATTCAGCACATTAACCACATAGGACTATATAGGAGGTCTAAAGTTCAGGAGCTGAACATGAATACTCCCCAGAAGGTGTGGAGTTTGCATTTCTTTCTATTTGCCACTATCCCCATGGTGCCTGTGAGCTCCTCCAAGCCACATTATAGAAGATGAAGAAACTTTCTAATTTACACCAGCCAGAAACAACTGCTATCAGGGATCAAGACTAAAGTTTCTCTTCCTATGTCTTCCTCTCTGGCAGTGGTAAATACCAAATTATATGCTGGATGTTTGTCCCTGCACAGAATAAAGTGGTCAGGATAAACTAGCTGGGTATTATTTGCAGGCAAATAAAAGAAAATTAAAACCAAAAAAGAAACTCCCTACTAAGGACCCTCATCCATCTGTTTTTCTTTAGGGATGCTTTAACATTAGCTAAATATCACTTATTTACACCTGAAGAAGTTAAATGATCTTGTTCCCATGAACTCTCTTACAAATGCTGTCCTGGCCTGTGATTTATATAAAAGTAGCTGTTCCCTTAATTTTATTCACAATAGCTTCATTCTTACCGTATGAACCTGCTTTGTCAGTATTCGCTTTGATTTATGAAAGATTTCAAACTACCAAAATAACTATCCCTTTTCTTTTCATTAAAGCTAATCCCCACAAAGACACTTTCATCTGCTGATTAGTCATGCTTCAGCAATCCTTGCTAACCAGAGGCTAAGTTATTGATGTGTTAAAGATGTAATCGCATAGATTCAAGACCACTGAAGAAAATTCAACGTGTTGTTTGACAGTGTCAGAATTTAGCAGTGTCTTGGCTTTTTGAACCAGCCTGGGTAGCACATGCTCAGCAGCATGGTCAGATCTCTTCAGTTAAGCTACAGGCAAGAAAGACTGTGTTAGGAAGTGTTTCAAGTCCACAGACATGCTGCACTGAAGATCAGGAAAAGAAGGGGTAGGGATTTCCAAAATACTTCAGGGAAGCTGGCGCCCCACCTCATCCAGCATGAACAAACTGAACTTCAGTGTTTCTCAACACTGCACCCAGCCTTTTAAGCCAAAGAGGCAACCCATTTTGCACTATAAATTGTACATGTAATTCATCATCATGGCTCACGTTTCCCCAGCCTTGTCTCATCTGAGTGTTTATTTAGAAATTATCTGAGCAAACCCATCTTGTACCTTTTGATGCTCTGACCATTGTGAAACAATAATTTCTTCCTGGCCATCACTGTCTCTAAGTGATTTTACATTTAGAGAATGACAAGTTCAAATAATAGAATCAGTTTCCCATGAACTTTTTATCATCGCAAATGTTTAATGTAATAGTTTGATGTGCTGTAGATGTGCTAAGGAGAATAAGGACTCGTAGAGCTCTAGAACCTGTCTCTAAAACCTAGAAGTAATGGAGGTCTTCAAGACTAATCCACCACCCAGTGAAGCAGCTTGCATCATGCTTTAGAAAAGGGGACATGACAAGCCTGAACTGCCACTTCCAGCAGTCAGGACCTGTCTGACTCAGATGTGATTGGCAGCTACATGACACATATTTAAGTTCATCAGAATATACCCTTCTCACAGCTACACCATAACTTCCTCAGGTATATTCAGTGTATTCATGGTTGATGCTTCAGTATCTTGAACTTAATAGCTGTGTGCTGTCTAAGAAATTAAACATGAGTGAGACCTGCTCTAAATCCCAACTGACTTTACAACTGGCATGTAGAGGTCTCCAAGCAATAATCAGCTTAACTCTTGTGCAATCACCTTTTGGGACATAAACATATATTAATTTGCCATTACTCATAATCATCAAGCTGAAATAAGAACCACTTCACTCAGGTCTTCTCCATCTTTGCTGGACAATTGCAAATTAGCGACAGCAGGAGGCCACTGTGGATGTCACAGTCAGCCTGGGCTGGAAAATGGCTCAGCTGTTTTTGGCTAGTAAGGAACCTGAACAGATACATCCTGCTGAGCCTGTGCTGGCTGCCTTCTGGGCTAGGCCAAGTGTCCCCAGGCTGAAGGAGATGACAGCATGGAGACCCTTACATGGACGCTCAAGTGGGCCCTGGCCCAAATGACACAATTGCACCGGCACAGGAGTTGGGCTGGCTCTGTGCACCCACCAAAGCATCACTGCAGGAGTCCTTCTGAATCCACTTTGTGCTGCTCCTCTCCCACGGCCCCGTTACACAAATAGCCAAGCACTGACTGCACTACGATACCACTTTGTCCCATTTTCAAAACTGCTGCGTGGATGAGCCCACACTCCCTCATCACTCGTTCTGTTAGATGAGCTACAGGCTGCTCCAGGTTTGGACCTTCTGTTCCATAATCTTACCATTACTTATGTTTGACCTGGATCAGCACAGACATATGCCTTTCCTGTCTTCTGTGATTCAGTCTCAAATGCTGGTAGACTTGGTCCTCATTTCCATTTTCATGTAGTGTGATAGAAGACACCAGTGATGCTGCTTCTGCCATGTCCAGCCTTGTACTCATAGCACTCCTTTGTACCACTGTGTTTTTCCCCACGGTTGACATTTCACCCATATTATGTCAGTCTTCCTTACTTTGCAGCATAAACTCATTATGTGTCCTTACTGTTTACAAAATCCATGAGCCAGATCAGAATCCCCCTTTGCTTATGGATATTAGCACAGAGCAGTATGTACAGGGTTCATGGAAGCCAGCTTTCTGCCTCCTTTCTAGCAGCTGCTTCTTCATCTGGTGTATTTCTGGATGGACAGCATTCAGTTCCAGGGCACATACGGCTCCACAAGGAATGTTCTTGGAATCCTCTGGCTGAGCTTGGTCTGTGGGCCCAAATCCACTGAGCACATATAAATTGTCCATTGTTAATTTGTGCTGGAAAGCCCCCCTGAGTATAGGAATATGCCAGGAACACAAATCTCTGAGATCCTCTTTTCAATTGAAATGGCTTCTTCTGGCTCACTTCATTTACCTTTCAGCTTTGTCCTGGCCAGCTAAGACTGATGACTGCTCCACACACCGTATCAATGATTTGCTCCATCTAGGCACAGATCACGCTTGGAAGGGGCATTGAACTCTGGACTGCAATTGGACCTGGTCCTGCAGATTGCCTGCTGCATGATGCCCTGTGGAGTCCTGTGTCAGCCACTCGTTTGGCACTGCTATTACAGAAAAATAAGCCAAATGAGCTTATTGAGACCTCACCCCTCAGTTACAGTAGAGTTCTGCATTATCTGCAGCTGGGACAGTCTGACCTTAGGCTGCATGGCAAATGGAAAAAACCCCACAAACTCTTTCAATGCTCAGACTAAATCAAGTCTGCTCTGATTTGTGTCAGGGTCACCACTCATATCTGTTTTGTGATTGCACATTTAACGCAAGAGTATGCCTATACCCTGTGCAGCCTAAAGGGAAGACTTGAATTTGACTTCCCTTTTGAAATACCTTCATTTCTTCAGTTTGAGGAATGATCAGTTACTGTGAACAACTGATCAGATTAAAATGTACAAAATCACTCATAATCTGTATATGTCAAATTCCAAGGAAATCAGGCTATTACTAGTGAAGAAAGACAGCACAGAGGAAAAGCATGTTTTCACTGTGACCTGGCAGTTCACTGACTCAGGCTATCTGTACCAGATCGGTGAAGCAATCCAGAATATTTCAACCAGCTGGGTTGGATAATGCTGACACACACGAGGCAGAGCCAATAGTTGTATCTCACAGAGGCTGTAACAGTCCTCAGTGTAACTAACAGGTGGTGTGTTGTTCCAGAGGCTTTGCACGATTCCACCCTAGTTTACGTCAATGAAAAACTGTGCAGTTGGCATCCATATTGACTGTCCATAGACCTCTGATTTCTGTGAGTAGGTAAGTACTGATTACACAGGTAACCAGTTTGTGCAGCTCTTTGAGTGACTCTTCATCCCCACTGCAGTGTCTGGACAATCACATACGGATATGGTAAGGAGTGTGTCTTGTTCCTTTAGCCCAGGCATCATTTTCACCTGATACTGAGATGAGCACCCAGTTCCTTCATCTCTGTTTTGCAGATGTCATTGAGAACCAGCAATTGATTCCTTCTGAAAGGACACCCCATAACTCAGTTGGCAAATACTGATGTATATCCCTTTGCCAATGGCTTATCAACACTTTCTCACCTTGTTACCCAGGATGATTTTACAGATATCCTCCTAAGATCCTGACAAGATTTCTTGATAACAGTATGACCAGAATGGTAGCCATTAGATAGCTTTCTAAGCCCTCCTTTCTTTTTCTTTCAGGTCGTTTTCTTTGTGGAGAGTTAAATTGCAGCAGGTCTTATCCTGTGACACAGGTGCCACTAGCAATAATCAAAACACAAACACCTTCAGGTGATACACAAATACAAGCTGAATGCTTCTGCTTCCACATGGCCTGGAACACAGCTAGCAGCTTCTCTGTGATGGCACCTGAAAAAGCATACCTGAGGACCCTCAGGCTCAGAGTAAAATTTACCCATGCAAAACAAGCTACTTTCTCTGTTGAGTACTTGGGCATGTTCTTTGACCTCCTTACCTGTTGTTTTTACTCCCAGAAAAGTGTGAAGTTTGTCTTCAGTAATTTCCTTGTATGTCTCCTGTAGTCTTCCAAAACATGCTGGTGGTATGATTAATGACATAGGAGTGGATGAGCAAAAATATTTTCACTTTTTCTGTCCCAGTAGCTGTATCTATGCTAGTATCTCAGACTCTGCCAACCCTGAGACCTAGAGGCATGTTTTGGGTACATCCATACTCCTGAGTTTTCTTGCCCACCAAAGCATGGGAGAGGTGGATTCATTCTACCTATGGATCTAACCCATGGCTTGTGCCATCTCCTTACACAGGCAGGGAAAATTCTGGGAGAATTTTACTTAGTATTAGCCAGAAATATGCCAGGCACCCTAGCAACAATTGAGCAACATAAACACATTTTGGTGCCTGGGAACATTTCTTGGTACTATTGTTTTATTTTTTCCATTATATCGCTCAAAAAAACTTAGGCACTTTTTAACTGCTTTTCAGTTGAATATCTCCTACATCCAAGATCCAATTACTCAAGGGTAGTAATTCCTGGCTGGTAAAAGAAATCCTCCTGGAGAGAATTTGAGTGACAGCACAGAGATTTTTATTTGTTTTCAGGGCATGTCCAGCACTTGGTAATATGGCTGGAACATTCTGCTCATGCTTGGAAGTCTATGGGACAGAATTCCTGGTCTCACCTCTTGTTCATATTCTTTGGCTATTCACAGCATAGAAATTGTCTGGCTGTTGTGCAGACTTATGGAGAAAGTAGGGTGAATCATACTTGTAGTGTGAATGTGTCTTTTATTCCAGGATATTCTTTCACTGGAGAAGTTCATAACAACTGGTTGGGTGTAGGGAACCTGAATCTGATGCCATGCCATCTGTATAATTTCTGCTGTAACCCATAAATTCACTAGTGAGTTTCTCTCTTTCATACTCCTTGAAAAACAAAAGCAGCCTAAGTTATTTCAAGTGGGCATGTTGAAGCCTTGCTGGTGTAAGCACTACAGGGTAGGACAAACCATCTCATTCTTTGACAGCGGCAGGGGATCCTTAATGCTCCCATGAATCCAGGAATGGATGGTAACAAATGTTTTGTCTGGTGCCTCTTCATCAAAGTTAGTGGGATAGCCACAAGCTAGGGTGTTTCTACCTCCTCCACTCTCATTATTGCTTAGAATCAAGTGCCAGAATAATTAGTTCATTGCTGAAGAACTTTACAATGCTTTCCTTAGCAGATCTCGTATCCCACACAAGGCAACAACTCACAGGTCTGAGTCCAAGGACAAGAGGGTATTCCAGCTGGGACTGGGAAAGAAAAAAACCATGATGTTACATTACTTGAAGCCAGTTCATGTAGTCCATGTCCTCCACTAGAGTACCACCCACCAGTCCAGATGACTGGATTCATCTCATACACTCCCAATCGAGCATACAGGACAGACAACACTCACAGTGTACATAAGAGTGATAAAATTCAGTTCTTATATCCATGTCAAAGGGCCCCAGGCTGTGGATCACAATGTAAATGAGAACAGCTGAATGCTTTTCCATTTTTGCTTTTGTTTTTACCATGGGGTTTGAAGTGTCACATTCTGTAATATAACTTCCCTTTTCTAGTCACAAATGACATCTGGCTACTTTCAATAATAAACTTGAAGAGAGGGGACATTTCCTTTCAGCTTTTTGGGCCCCTTCTTAACCTTCAAATTCCAACGAGAGCTGAGGAGAAGGAAAACTTTTAAAAAAATAATCCCCCAATGATTAAACTTACCAATGGAGAAAAACTTTGCTCCAAGCCTCTGAGTACCGTTTGCCCCACACAATCTCAAACATCTGACACAGTTAATGCGTGAGGAGCTGTTTGCTGCTCCCACTCTCGTTCTTACATCATACAGAAAACCCTTGCAGGAAATGAAAGTTCAGTCAGCCTTCTCCTCCCTCAACACCTTGAGCTTACAAGTCTGAGACAGAAAGCATACCAGGAAGAATAAAGGTGGGGTAAGAGCACTGGAGAAGCAGGCCAGACACAGATAAATCACATACCTTGATTTTCCTGTCTGGAACAACATTCAGTTTTCTTTCTGGAGGTGCTTCTGTGAAATAATCTGGGTTTCACTGAGCAGGAAGTTTTCACTATCTATCCCACATAGGGGCTTTTCATTCAGGGTTGTGTAGGCTGAGTCTGCTTTATGCCTGTGTCACCTCAGTGGGCATTTTTAAAAAATACAAATAAATTAAATAACTCTTGCTTTTTAATTAAAAGGATGGGCTCCCATCTCTTGATGTACCCACAGTCTGAATATTCTTGTCACCACAAGGATGTGGTGGGCCCTTTGTTTGTGTGGAAAAAGCATGCTTTCAACCAGACTCACCCAGCTCTTTCAAACTGGGAGCAGAGAATGGCTGAGGTTATCAAGATGAATAAAAATTGGGGAAGGCACTGTGAGCAGAGGAAATGAAAAGCTCTTTCCTCCTTCTATTCTCAGTCAACATAAATACCTCACACATAATTTTAAAGGTTCAGGCCAAACCACTACCAATGGTGCAACACGTAGAGGCAATTTAGGGACTGTGAATGGAGCTGCAAGGCCTCTTCCTGATGATCTACAAGAGCTTCTTTCAGAGCCAATTCAGGACAAAGGAAAGATTCCGTATGGTTTTCCTATGGCCCAGATAGTGGCACCATCCCTGCCACTGCAAAGAGTTAAAGGTTTTTTGAGATAAATGTTTTTCTGTTTCTGATGAAAACACAATATATGGAAACCAATTTCTGTTGAAAATATTGAAATGCTAAATGGAAATGCATGATTCCTGCTTCCAGTTCTGCCTGCCTGCCCAGCCAGCTGCCTGCTCAGCTCCCTTCTAGCTCCCTTGGCAGGTGCAGGATTTCTGTCTTGCTAAGTGCTTGTAAAAGCACCTTTTGGTTCCAAAACACTAGGAAGTGCCACAGCAAGAGTTGTCTGTTTTTGTTAAAGCAAATATACAGCTATTGCCAAAGCAAAGCTAATGAGGACTGCAGGAGCCAGGCAGAGATTCAAACTTCTGGACTGACATCATCACAATCTGAAACAAGAAAATTTATTTTAAAAAAAAGGTACGACACTTTCCCATGAACTCACAGAACAGTAGAATGCCCTCCAGGTTTCTGTGGAATACGAGGCCTGCTTGTGAGTCTCCTACCAAAAGGCACTGGCAGGCCACCCCATCTGGTGGGTTCACCAGTGCATGACTGCTCCTTCTCAGGATGCAACAGGCTGTGCCGTGCAGCGTCACCCAGATCCCTTTAAATGCAGCCCTCTCCTTTGGAGGCAAGTTGCATTCCCCCGGACACTCCCTGGGAGCACATTTCCCTGCAGAAAAATGCAAGTGAACCTCTTGTGGTGCACGAAGGAAATGCCCTGCATCGATCCTGTCACGTCCCACAGACGTGGCCAGCTTTTATCCTTTTGCTGCACGTGGCCCCTGGGGCTGTAGAAGTCTCCAAGGCTCTCGTGACTGGTGGTGTAGAACTCTCTAAAGCAGTTGGGAATTTAGAGTGTTGTGGTGCAGCCTGCAAGATCTTGGACTATTACCTGGTAACACGTGATGGGAAAAATCTACCAGGGAGGTGTGGCTCCCCGGCTGCCCTTGTTTACAAGGTTTGTGTCCTGGCATGTCACCCGATACCGTGCCAAAGAGCAGCCTTGCTGCGAGGGCATGCGCACGCATTTTGGAAATGAGAAAACAGCTGTAATATCAGTGTCCGTTTACAGAAGAGTCCATCATGGGAGCAAGCAACAGAGCTGGTGAGCCTACTGCCATTGTGAGGCTCACAAAATCTCACTTCAAACCCCACAAACCCGAGATTTAAACTATTGTCATACGACTGGTCTCTTCCTCTGTGCCTTCAGAGTCTGTGATCCTCCACGGCTTGTGCTTCTTACAGCTTCTCTTGCTACAAGGCTTCTAGGAAAAAGAGTATGGAATCTCCTAGGATGAGTCACAGCATGTGACCACACTTCTGTGGTGATGCAAAGGAAAACACAGCAGTGCTGGTTACAGAGAGTCAACTCTAAGCCCCTGACTCTGCCCGAGGACACAATAACTCAGGCCATGTCACTGAACACGGGTTGCTGACTTCAGAGCAGGTGTATACTGTTCCCACCTCCCTCCCTCCGTTCAGAGGGGATGCTCAGGGAGTCAGCTCAGCTTTCTAGTCCATGAGAAGTTCACCCATAGTTTACATTTCCCACTATTTTCTTGGTGACTAACAGTGTTACTGAACTCTGAGGAGAACAATCTTTCTGCTGCTGGGTGACCAGCTTGTTTTGCACGTCCCAGCCTCATCTCTGGCTCTCCATTCTTGCAGCCTGTTGTCCAAACACTTCCCTCAAAACCCTGTGGTCCTGTGCTTTATAGCCTGTCCTGCATCTTCCTGACCTGCTACAAAATCTCTTTCCAAAAGCTATGATTCATCAGTTTGTTCCTAATGAGAGTCGTTGATCAAAGCAAAAATGTGGCTCGTTGTACTTGCCACTATCAGGGAATCCCACAAGGCATATCTGATGTGAGCACCCATGTTCCCAGCAGCCAGGCAAATTGTAATCATGATTAGATGCACACTGCCCCCAGAAAAGGGCTTGGCCGAGGCGAGTCAGTGATCTGGGGCCCCTATGGGGTGAAAACACTGACTGTGCAAGGAGAGAGAAGGAACACAGAGCTCTCCATGGCATTTCTGGACCCTCTGCAAAGGGCCCAGAGCAGAGAGCGCACGTGGGCACGCACTCAGAGCTCCCTCCCATCCACTGACAGTGTGCAGGAGCGTGGCCTGCCCTGGAAAATCACAGTGCAAGTACATTGCCTGACTGACATAGACAAGTTTCTGTGTTTATGGAAAAATGATGAAAAACAAGGCCTGAGTGGATTCTTTCATAATCAAGATCATTTTCTCTCCCACAGGCAGGAAAGCAGAGGGGCATTGCAAGAGAGGGAGATTTTGTTAAGCGGATTAACATATTAACTAAAAATAAAGATTGGACATATTTGGAATTCTATGATAATCTTGCTTTTCTGGTGACAATAGAAAAAAACTCAAGCTTCTCTCCTCTGCTTTCTATAGTGCTCCAATTCATTCTAGCCTGTTAATTCATGAGTTTATCTACACTGTACATAAAAAAAAGATATGTCTATGCCTAGAGCACATGCTGATATTTGGGTAAAGATGATGTAGTGATTGGCATATTTTGATTCATCAACCCAATGCTGAATACATTACCAGAAGATTTGTTTTGAAATAAAAAATTGTTCTTTTTTGATTTAATCGCTTCAAATGTTTTCCCCATATAGCATCTCCTTTTCTTTTTGTCCATCCAAACTCACAAACCTGATCAGGGAGCGGATTTTTTAGAACTCCTTCTAGCCTCCACTTAGCCTGAAGTGCCAAATCTCCCTGCCCTTCCAACAGCAGTCTTGGTGCTGTGCTTGAGTCCATAGCAGTCTGAGCAGGGGAGGCATCCCTTGGGGATAATCCCTCCTGAGGCTGTGCTGTTTTAACTGGGCCAGTTCCAGCCCTGGAGGAGATTCATTTCAGCTGTCTTGGGTACCTACTGATGCCATGTCCTCCGTGGTGTTCACCGTACGATGTGCAGGCACACACAGGCTTTTGCCCTTCTTCACAATCATAGCTCCTCCTTGGCTTTTTTGCTGCAAATCCATCTTTGACTAAGCAAGTGGATACATGGAGCTTCAGTTTCTCTGTGCTCCTTAGTGTGCCCCCCTCCCTCACATCAAGGCAGAACAGTCTCACAGGTGGTTGGAGGATCACCCAGGATGTTGGCCTGGGGGATTATCTATGGCATCCTTTTAGGAGAGTGCCCAGAAAGCCAACAGCTCCAAAGGGTGGAGGGGACTCGGTGCCTCCACTGCCTGTGTTATCTCCAGCTTGTGTAAATGAAGGTAACTGGTTTATTTTCCAATCTGTCAGCCCTGAGGGGAGCCTTTTGGTGCACACACCCAATGCAGACTTGGTCACCAATTTTACCACTGCAGATGAAAGTTGTGGAGATTTCAGACCCTCCTCCCCCGATCTAGTAGAAAGTGCAAGATGCCCTGTGGGGAATTATTTTGGCTACCCACCAGTGGCACAGCCTGGGTACAATGTGTCTGCTGGCCAGCAAGCAACCACTTACCTTTCTGTAAGGGCAAATCTATTCTAAGACTCCAATCTACCCTACTCTCCTACAGCTTAAAATATTTTCTGCTTTCAATCTGCAAAGACAGCTGAAATCTCTCAAGAATTAATGAAAAATAAATGCCATAGCAATCTTCCCTAGGAACCTTCCAATGGGTTTATATGCATATGTGTGTGTTTATGTATACACACATGCACATACAGACTGCACCGTTTCAGCAGGGGACTTTCTATTTTACATTCTTCTTGGGCTAACACTTGCACTTTAATACCAGATATCACTGTGAGACATAATGAGGGTCATTAAATGTATTTATTAGCTTATTAAAGTGAACGGCCTTCACTGTTGCAGCTGGCCTGTGTTTTATAGAAACCCCAGCAAATCCCCAAAGTCACACAACAGGAGCCCAACACACTTTAGCTGATGACAGAGTAAATATCAAATTTACTAGGGCTAGCAAGTGGCAAACACAGTTCTGGTATGTTATTTGAAAACCTGCCATGAGGCATAATACGTAATTCTCAGCTCATAAGGGTAGAGTTGATTTGGAAGGAAATATGAGAAGAATTTGATAGGATTTAGTAATATTTTCAGGGATACAGTTTAATTATAAGCAGTCAGGAAGCTCTTAGATACTACCTATGGGTCTCAACCATTAAAGGCAGATGAAAAACTTCAGCTGGCTATATGAGCTGATCTAACATGGATTTTAGTCATAACACATGAGATAGATACACCTCAAGTGCTCATATCTTTAACAAAGTCTATGTGTAAAATGAGTTTATATTTTGAGTTAAGTTCAGGAAGGAACAGAAAGACCCAATGCATGCTAATTGTCTAAACAATGTGTACCTGGGAGTGCCCAGGTAAATGCATTTATGTTTTTTCACTAGAAAACCTTCATTTCTCGCAGGCTGTAGTCTGTGAAGGAGCTTTTTTTCTGGTTTTTAAGACATGAATGTTTCTTCTTTCACACTGGGGTTCCTCAACCCCCATTTCAAACACTCGAGGGACTGTAGTAGCAGGGTGCTCTCAGTGACCCAAGCACAGATGAAGGCAAGTATGATGTCAGTGCAGGATGGGGTTCTGCTGCTCAGCACCTCCTCCCAGGAGCTTGTTTGGGGGAAAACACTGCTGAGGAGCCCAGCTGCAGCGAAGCCCCTCACTGTGGGGATGGGCAGGAAGCTCTGCCCCAGCAAAGCCCTAGGAGGGCTGTGTTTAGTCTCCCAGCCCCATAGATTCAGCAAAGGTCAGGATCCTGAAATTGTACCAGGACAGTGCTGCCCTTTAACCCTCACTTTCAGGTAGTCCTGCATATGTGAAGATGATGGGAAAGGCTGCAACTCTCTCAGACATTTCTTGAGCTGTTCCTCCAGGGCAAAGACAAATCAGCAAATCAGATAGATAGATAGGTAGATTGATGCTGTATCAGTAGATGCAGAATCAGCCACGCTTTTGGCTGGAGATGGCTCCAGAAATCAGAAAGGGATTACTCACAAGGAAGTAGACTTTGTTTTTAAAAGCTCCTCTCATCTAAACAGCCCTCTCAAATCTGGTTGGGAATAGTCTCCCAGGACACTGGATGAGCAATGAAGCCAGGTGAAGACAGAAGAGCTGCTCAGCCGCAGTGAGATAGTTGTGACTAAGAATGATGACCACTGTCTGCCTTAATCAAAAAAAAAATAATCCTGTGTCCCTTTTCACTCCCATTACAAGGAACTCACGAATGGGTTTGCATCATTTTCCATAAAGCAGAAGGAAAACCCCTGCTGAGGTATTTTTACTCTCACTCTATCTCACTGTCCTGCTCTAACACCCACAGTTCTCCTGAAGATACAGTCACTGCTTATTCAAAGTTCAAGTGTAGGGGGACCCTGAGCTGTTCTGCCAAAAGCTTTCCCCTTCCCCCTCCACCCCCGCCTGAATCACTGGCAGCAAACATAATGGCAAAGGGTGTCACATTCTTCTTACCGTAATTCTGTAAAGCAGACTGGGATATTTTCCGAGATTTCTTGTACAGCTGGATGCAAGCAACTCTGTGTGTGTGTACATGTGCGCACACCCAAGTGCCAGTAAATCATCTTAAACTCACATGTTTGGAAAATTGCTGGCTGATTTGGCTGTTTTCTCATAACTGTGTGTATTCAAATTATAATTGAAGATTTACGTCTTCAGGCTTTTTTCTTCCAAGTTCTTTGTTAAATTTCATATATGAATAACACGAAAGCGTATCCCAGATAGCCGAAAGGCATGAATTGTAAGTGCCCACACCTCTATACACACTTTTTTATAATGGCTTAGGCTGACATGAGCCAGGAAATTCAGAGTTTGGTCTCACATGGTCTTAATTCATACCTTTGAACACACAAAGTCTTCTCCCTATAGGGTTATATTTTAAAAATAGCCGGTGGGACTTAACCCCAAATTTCTGTGCAACTCTGATTACATTGGCTCTTTCTTTTTCAGCTTTATCTTTTACAGAGTTTCTTGCTCATTTTTCAGAAAGATAACAGTTAGAAAGAGGGATTGGGAAAATATTAATTAGTTTTCTATAAAACCAATGTAATTTTTGAAGTGCTGGGGTATATTTTTTTCATTTTAATATATCTTAAGTGTGTGTTTATTTTATATGTTCTTATCAACACAGTGAAAGATACTGTAATTAAATGATCCAAGGACTCAACAGTTAAGAAATCCCAGAATAAATTGCTTGCACAAGTCTGTTCCCTTTTCTTACACTTAGGTCCAAGGAAATGGCTTCCACTTAGGGTCAATGCACATTCACTCTGGCACTTGGCCTTATCAGATCCCTCTGCCCTCTGTGTCCTCCTGGGTCACTGTCACCTTGACCAGTCAAGGCCAGTCATCCAAAGAGATCATCACATCCCAGCTCTCATCCCTCTTACCCTGTTTTTCCATGTGTCTCCTAAGCTCCTGGCCCACAAAAAACAGAATAATCTCCCAGCTCTCCTCTGAAAGCGTGGTTCTCACTGAAAACTGGCACACCACGATGGAGAGAAATTGGCTGCAGATCAGGTGATTATTTTTCACATACACAAATACACCGTCTATCAACAAATCTCCCACACACTTCACCTGCCACCTGCCCAAGTCAGTAAAGGATACAACTAATTCCAGTTTGCTGATGAAGGCAAAGGAAGGATGTAGGGGATAAGGACAGGAGATGAGAGTTTTAAGCCAACCCACATTTGCTTGAGCTGAGAAGCCTGGACACAGGACAACCTGTGACCGCACAGACCTGACTGTTTATCTGCTGCTGCAGTCAGCAATTTGTCAGGGAGTTGTGCACATCTGGTTGCCTGAGCTGCTTGATGTTTGGAAATTGGAAGATCTCTAGCCACACAAAGGAAAAGGCTTACAGGTCTGGCAGGACTGACTTTGGCAAAGAGCAAGAAAGCAAAACTGCAAACCCTTCTACCCACCCACGTTTTTCCTTGGGCATAAAGATGTCCCATCCCAGCTTGCTTTGAATGTTCATTTGGCCCTTCGGCCAGAAACAGAAAGAAGAAAACTAGGTCCCTGACAAGGAGTAGGTCTTTCTTCTAGGAAACAAACCTGAAATGTTCTGACTGAAGAAGGAAGCATTAGCCAAAGCTGTGCCACCCCTGTCTGCAAAAGGACCCTTCCCACCACGTAGCTCCTCAGAGCCTCCCTTAGCTGAAGCTGAGACAGAAACAAAGGAGGCAGCATGGACTGGACCATGGCTCCACAGCTGAATGTTCTGGGACTTGCCTGGAAAGCAGCTGAATTCTGGTTGCTTATTCAATATTTTAATTTTTAACTCAGTGACAAGACAGTTTAAAAAATGCATTTCCAAGACTCCCCAAAAACAGGCTACAGTGTCATACCACTTCCTATGTTGCCTGGGTGGTTCCTGCATTGCTAAATTTGTCCAGACATGTGCTTCCTAGAAAAGCCTGGGGAGAGGCAGTATCCCAAGTGGAGCACTGGCTGACAGCGATGTGAAACAGGGAGCAAAAGGACTGTCACCTGCAGCATGAGACCTCCAGAGAAAGGATAGTTTCTGAATTTTTTTCTAAGTAAACAGGACTGTCTCAGAGAGACAGCTGACTCCATCTTCTGTTTTTCATGCAACACCTGCAGCTCCACATATTTGGCTAAAGTTTGGGTCAAAAAAAGGGTAATATTAACATAATCAAAGTAATGTAATGGATTTAACTCAGTGAATGATTTCTAAACAGCCCAAGGTCTTTTGGGCTGTGGACTGTTGGGATTCGGGACCTAAAACTTGTCAGTCTTTTCCAAAAATGCCAGTGGGCATTTAGGATATAGAGTATACCTTCAATGACAGCTTAATTGTTCCAGTAAGCTAGAAAGGCTTTTATCCACATGGAGACATTTCTAGTGCCCTCAAAAGTTGTGTTTTAGGGCATCAGTTCTGGTTCTGTTCCTCTCCCCCATTTCCCACTGGGGAGAACAGGACAAAGAGTGCTGAAGACCACAGTCCTGGCATTGCCCACTATACAGCTGATCATAAAGAACATGTAGGATTCTCACCCTGAAAAAAAAAGAGTCTCTGAATCATATCCTGAGTATTCCCTAATCTCTGTATCATCTTACTTACTTTCTTCCAGTTTCCTCAGTTGCATTTTTATTCCCGGCTTTATTCACGGCATCTTCCAGAGCTCTGCAGGTTTACTTCCATTGAGCAGTTCCTTAGTTTACATCTCTCAATACAGATGTTGTCTGTGGCTGAAAAGGATGTCCCTCCACCCCCTCCCAGCCCTACATATTCTGATAAATCTTTGAAAAACCCTGTTGATAAAGAACAGCTTGTTGGTTGCTCTCACTGCCTTGGCAGGTAAGCCAGCCTGGAAGAACAAGGAGTTCTCTACCCTCAAGCCAGTGGAGGTACAGCCTCCCTTCCACTGTTGCCAGCAGTCTCCAAGAGTACAGAATAACAAAAAAAGCACTCCTAAAGAGCCAAGGAAATGTGACACTGTCTAAATTCAGGTAAAAGGTTTTTTCACACTAGTTGCTTTGTGTGGTCAGGAACACTGATGGGGCAAGGAAGCAGTGGAAGCTGTTTTCTTGCCTTTCAGCAGGGGCAGCATCAATTGACTGGGTTTAATATAGTGTCACTCATGAGAGATGTATGCAAAACTGCTGTGAGCAGTAGCAAACTGCTTGCAATGGGCTGGATTTTACACAGAATAAGCCATGGGCTCTGGATGCAGACTGGGGGTGCTGAAAGAGGGGAGGAAAAGATGAGAGCTGTGGCATGTGTGTGTCCATACCCAAAACCCCTCACTACAAAGCCCAAACTAGAAGCTGCACCATTTCAAACAGAGGAAACTCTAGAAAATACAGCCATAAGCAACTGCTCTGTGAGGAAATAACAGATTTAAAACCTAAAATATCTTTACTTCTAGTCCACTCAAGTTTCAGTTGTTTCAAAGGACTTTCTTACAAGAAGAAGAAAAAAAAAAAAAAAGCCTGAGCAGCAATTTGAGCTTATACCTTGTGTAACAGTCTCTAGCTTGAACTCGTGAAAGTATTTTGCTTTATCTTTGATTCAAAACACAGGCTGCTCAGTTCCTTAACACATCAGAGCCTACAGGTTATCTCATGGTTTGCTCCTGCAACCCAGAGTTAGCTGAAGGATCCATCCCACTGATCTATTTTTATTATCCTGTTTTCTTGTTTATTTCCTGGTAGATATTTTTCAAACTCATTGATGGACTTTTTGGTTATAGCTACTAAGATACCGAATGCCCAGGTGTTCTGAAAAACATGAAGTATTGGGTTACAGAATAACTGATGTGATCTTTTGACTTTTGCATCTGACTGCTAGGAAAAAAAAAAAGCATCAATTGTCTATTTTGTTGGAGCTTTTTGTCCAGCAAAGAGGCCAGATGAACTTCTTAATTCTACGTTTCATTTTGGGACCTTATGTGTAATATCAAACAGAGTAAGTGAATTGCATCAATCCCTGATTCAGCACATGCAGACCCTTGTAGCTGAAGTTTCCTCTTCCCCCCACCCCTGACATAAATAAACTCAGGAGTGGAAGATTCCCCACAAGGAAATTTATCTCTTTGACAGTCAAACAGGTGGTGAAGTTAATGCAAACCCTCAAGAGAACTTGGTTGGTAAGAAGGGCTCTGCAATAACTAACCACAATGATTTACAAGGGACTAAATTGCCAGATTAGGCCTTGATAATTTTTCAACTCTTGACTTCATTATTACCTTGTGGATCTGGATCTTACATCACCTCTAGGAATGCCTGGGATCAAATTAAAGTGGAAACACCTGGTTGAAAGTCAGTTCAAAATACAGATTTAAGAACTAGGGGGGTATTTGTTTGCTGGATCTGCTTTTCTTGCACTGTAGACAGCTATTAAATTCTGTTTCTCTGTGTTCAAGCTTTGTTTTCAAATGCCAGTTTGCTTTGTGTTTGTGTTTGCTAATAATCACTGCTCTTTGCAGGCACACTCACTGCTTAGTGATCTACAGATCTGTCATGTGAAGCAGGTTTAGAAGTTAAGTGGAGTGTCCAAGTGAGTCAAGCTACAAACTCAAAGACAGATTGGTTTGAAAAGCTGTGGTTTGACCCAACACAGTATGTCTGTCTAAGGAAGAAGGCAGAGGTACTCATGCAGCAAGGATTTTCACAAAAAAAGATGATGCAGTAGTTAAGATAAAATGCAAATAATTTTTTTTTAAGTAACGTGTGAGAACAAATAACAATTTTTGCCAGGAATCTGTAGCTGGAACAAACCAGTGGAACACTCAAAGGAACAGCAGACAGTGATAAAATGTCACAGTACTGCTACTACACAGCTCTGTTTGAGGAGAGTCTCCTATAAGCCTTTATGCTTTTCTTCCCTCTGCATCTTAGCTGTCCTTCACCAGCTCTCCTGCTCAGCTGGGGAGCTGCAGCCAGTGCTCATGGCTGGGTTTCCATGAGTCAGGGAATTCAGCACTGGCACAGGATAGGCAAAGCTATACGACACTACAGCAGCAGGAACCCTTCACACGACACCAGGTGGAAAGTCAACAATTTATCTAGTCCAGACAGCTGCCAGGCTGCTTAATGAGAAGATGGCTATTTATAGAGCAGAAGAGAAATCCTTTCAGTTAGTTCTGCTGCTGGCAGTGCTGGCAATGGCTGCTTCATCAGTGTCCAGCTCCAGTGAGTCCTGCTGATTTTAATAGGACCCTGCCTGGAGGGCTTCAGATGCCAATTCTGGCCTAACAACCTTGATGGGTGAAAGCAGTTCAACCACACTTCCTATGTGGGAAGACTTAATTTGATCTGGAAGCATTCCTCGAGGATACCACCATGCACAACTGGGCATGACATGCCATTCAGAGACCAGGATACTGGTGAAGCTGGGAAGGACTTGCTGCCAAGTTTCAGCAACCAATGCATTGCTTGGTCCTCTTTAACAGGTGAGATTCTCCCATGTGTGGTGCCTTTCTGTTTGATAAAGATGCATGTGCAACAGGCTCCTGCCTGGGAAGAAGTTAAATGTGCTTTACAGAACATGACTGCCCATGGGCACTGGAGATTCCTGCAGGTATGTGCTCTGTGCCTATGTCCTGGCACATGCACAGGATTGTTTGACCCTTCCAGGACTAAAGATGCTTTCACAGGGTCCTAGGTGGGCAGTGCAGCACAGAGGCTTGAGGGGCAACTTCTCTAGCTTAGAAGGCTGGGCCCAAAAAATCACCTCCATGCATGGACCAGACTGCAAGTGGTAACTCTCTCTCCTGCTTTGTTGAGGGCACTTGAAACTTCCCAGTGTAGGCTGGGAGAGAAGCAAAAGCACAGAGATGATGGTAAATAACTTCCCCTTTCCCCTTGTGAAAATCACATGACAGATGGGGAGCTCTCGCATTGCCCAAGCGATTGGGTTCCTGCTCCCCCTGGGACCAGACCTGGCAGCCCTGGCAGGAAGAGGAGGCCAGGATGCAGCACCTCGGCAGGTGAGAAAGCTCAGAATCCTGACCATGACACTGGAATTGTCTTCAGGGAGTGAGACTCGAGGAAAAGCTCCAGACAGTGACAGAGCAGGAAGTTACAGCAGCTGTAGGAGCTGCGGTTAATGAATTTCCCAGCGGGGCTTTAGCTGTTGCTCTGCCTTGCTCCCTCTGGCCCAGAGTGCCGTATTAGTTTCTCCGCTTCCCAGCCATCCCAGTCCCACAAGCTGTTTCGTGTAAGAATTTTCAAGGCAGCAGATTGTGTTATGAGTCCCCAGTGAGAGTACAATTTTAGGTCCATTTCCAAATATTTAGTAACAAAGGCTTGACTTCCCAAGGTGAATCCCAGGAACACTGACAGGATCTCCACATCTGATCATTCAGGCATTGGGGGAAGGGGAAAAAAAAATAAAATATGCAGGTTTTATTATAAAACAAGAAATTTGGGTCCCACAAGCTCAAGGGTTGAGGAATTTCATGCACAATTTTGTCCCTTCAGTAAAAAGGGGTTACCTTGGCTGACCTGACTGCTCTTATTAGATGCTCTAGGTCTTCAGAGGAGAACCTCCACAGGGGACTGCAAATATTTATAATACCAAAAAGACAGAAAAGGTAAAAGCTGCTTGTTGGAGACTCTGGGAACATTTACCTCCAAGTCTATTATAGCCACTAATTTCAGCTAAAAGTTAGCATCTCTTCCAGGTATGAAGAACTTGGGGACAAATTATGGTCCCTGTCCCCATCTCAGTCACAGCTGCAACCTGGCCTGGACAGTGGCTTGTGAAAGTTACTACTGTTCCCTTCAAGCAAAGGAGAAATGAATTATTTTCTTGAGAAAACACCATCTACCAACAGCTGTGGCTCAGAAGTGTTCTGCCTATACATAAGGATTCCATATTACAAAATAGTTAAAATTATTTTTTAAGACATACTCCCAAAGCTTATAAACTCTTCATAGGCCTGTTGTTACTTAGTTTGTTATACCTTCTAGTAAGAAAAATTACACATCTTCTAATTGCCACATTTGTTCTTGTTTGCTACACAAAATAAAGGTGTAAAAGAGACTGAATGACTGCTTAAACAGCCTGGATATTCAGAGCCACTCTAGTATGCCTCCAAAACTCCCAGGTTAGTCCTGGGACTAACAGAGTGCCTTATTTTGCACATGCTAACAGAAGATGTATTACATGAGTCAGATGTTAGTTTTAAATGTCAAAATTTTTAAAGAATTGAACAAGTGATCACCTCTGTAATTCAAAAATAAAATAAGAAGACAATTGTTTAAATGATCGTTGTTTAGAGTCACTGCAAGCAGAGAAAAGCTGCCATTTTTTATCAGGTGGTTTGGATTGTGGATACAAGAGATGAGGAAATCCACATGTCAATACTTTTGCTGGACTGTTCTAGTTTATGATGTCTCCAGTGGAAGCCTTGGACCCATCTGCCTCATGCTTGTTTCCCACCACGGTGAGGACTTGCTGGACAAGAAGCTGGCAACCCTCAGCATTTCAAGCACTGCAGTTCACAGGCAAGCCCTGGGAAAGCAGAGGTCTTGAGGAGACACTGGGCCCTTGGAGCTGTATCTGCATGAGGGCTCCCACTGCTGCTACCACAGTGAATTAATAGGAGCCACGAGACAAGACCTGGTGGTGAGACCTCTGAAGACACCAATAAAACAAAGAGCACTGACACTAGCTAAATTTGGAGATATTTGGGAGACCTGAATTCCACCCTCTGCTCCAATCCTACTGTTGACATGTAACTCCTTATCTTACATGCCAAAGGTTTAACTAGGCAGAAGCTCTCTTTAAAAACAGTGCAGAGGTCAATATTCTTGGCTCTCAGCATGGCAGGAAAACCTAACATCCTTAATCACGGTGGGATGCTTCCGTCTGCCCATTAACTACTGATCTATGTAGAGACCTAACCTGTGTTGAGTAACATTTGTTCTAACATGGATCCAAATGCACTTGCCTGTTAAGAAGATAGAGCAAATTTAAGCTAACTTTGCTTATCTGTATCTTAAGTGGTTGCATCCGAATGAAAGTTTGTAAGGGCTTGTTTAGATGTGAGGGTTGATGGAAATGGGAGTGTGACAGGCATTCCAAAGGCACTGGCTAGTCCCAAGTCCCAGAGCCCAAAACTTCTTACTCCAGAGCATCGTTCTTGTTTAAGTTGGGCTGAAACAGTTTATGCTTATTGCAAGGTAAGCACACACACACACCTGCACACTTAAGTGCAGCTATTTCAGAATAACTCTTGGGCAGGGCTGAGTGTAGAGGAGCCCTGGTGGAGGAGCTCAGGACTGTGGCTGCCTGCAGCTGCGATGGGGAGGGAGGGCTGGATGTCAGCCCGAGCAGACACTGCGCATGCACACACCCTGCAACAGGAGCTGCTACAGCGGGAACAAAGGGGAGATCCCTAGAGCCATCTTAGCACCCCATTCTTCCTCTCCCACTAAGAACCTGTCCCTGGATACAGCTACTAGCTCTCCAAATGCTTCAGCATTAGCTATTCTCCATATCTTACTGCCACAGCAGCTTTTATTAATAATTGGATTAGGAGAGAAAATCTCCAGTCATCCCAGTGCCATAGGCACTGGCCCAGGCACGCTGTTTGCCAAAATGTTTTCCATCAGAATAGATAACATTTTAAAGGCAGTTTGGTCAGCCTGTACAGACAGGGATGTGTTTAAAGGTTCGATTTTTTTCCAAATACATTGTGGCTCCTTAGCTAAGTGCTACAATTGCCCTGCTTAGGAAGAGGGAACCAAACATCCTGCCAGTTTAACTTAGGCACACACACAAATACTTGATCCTGACTTCTGAACATTCATGATTTAGCTCAAAAGTTTTTTTTTAAATTTTATGGAAGAAATGAATTGTTTGTGTATTGTCAGCACTAAGCAGATAGATAAGTATGAAGTTATTTTAAATATTTTGGTGGTCTACTTAAGCTGTGTTTAAATAAAACTACTATTAATTTCTTCATTTCACTGAAGCCATTATAAAGCCACATTTTCTGTCACTAGATACATCAGCATTTAATGGTCAGGGAAAACCATGGCAGGCTAATTAGAATACCAGGGGGCTGGGGTTTCTGTAACTACATTTTTAACTTTGTTGGGTACTGTCCCTAGACTCCCCAGCCTTTTTTTGCAAGGTGTGTGACTAAACATCTGGAATTTAGGCTTGGGAGCTTCAGAACAAAGCAACACTTAAATAGGTGCCCTCATCAACCATTCTGCCTGATCTGCTTTTTCAGGGACTGTTAGAAGACCTCATCGCTGTGATAGTTTTATTTCCTGCTTGTGGGCTATGAACTTGGCTGCAGTGGAAAACTGAGCAGAGCCCCAAAGCTTCTGTGCTTGGAAAACCTGGGTTTTAATAGAAAGAAACAAACTCCTGAGGTTAAATACTTACCCAATTACCACTTGCATTATGATTATCTGCTTTTGTTGAATAGAGGACTTATCTACCCAGAAATACAAGAAAAATTAGGCATCAAATTGCGAGGTTAGGTTAGTGATTTTATATGCGTCAAATTCTTGAGCAGGCATACACTTTCAGAACCATACTGTCCCATAACTCACTCCTTTATGTGCATTCACTACACAGCTCTGATGCCTCTGAATTTTCTCAAGTTGCTCCTGAAGACAAGACTCATAAAGGTTTGTCTATACACAAAAGTTAGGACAGATTATGTTGGTGTTTGAACGTTAGGAATAATGGTTGCTGCTGAATTATTTATTCATTATGAAGCTAACGGGTATTGTTCCTCATTAGCTCACCTCACTAAGGTCTTCTGCACAAGTCCTTATGATGTAAGGTAAACATACATTTATTGTGTGTTACCAACTCTACATACACAGACAGGCCTAACAGGGAGGGAAGAACTATTTATACTACAATGGGCATCCAGCTTAGGTGCTTCAAGCTGCAGCTACATTAATACATAAAACAACCTACAAGCACATGGTACAGGAAACTACTACCACCAAAAGCAAGGATAAGCTTGCTTGGATAGGCTTGAAGCCTAAACTTGTCTATCTCGTTCCAATGACTGAGTGGGTACACCAAGTTTATAGATCTGGCAACCCCAGATTCTTTTTAAAGACTAGGAAATAGAGGAGAAACCCTAGAAGCCTCCTATAGATGAACCAGTGATGTAAACTGTCCTGCTTACTGGGAAGTGGAACACTACAGAATGATCTTTAAACACCTTGTTTACATGGCTATAAGCTTAGCACTGTTAACATAGGAGCTTTCTGAGAAAACTTTCATCAGCTGCATATCCCATCAGGTTGTTACAGCAAGAAAAAAAATACCAAGGGGTGCACCCACATGAGCTCACCTGGGTTTACCAGTAAACTTTCATGGCACTGTCCTGAAGACTGAAGGAAAATGTTCCTACATTGAGCTACTAGTCTAAAGTGTTAAATTAGAACTTTTACCAGAGCTACTTAAACTGGGCTGGCTTTATGTGAATTAGCACAGTATCAGTCACAGCCCTGAAGTGACACAACTCTCATAGTTTCTGATTGTAGTGCTAAAGGAAACTCTCAACATCACATGGTATTTGCAGCAATTTAGGGCAATATAAACAAGGGATACCCCCTTTCCCACTCCGTCCTGTTGCAAATCTCTTCCTGCTTCATAGGAATCACCCATGCAACTGGGAAGTCATCCAGTCAACAGAAAACCTTCTTTGCATGAATTTTTTTTAAGGTGTGACTAGAGGTGACAGGAGTTTTGGGATTGTTTCCAAAATAGCTCATGCGTATCAGAAAAACTAACAAACTGAATTCTTTTGGAGGCTTGAATTGAATTTAGGCAGTCTCCCACTCTGCAAGACAAGCACTATACAGCCTCAAAAATCCTCCCCCCAGGCAAGTCTCATTCGATCTACAAGGCATCTAGTGTTCCCTTTCTCTATGTGTATCAGTGACTTTCAAATTCAAGATGAAAAGAGAATGAGTTTTAGAGACATGCTCACAGAGTGCGACAGCCACAAGCCACCCCCCAGCCACATAGCTGAAGAACTGAGAGAAAAAGTAGTAAATTTAGAGAAACCAGGATGATCACACATTCAATAATAAAGTAAAACTCTGCAAGCCTTGAAACTTGATTTTTAAGTAAGCATTGTAAATTGGCAGAATGCTTTATAGAACACCTTGGGTATTGATGGTCAGTTTCTAATTTTTCCTTTCCTGTCAGGCTAATAAGTGTCAAGTATCAATATATCAGACTAAAAGTTGCTTCTTAGTCTGACACAGCAGCAAAGATTGAGACATCTTGGAAAACAAAAGTGCAATACAATGATGCTATGCAACAGAATTAAATTTGTTGTACTTGCTTTTAGTGACTTAAGAACATGGGAGGTAATTTGGCCCTGGGGAAATCTTCTAGTGGCTTTTTCAAAAGAGCATGGAATTTGGAGTAAGGGTGAATGTAAACATTTTCTTCTACTTTCAATTAGTTTCTAAACAGAGCTAGTTAACAACATTGTTCTTGACACATACCAATTTTTTATTTTATATGTGTGCTACGTCTATGCAGTAATAACTACAGCTGTACTGAAACTACATTTACTTTTTAACTCACTAAAACTGCATCCACACCAGATCATTTTTTCATAGACCTGAATGCAGCTCTATAGAACACCAAAATTAATATCCTTCATAACCTCTTTGACCAGCTACTTCATCAGTGAGTTTAGAAGACAAAACTGTCAGCTCCTGAAGCCCAGTTTCACAGTACCTACTGACAGCCTTCAGAGATTACACTGTAAACCATGTAGAGGACAAAGTGGATATGGGAGTTGAGCCATAAATATTTGATCTGTGTTGACACCAAAGAGTTGTGAAACAAGTAGTTTGTGTTAGTTCAGTCTTTAAAGGAAACATTCCAATCACCGTTTTAAGGAAAAGGTGGCTCACTTTAATAACCACAGGCATTGGTCACTATTTAACAAGACATTCTAAAAAAGTAATCACAATTTTTCTGATAGTAGTTTACAAGTGGATGGTATACATTAAGATACAGAGGTAGAATTTCACTTTTACAATGCTTCACTAATACAGATTACCAAATTCAAGGCACAAAATTGTTCGCTTTACAAAAAATACTGTAAAAATGTCATTTGCTGTTCTACAACGTGAGTACAACTCAAAAAAATCTTTACACCCTTTCATATTCTGAATGTAGAGTTGCATCAGGCATTATTCTATTTTTCCTTTGCTAATAATTGGCATATGACCAGCACTTACATAAGCAGTTTGTATCTCAGCTGAGTTGCTTTGTCTTTTAGGCACAAGTCCAGTTAGAGAATTTAACACAACAGTTTCCTTGGGGGGTGGGAGAACTCTGTCAGAAGTAAGAATGAGGAAGAAGAAATGACACATGTAGTCCAGAATGGTAAATTGGACTCTGACATAGAGGGAAATGGAACAGAGCATATTTCAAATAAAGTCAACTTGGAAAAAAAGTCAAATTAAATCACTGACTGCATTCCTAAAAAAACAGTACAAGTTCTCTGACAGTACGTAAGACATTCATTTGCCTTTGAATCGGCAAAGATTTACAAATTTCTTTTCATCTGTGTTTAAATAGAACACACACAGTTGCAACAAAAGAGAATTACACCACAATTTGGCCATGTGTCCTTTAGAGAACTTGGGTGAACGAGTGAAGAGATGCATTCACAAACTGTCCTTGAATTTGCTATAAGATCATGAGCAGTAGCTTAAATGGCAAGATTTCCCTCCCTTCCTGAATAACGTAAGGAAAGTCAAACCATTTCTGAAACATTCCATCTTCTGGTTGGAGACAGCTCTTAGAAGCCTTAGCAGACTAAGGAAGAGATATCACACAGTGCATCCCTACAACAAGTAGTATGACTAGTTTACTGTACATACAGTGATATTCTAAAGGACAATGGTGGCAGCTACATTGTAAATTCATTCGAGTTACCTATCACATTTCCCAAGTACTCTAGTCAGTTTTATTTACAGTATATAAAAATCCATTGATTTTTAGAGTTCAATACACAGGTTTAGGACCCAAGAGAATGCCACAGTAAGATGTTGACATTTGCATCTGTTAGATGCAAGTGCACTTTGCAATTCAGTCATGTAACATTATTGCATTCACCTATAAATGTTAGTCCATCCAAAACTGTTAAATTCCATTTTTTGCTTCATTGTTGTTTGTAGCCTGTTTCCGTTGAGCGATGAAGGGATACATACACTTGTCCGCTCCCAAAAATCGGTACATGCATACAACTGCTTCAAATGGCAGGATACTGGGAAAAAGAGGTTACAGATTTGTCAGAAGACAGCATAAAACAAAACTCTGCTTACATGCATTTTTAAGTATGTGTACTTAAGTGCACTATGCACTTGGTCTCCTTAAAAGCAATATAATACCTGTTGAAGAGTCTTCTTAAAAGGCTTAAGGGATTTTTATTTCACGGGGATACTTTCAGAGAGAATTGAAATTCTGGAGTCCCAACCATACAGGCAAGCAAAAGGAGAAAGAAGCTGTTTATTCACATGCTTCCATCTTACACCAGATTTTCTGTTTCTTCACAAGCAGTGTGATAGCTTGTTTTTAAGAAGAGGGGCAGGGGGAATGGGGGGGGCAAGGGCTTCACAGAAGACCTGGTAAAAGCAAAGCATCTGCTAAAAGCCACATCAGCAGAGGTCATCAGACATTTAAGATATTCTTTAATGTGGGATTAGTGTTAGTTAATGCCATTCTTTGATCACCAGATGTCTAACAACCTTGATTTATATTCTAAACTCAATCATCCATCCTCAAGAAGAAAGGTCCAAAGTAAAGAGAGTAATTTCCTTCCCCCCCTCCAGATAAAATTCCAAGAGGTGATTATGTGATGGATACCTGGCTACAGATCCTCCCCTTGTTCTCACAGGAACAAAATACTGTTTTTATTTCAAGCTTAATACTCAGGGGCTCTAGTGAAGGAATAAAATGGGAATCTTCAGCCCCTGGGACTAGCAGCAGGCACTTAGTCTGTGGCAAGCAGTACAATTCCAGCCATTAGGAGTAATGACCACTGAAGCACCAAGAAGTAGATGTCACTGGTACAGGTGTCTTCAGTGCCAGCAGTACTGCTTGTGCAGTGACTGGAGGGCCTTTGATCTAAAGGGTGCTGCCTGGGGCATGGATTATGCAGAAGCTTTGATCTCCCTGTTGGAAGCTGAAGTGTTGAACCAAGAAAACCCAAAGGGCTTTTGATGTGGCTGCTGCTGCTTCGTAAGGCACCGCTTGTGCAGGAAGTACTGAAGCACCCTCTGAGCTTCTGGGTGAAGGAGTTAGTTCTTAAATATATTGACAATAGCCTTCATCTGGTGTCAGAATAGACACATACATCTCTCTTCCAGGAAAGAGGTAATCAGTGAAGATACCTCTATTTTTTGGTGAACCTGTCTGCCAAGGGACACTTGAGCCACAGGAGAACAACCACCTTGTAAATGGAATAAATATCACCAAGGTGCTCAGTTTCAACCATCCCTTGCAGAAAGAAAATAATACAATGCTATATTTTATAGTTTCCTCCTACACACTACATATTTAAAACAAGACAGACGCCTGTGAAGCTGTTCTCCATAAACTAGAATTCAAGTGATGTCATATTACAGGAATTGAAGCAGCTTCTGCATTATCCTGCATCATTGAAATATCAGCCTGGTTACAGATTAAAATAGTCTTCATCCTAAAACTGCAGTGGGTTAGAATGAAAGAAGTAATTCCTTTAAATAGACCTTCCACCAAACTTAGACTCTGAAAATTGGTTCTGAAAGTACCAATTTTCAGTTTATCTACCATATCCGTGCAAGTTCTGAAGAATCTGCAGGTTGGAAGGGCCTTCCCACACACTTGTTCTAGAAACAAGCAGCTAGCGATTCCTCTGCTGATAGCTGCCTCATGCCCCATTCCTAAAGAGGAACCCAAACAGTGGAATTAAAAGTCTGTTGAAAAGAAAATAGGAATCCAAGGAGGATGGAAGATACAAGAAGGTTAAAACAAAGATGCATAGATACACAGGATCTGTTAAATGAAGCTTCGCAAGCAAGCAACCTACAGGCATGCTAGCCACTAGAGACTTACGAATTCTAGCAAAATGGCACCTATGGCCTGTGTGGGTGGGAGGGTGTTTGTACCCAGAAACTGGACATGCTCATGTATTTTGTGGACTGCATTGCCAAATAACTGGCACTTCAGTTCTTACCTTTTCATGAAGGTGACCATATACATGAGGCGAGGTGTGCAGATCATTGGCTGGTCTGTAAGGATGGCCCTCATAGCCTGTTTCACACAGTATTCAGGTTTCAATGGTGGAAGGAAAGGCTCAATTTCTTTTCTGGAACATTTGATTAAGACAGATTAATATGATACCTAAAGGACCACAGACCCCAGTGAACAGTTCATTCACTCAATTTCTTTGGAACTTTTTTATATTCACTGTTAAGTTACAAAGACTATAGCTCAAAACTTGCATTACCTCTGAACAAAAGAACATAAGGCAGTGAATTCAGACAGTCTCTTTGAGTCTAACACTAACATATACTAAAGCAGATACAATATTTAATATTTTTATGGTAACACTTGAGTTACCTTTCAATACTTTTATGACACTACAAGCACAGAGCAGGAGAATTCTACTCACCTGATCCTGCACCCTCTAAACATTCCTGTATCTACAAGATAAGGGCAGACTAAAGTAGTTTTGATTCCATCCTTTTCAGCAGCCTTCAATTCATGGCTCAAAGACTCATGGAAGCCTACAGCTCCAAATTTGCTGGCACAATAATCCTGTGTTGGCAATGAACGAAGCAGGAAAAAAAAAAAAGGACAGATATGAATGATGTTCAAAGCCAGCATACCTGAGGTGATTCTGCACAGATTTTCAAAGCAACAACAAAAGACACCCACTGAATAGGGCATCACATCAACTCATTTATCACTTTACTTTTGAGGTAATTAGCACAGAACCATGAAAGCAGGAAAGCTGAATGTAGGAGGATATTACCTTGGATTCAAGTCTTTGAATCAGGCAGGCTCACATGACAAGTTACTCCAATTACAGTTTGCTTAATAATAAATGGTGCAACAAAGGACTGAGATACCTAATACTACCTTGGGTCAGATTTGAAAAAGCTTGAAGAGTTGGCACGGCATAGGTGTAAAAATCTTAAGTATTATTTTTAAGGTTAGTTTCAACAGAAGACACAACCAAGATTTGAGTTTTTTATGAGATACACAAATAACTCAAATGCTACTGCTGTCTATGCAATAATTTTTTATTATTGCTGAACTTAGTGTGTTTTCAGTTGGATATGTCCATCTCTGTTGGTAGTCACACCCAGTCCAGGAAATTTCTTGTAGCTTTCTCAAGACAGTAAACACTCTAAAAAGCCCTAAGTTACACCATCTTCATTCATTTATGTTACGAAACATTGCAGTTTAAGGTCCTGGGTTGAGCCTTACCTATACACAAAGAAGCCTATGCTTATGGGGTAATACGACCATTATTACTTTAGACACCTTAATTAATTTTCACTAACTGAATGCTTTTTGTTCACACTTGCATTTGTATTAATGACTCAAAAACTACAAGTTCTAATGCTAACCTATTTTTATGCACCAGACAAGCCTCACAAACTGGAATTCTCAAACAGCTTCTAGTGAAGCAGGCAAGCCATATATTCTAAAAGGTTTGCAGTCATTTCCTTACAGAAACAAGAAACATTACTTCTGAAAGCCCTTGCCTTTGGCTTCAAGCATAGCACTGAAGATCTTGACAGGAATAGGCTGAATGGCACCTTTCAAGTTCCTAAATTTATCAGGTAACTCAAAGGTAGCCTGGCATTCTGAAAGCCCCAGCCCCTAGGATTTTGCTTTAAGTGCCAACTCCACCATCCAAGTAAATGAATGCAATGCCTGCCCAAGTCCTGTGGCTCCCACTCACAGGGAGCCATGTGTTGATATGGTACTCAGCACCATAACTTCCAAATATCTTTGAAGATTTGACCTTATTTCCTCTAGCTGATAATATTAAAAAAACCCTTATCTTTGGCAAAAAGTGTCAAATTTTTTTTCATTACAGTCTAACAAACCTCCACTCCAGCAGTACTGAATAACCCCAAGGAACTTGCAACTGTCACAATGTGTCCATGGTTCATTTCCAGCATCTTGGGAAGGAATGCTTTAGTGGTCTACAAAGTAAAAAAATAAACAAAAACAAAACAAAGTACACGTAAACAACATAAACAAAAAACCACAATGACCAAGTTACATTAGCAATGACTTCTCAGAATCTCTCAGTTTATTATCAAGAATATAGAAATACAATCATTGTACAGGTTTTGAACTTGAGTTTGTCAAAAATGCTAACAGAAAATCTACAGCTTGTTTGTGAATCCAGATAGCAAGGAAGCAAGAATTCTATCTCCAGAAATCCTAAGGTTAAAGGATCAATTGAGCTCAGACATGTTTATTTTTTCAGAAGAGACTAGTTATCAGAAGGAGATAATTTGACCTTAAAATGGAAGTCACATTTTTTCAAAGATAGAAAAAGAAATGCAAAGTGTTTAATTACACCATCCAGCACATCTCTGTTGAGACCAGTACCAATTATCAGTTCTAATTATTGACAGTGTTTTTTAAGTTAGATATTGCTAGTTTTATCCAAGTAACTTATTGCCTTAGGCATTTTATATTAAAAGAAATACTACAGGTAGAGTTTTTGCTGTTGTAACTTTTTACCTACAATAGAGCCAACATCTGCTAGTTTAAATTACTTCCCATCTTTACTAATATCCACAGCATTGCTATAGCTAAAAATACAAGATGTATATATCTGTTACTAATTCCTTAAAAGTTTAAAAATAAAACAAAATAAACCCAAAGCAAGTCTCTAGATGAAACTTTAATTTTAACCTCCAATTTTTATGTTGATTATAACAAAGTTTGTTTTTGATTAAAAACCTGAGTCAGAGTTAACACCTTTAAAAAATGAAGTTTTAAGCAACACATTGAAGGTACTTGCTGGAAGATCACTCCTACCAGAATACCTATCTTTGTCATATCTCTCTTCGGAAGCTGACTCAACACTTCCCAATTTTAAATAAGTATTAAGGAGAGCACCATATTTACAACAAAAATCAATGAAGTAGTAAAACGGCATGTGTAGTTATGATGTACTTCAGCTTTTATATTGTCAGTGTACTATATGAGATCACTTTTAAATTGCCCAAGAACTTCAGACAATGCTTTTTAATCACAAACATGGCTAGTTAATATGTTAATCTATTAGTGACAGAACTACTAATCTATTCCAACTCACTCAGTACCATGAACACTTTATCCTCCCAAAAACCTACTCTTCTCATGCCAGTTGTATCCAAACTCAGAGCATGCAAATGCCCCTTAAGTATTTCCTACTTGCTTAATTGTTGGTCTGAGTCTTGTCAGCTGCATTCTTAAAAAGACATGCAAACTACAGCTGAATCCATCTAATTCCACTCTTATCCTGTCTGCATTTTCCAATCACAGACGTCAGGACAGTTTTGCTCTAATGATTTTCACATGTTCTTGTACAACATTTTTGCCTGCAGGTGTTAAATGACTAATCCAGACCTCCTAACACCACACAAAAGAGTGTTTTCACTGGACAGCTGGCAGATGATAGAAGATTAACAGACCTCCTGACTCCTTGCTTTTTCTACTGTTGATTCATACAATTCCTAGATTCTGTCATAACTACATAACAAAGCTAATTTTAAAAAATAATCTGAGAGCAAGCTGCTTTGCATTTGTTTCTTTCCTCATGGCAGGGATCTCTAAACCTCTTACACAGAGCCTTGGACAAGAATTCAGTTTGCTGTTAAACTAATCTGTGCCAGGCACACAAAGTTTCAGCCTCTCTTCCCATGTTGCATGGCAACAAAGCCCAGTCATCATCGGGCAACGCCACCCAAAAAAGAGGCTTTGCTTGGACGGCGCTGAAGTTTTACAGAGTGTTCTTTATTTGCAGCCTGCCTTGCACACTTCAGCACCGACGGTGTGTACGCTAACCCTGATCCTCCGTGCTGCCCCTGTAAGACATCCATGCTCCCAGCCCAGTCCTGCTGAACAATTTACTCCACTCCCCAACATTTGTCAGCTCCATCAGCAGTTTCCACTTACGTCTCAGCTATCTGTCCACATCACATTGGAATGACTGATTGCCACCTCACGTTGCCAGAAAGCTTGATAATGCAGACTGAAGCTCTGGCTGCAAACCACAGCAACTACAGAGAAGGGGCCTTGAAGTTTGTCTTGGGGGAGAGAAAGAAGGGAAAGAAGTAGTAATGGATTTTTTCCTACCACTTTCAAGGCATGAGTCAGTATTGTCTTCCAAGAGATGAACATGCAAGTGCACCAAGCTATTACCTTTGCTATGGCACTGCTTTTTTTTAATTTATTTTTTGTTGTTGTTGTTTTTAATATGGTGAACTATGGCTATGTGTCTAAGTGTCTATGTTTAGCTTGGCTGAGGAAGAGAATTTTAAGAGTCATATATGTATGTGTATATATATATAAATATGCAACATAACCAGACTAGTAAATTTCAGAAAGCCCATTCAACTATGCTAAACTATTTCAAAGCATAAAGATTACAAAAACCAAGTTTTCAGAGCTTGTGGCTAAAGTTACCCATTTTCAACCAGATGAAATTGGCACATGACAAACACAGCTTGTTGAGGACACTTTCGGGTGACGTCTTCAGCATCTCAAGTGCAGACTTGAACAACTCCCAGCAGCAGAACTACAGTTACTTCATGTAAGTCATCTCTTAAAAGCCATTTATGGCTAAACTGGAAAAAACCCACAGCTCCTCTGCTTTAAAGACAATTAGAAATTCATGGAAATCTTTGCATGAGATCTCAGTGTTCTGAGATAGCCTGCTCAGAGCAGGCCCCTATACTTTGTCATGGCACATTATCCCACAAATCCACTTAAAATCTGAAGCTGAGGGAGTCTACAAAGATAGCATAACTATCATATATAGAAAACTTAGCAGTCAACTATCAATATCTCCACTAAATGTATGTCAGGGAAAGTCATCTCAATTGCTGCCATCCTCCAGCCATCTGCAGCAGCTGGGAGTCAGCACTTGAAAAAAACAAGCACTGTCAGAGGCAGACACACCCTACCGGGGGATGCATTTCCAGGCTCAGAGTAAAGGCTTGCCCACTGCTCCTCCCAGCTTCCTCTCGCTGGGAAAAACAATCCCAAAGTGAAGTTATTCTTTCGTGGTATAAAAGCAATCCCCAAATAAATCAGTGTTCTTACTGAGCTTCTGGCACCACACACCTCCTTGATCAAAGCAGCTTCCTCCATACTCTGGTTCCCAGTTTTTCCACCCCTTACATAAACCAGAACAACCTAGTTTCTTGTTTCTAGTTTCTTTCAGCTTCAGCTACATCTGCCTACCAGACCTGAAGTCTTCTGTATGCTTGTTGTGTTGCTGACAAACTAGTTAAGAGTTTGACTGGTTTAGGGCAAGATGCCTCCTGGGTGGCCTTCCCATCTGGAGTTGGTCTGAACAGGTACACAGACCACATTAGTCTTCTGAGGCGATGCATGGACATGCTAATCCTCCATTAAAAAAAAAAAATATATATNACACCAAGCAAAAGATGGGCTTTGTCCATGGCATTAGAGGTCATGAACCAGGCCCCCAAAATAATTCAAATCAAGTCAAGTGGTTTAATCGAACTATCTGCCTTCTTGTTTGATCCTTGAAGCTTCAGATTTACCTCTCACAGCTGCAGAGGAAGACATTTAACCAAAACATAGAAGTATTTAAAGTCAGAGCTGGGTCATTTATTCATGACAAAAACACTACTGTTTTCAACACTGAGGAGAAACCAGTAAGTAGAATATAGAGGATGAAAGGAATTGTGATGCATCAGGGTGAACAGTCAGGGAACTTATACAGTGTTCAACACCAAGAAATGCAAGTTAAGCATCTTCTTCACCCAAAATTACCTCCTTTTTTTTTTAAAGAAAGAAAAAAAACAATAAAAAACCAAAAGCAAAAAGCAAATCCCAAAAGCATAGTGAGAACATGAATTTTCTATCCTGCAGTATACTCTAGCTAGACAGAAACTAGGTAGGATAGACAGAACATATAAAGCTGTTGTGAATAGAGTAGAGCTAGTTTTTCAAACTAGTTCAGCCTTTAAGTTTTTTGGAACCTAGAGATCAATTTCTAATCTTCTGAGCATTTTCCTCTATGCTTTTGAATATACCAATACAACCAAACTATTCCCAGTAGCTGTAACCAAACTTCTATTTAATGTGCACACAGCTTAAATGACTTATTTCTCACAAGTGTGAAACTGAACAAGCATTTACATGTCACTTCATAGCTTTTGTAATCTGTTCTCAACATTTTGGTTTACGGCAAATTAACTTCTAACAGTCTAGCACTTCTTCCCTCCCCTTCCCCAAATTCTTTAGTTCCATTCTTAATGAAACAAAACTCCAAAGATTGTGCAACACAAAGAGGAGCACAGCTGCAGTGTCAAGACAAATTAGTCTAAATACAGCAAATGAGAATATGAAGAAATACTGTGTTTGGGAAAGTGATTTTTTTAATTAAATTTTGGATTAATTATTTTTAAAGAAGAAAGCAAGCATCCACAGAAAACAATGTTAGCTGTATGCAGCTCAAAACAATGGATATTGAATGCAGAAAGCACACCAAAGTAGAAAAGTATGTGCTACCTCATGTTCAGAGAGTTGCCTTTACAGCAAAGAAAGAAATAAACAGGTACCAACACATAAGGTCCTTCGAATTTCTCTTTTCCAATACAATAAATTTCTTCATACTTTCTGCTTTGTCAACAGCCTGTTTAAACTATTTTAATGGCATAAACAAACTGTATTACTGTAAGGTTGAAATACTTTTATGCTAAAGTATATGCCAAAGCCCATTTTCCATACAGCTCCTTCAGGTAAGGAGCGTGGTTATTTTTTGAGGCTTATTAAAAGAGATGAGTTTTTACATCACTAGTTATACACAACGGTGGTGTACTGGTATAACAGAGAAAACATCTTCTCCCAAGCTACAGCTATTCCTGACTGCTAGAGCAACTGCCTAACAGCACAAATGAGTGCACTTTTGGGGAAATGTATTGTTTCATCTTCATGTTAAAATCTATTCAGGCAAATTCAAGAAGCCAAAATGGTGTGGTTGGGCAAGGACTCTCATCCAGACATCTCTGGGAACTAAGGTACCAGAGATCACAGCAGCCTGCTGCCACACTTTTGCTAATTTGTTAGTTCAGCTAACAGTGACAAGGAAAGTTTTTAATCTAAGATACATGTTATATCCTCTCTCTCCCTTAACATGAACATTCAGTCGTCTTTTCTTTCCATTCTTCTTCACAGCCTACAGCACAGCACACTGCAAGATCTCTTACTCCTGTGGAGGACAGCATGTGGCCACTCCACCCCAGAGCCAAATACAGATTTCTGCATGGCCCAGTTTCTTGTTCCATTCCAGTAATTAAGAAGAAATGCACCAAGGTTTGACAAAAGAGCACCTCTAACTTTTCTGCAGTCTTACCTGTAGTAGGTTTGTACAAACTATGTGGTATTGCACTGATGCACCACTATATATGGTGAAAGGGAAAGTAAGGTGCCTGAAAGGCAGAAAACCCCTATGGCAAGCTTATCAGTAAACACACAAGTTATTTTCAGCTACACTCATATAGCCCAGCTTATTTCAGAAGACAGACAGTTTACATACAGCTTATAAACACAGGTTAAATCCTCACTTACAGGATTACAGGGGAAGTCACCACCAAATGGTTTAGGAAAAGACCTTGAAAATACACCGTAGAACTCTTTCATAGGAGGATTTACCCAAGTTAGGCAATGTAATATCCAGAATGCCTTCTCACGCCCCAAAGTATGAAGTCGCAAGCCTGCATTTAACCATTTACTTTCCTTCTAGCTTTTTTATTTGGTTCCAAAGAGAACTGAGAATAATTACTTGCCATTTGCATGATCATCTTAATTACTTTTCCCCCATAGCCTCCACATCCTTCCTGAATTCCCCTTTAAAAGCATCTCTGAAATGTTAGCTTAAGGTGGGAATAGTAACTGCACTACGACTACATTAAAATACCAAGCACTGAGTTGAAGACTAGAGAGACCACACAATACAAAGGATGTGGCTCTGACAGTAACAGCCTGAATACAGCAGGCAGACAGAAGTCTACAACTACTGTTGACCTTGCTAACACAAGGGACCAAAGCTGTACTTTAAAGGACCTCAGATGTCTCTACTGACTGTTTTCAAGATCTGCTGGGCCCCTTCTGGATAATTAGCCACTGTCTAAGTAAATATTTGAATAGCTGTGGAAATTAGAACTATTTTTGATCTTTGGTTTCTATTCTCAAGAAACAATAATGAACTATAGGTCAGAATTACAGAGTCTTCCTAGAATAATGAATTAAAAAATAAAGTCACATTTCTCTGAATTTTTTTATAGGACTACCCAGATCCTTTTAAATCAAAAAAGGATCAGGAGATAAACATGACATCCTCAAGCCAAGCTTCCATAGGTGGCTGTGTTAAAGCAAAAAAGGAAACTAATCATGGATTGTCCTCAAGTGTGCTTTGCACAGGTCCTGCATTCAGAACAAAAAAGCTAGACCTTCCAATATTTCATCTCAAAAGAAATCCCCTTGTTATTTATCTCCTGGCAGACAACACAACCTTGAAGTTCTCACTAAATGTTTATTTGTCCTTCACATAAAAACCCACTGTTTTGGGGCCACGGGGATTTCTTTAATTTTGAACTGCACCAGCAGTTAATGCTTAACATACATGCACAGTAATAATGCTACAATTGCCTTGCAGCCAGGAGCCCATGAAAGAAGATGACAGACTTAAACAAAAGTCTATAATGATGATGAGTAACACAGAAGCAAAGCCACACATACACTCCCCAATACCCTGGACAGCCTACGTTAGCAGACAGGGTGAAACTACAGATAAATCTACTCAGTTTAAGAAGTGAAGGTAATAAAATAATTACCTGCAAGACATAAGTCACAAATGAGAAGAAACATCAGTTAATTTAAAACTGTATTTAATTTACTGAGAAATAAGCATAATTTTCTTCTCTCCTAACTCTACATGAAATACTGCATTGAAGTACATGAAGTCTTAGATGAGTTAAAAAAATAAGCTATTACTTGATTCAGTTGGTTTATAATTTATTATTAATTTACAGAAGTAATTTTCTCTACCCTCATGACCAATCTACATACATAAAATCCCCTGCTTCTCAACAGACATATCAAATCAGCTGAGAAGCACCAAAGCTGTACCAACTGAGATTAAATCTTATTTATGGAAGTTTGTAACTGGGTTTGTTAGTAGCAATAAGCATCTGTCACACCATTTGCTGAAGCACAAGTATGCTACAGCCCACATTTACATTACTACATTGTTTAGCATTTGTATTGTTTAGGGTTCAGTTCCAGAATTTCTCCAGTTTTCAAAGCCAATAGTCACCACTTTTCTTATGAAGAGTTCACTTATCATAGTGGTTCCTCTTTTACATGGAGTTAACTCATGTTGAGTTTATCAGGCAAAAGCTGAAACTGAATTAAACAGTTTTCTTAATCAGAACTTAGTGCCACAAAGCTGTTTACAATGGGTAGACAGTAAAGATAAGATAACTAATGCTATTAAACAAAAAAAAAAAACACACAGGAAACTAATACCACTAGTTATCTCTCAGACATTAATCATTGATTTCCACTCTTCACTACTAGAACTAATTATGCTATGCCTAGGGCAACTGAACATTGCCTGACTAAATTGCCTTTTGTTAACAAGGCTTAGTTGAAAAAGGCTGTGTCTACAGAGAAGGATATGAAAACTGCTCAGGGAAGGACACTGCAACAGAAACTTTTATTACTGTTGCTTTATCACATCACTACATTGTCTCACCCTCCTTCCTTTTAAGGGCTTAATTTCCTGTGATCTTACCCCAAACTGGGGTAGAAAACAGCTTTGTTCTCCCTCTCATCTGAAGTTTAGGTTAAGTACTCAAGAACACTACTTTAGTAATACAATTCTGACTTCAGAAACTTGCTTCTTGAGCATCAAGGTGAAAAAGGTGTCACTGTAGGCTTTATAGTGCTGAGCTCCTAATCAGACTTCAAGGCCTCTTCATTAAAGCTTTTCTGCATCCCCCACTGCTGCATCAAACTAGATTTTGTGTGTACCATAACCTACAGCAGGGGTTTAGGTACGTAGAACACAGGCAAAGGTAGCCCTGATTTCTCCTTAAGAACACTTTTTACTTTTGTTTAGGAGTCACTAATATATATAGTTTCTGGGCATGAAGAAATTCAGATATTTGAGCTGAACTACCCTTGTTATCATTACACTAGCAAATGGAATTAAGAGCCTTTTTGTTATTGGTATGCAGTCTCCACCTTTCTTCTCCCGAGAACTTTTGTATTTTTTCTTCCTAAGAGATTTTAGATTTACATGTTTTTTTAAATTATTTCCATCCTCACATGTCAGGCCTGTCCTGTAAAGTGTCCAATCTTTCTAATGTCTATATGCCACCAGTCATTCCTGTGCAAACATCTAGTTGCCTTTAAAGGACATGCTTGTATATATACAAAACCATAAATGCACACCAACTTGTCCATGTTCACCTGTACTTGCTGATATTGCTTGGCTGATGTACAAGTGCTTCCTATATATGCAGCAGTACACAACTGCTTCAATCACTGATTAGATATTTGGACTTCTTCCCTCCAGAGTCTGCAAGTCTTTGAGTTCATATGGCTTTGAAAAACAAAGCACATTCTCTCAGGCTGCCCAGAGAGGTGGTGAAAATCTCTATCCTTAGAGGAATTAGAAAGCTGTTTGGGCACAAGCCTGGGCAACTGGCTCTGGATGGCCCAGCCTGAGCAGGGGAGGTGGACCTGATGACCTTCAAAGGCCACTTCCCACCTCAGCCATTCTGTGATTCTCCACTTAAGTACACCAATTCCCTGGTCAACAGCCCATTCCCCTCTTCCTCTCATAGAGGAAGAGGTTCATAAGCCAGCAGAGACCTTGCACTCTTCATCACTGTGTTAACTGCAAGTTTATCAACACAGAATCTTAACTAACTGGAAAGGATGCCAACTCCTCTGCTACATCTCTCCTGTATCTCTCTGACAGGAGCTCTTGCCTGTAATAAATTATCCTGCTCTGAAACAGTGTCTGTTCTACTTCCATTTCTCCTTCTCCTTTAGTCTCAAGTCCCTTCAGCTGGAGGGAGAGCCCAATGAAGCAGTGCAGAGCATCCAGCTGAATTTCTTGTGGAATTAACATATTTTCAGCCAAGTTCAGCATGTACATGTACCATACTGTTTTCAGAAACTAATTATGTCCCCCTGGCTATCAGAAGTCCTCCAGTAACTACACTAACGTGCCAGCTTCTTTAGGACATTCTGAGCTCTCACAAACAATGTTCTGCACTTTGAATTTTAATGGTTTTAAAGCTTGGTCAGAGCAATCCAAACATAGTGGATTCTTGACAGCTAGCAATGGACAGGCAAAAAGGAGTGTCCCTGCCTAAGCCATGTAAAAGTGCAAAACATAAATTGCCAATGATGTTTGTTGTAAATGCCAAAGTAATCTAAAAGATGAGATTGAATTATAGAGGTAAGATGGCATAGTAAGAGGGCTGTTGGAGGCCCAGCTATGTGTTTAGTCCACCTTACACTGAAAAACAAGCAAGTCTAGACCAAAGTGGAACAAATGTATACCTGCACACTTCTCCAGACAGCACAAATTTAGGGCATATCTAAGCATGATAACTGAAGGTTTCAAAGTACTCGCTTTCAAAAGACGACCTCTTGCCTCCTGGTCAAAGGCATTTTATTAGACAAGCTGATATTTATTCTCCCTAAATATTAATCTCAATCTACTCTCAGACTATCATAGCTATCCAACCACAATTATTATTCATTTAAATGAAGAACTACACAGTTGGCAGCCAGTGAAAAGTAAGATGCATCTTAGAAAGTGAATCCTTCTGCTCAAATCTACCAGGTCAGTATTTGAGCTTTCTATATAGCCAAGACTAACAAAGAGCTCCAATATGGCTGTGACAGCACAGATACACTCCTGCAAATTCAGGAATTTAAATTACAGTCTAAGTAGGTAGCAGCACCAACCTTGTATTCTTCCACAGGCAGATCTATCAGTAAAGATGACCTAAAAATAGGTTTATTCAGATGTCGAATTTGAAATTACCTTAGAGTTTTCTACTCAAGTGAAACAGGAAGTTAACACTTGCTTACTCCCTTCCACAAAAGGTGGTTTAAGCCCTGAAGTCAAGTGACTAGAAATTCTACTTTGTTTATATACTGACAAATGGCTGTGTCAAAGGATTTGTAGCGTTTCAGAGCTATGTTGACATTAGTGTAACAAACACATCAGTCCCTCACCTTCATTAGCACAACTTTGCAGCAAATGTCCAACCATTTGGAGAGCAGTTATTTATTGCCAGCTATTTGATAATCTTGACAAAAATGAAAACATGCCCCTATGAGTCTGCGAAAAAGCCACATAACAAATTCATTTTAGAAAAAATTATTAGATAAGAGCTCAGAATATTTTGTTCATTGAACAAGAACACAATCCAACTTTTAAACACACATTTTTCTCCAGCTTGCCATAAGCTTAGTCATCTTCTGGAATATTTAGTAAAACTTGGTATTTTAGTCTACAGGTTTCCAAAACATTACTAGAGAACAGTACTGTCAGAACTACTTATGGAAAATATGAAGTCATCATTCATGTTTTATGATTTATGTAGCAGGCTTTTTAAGAAGTGGCTAAGCAGAAAAGGACTGTCATATTTTATAGATACCTTAAGGCCGGTACCTCTGTAACAATGCAATTGCTAGAGTATCTGCAAGCAGATGAAAGTTGCCCAACTCAGTCCCCAAGTCATTGTTTTGAATAATTTCCTTTGTAACAAGGAAAGTGATTCTGCTACAGCTGAATCTCTCACAAAAGGAACAAGACTAGAAGCAAAGTTTCCCTTTCCACATAGCAGTCTTACTTAGTGGAAACAAAACTAGGGAAGATGATATAGCTGAATAGAGATTTAGCTTCAGTATTTTTTTAGTAAGACCCTAAAATACTATGATTTTCTGTGAAGTAACTCACTGAACGAGAAGTAACATTTTTAAAATGAAGCTTTAAAATTTTTAAATGAAGCTTTTAGGTTTTTAAAAATCCAGGTGTTTATGTTTCATACTTCTCCTCACCCTTCTACAAAAGGGTGTACAGAAAATAAACAGTCTTAGCAGGTAAATTTTTGCTTCATAAGCCAACAAAGGATAAAATGATCAAAAGACTCCAGCTAATACAGTGACTAAACCAGCAACTAATTCAATTTTCAAAGATTCTGCTTGCACAGGCATTTTAAACAAACATCAGCAAACTACTCACTTTCTTAGGGGGTGAGTTTTCAGAGAGAGAGAAATACTTCCTTTGCCTGTCTGTGGAAACTATGCTTATTTCCCACAAGCTGGAACATGGCTCCAGCCTGTTTTTTTTCCACATTCTGTGTTAGTAAAACTGATTTCCAGAGAAGTCAAACAGTGCAGTAGGCACAGAGATCACAGTAATCAAAGTATTGTTTCAAGGTAAATAAGCTAAAGCTGTTAACACAACATTATCTGATGTGTACAGAAAATTAGCTTGCCTTTATCTAAGGGTTTTTAATAGTTGTAATTAAAATACTGCAATCTCTTTTGAAGTCAAGTTGTTATATTCAGACTGTTATGCCAGTGGAGGATTTGCTACAGCCTGGAATAATTTATGACTACTTAATTATTTAGAGGATGTAAATCCTACTCAAAAAAACCCAATCAACCAAAATAAGTCCAAGAATGAGGTTTCACTAGGATAATCACTCTGTTCAGCTATATGATTTTATCCTATTCCTCTTCACCTTTTCCCCCACACACTGTCTACTCCAAGTCTGAAATGCTGATGAGGTGATTCTAGTCTCCAAATAGAAAAACTAATCAACTTCGGCAAGAAAATTAGCAACTTTCCTCCCTGCCCTGCAGACAAGTTAGTGAGCTGAACCAGCTCACCCAAACATCAGCTGAACATAAAAACTAGTGCAAGGTAAGATACAGATTCAAGGGATGGTCCCACAAGACAGACTGCCACCATTAAGCTGCCTTGTAGTTTCATCCTAGATGAACAGAAATTTTGGACAAGTTACTTTTAAACACACACTTGTGAGCTTTTTCAAAACAACGCTGAAAGGGGGGGTGCTCGAGAAGCTGTCACACAAGTTCAAACAGATGGCAGAAGCAACCAGCACCAGGGCACATTTAGGTGCAGAATTCAACAGCCAAACAAACTTGAATTTCAAAAGGCTCACACCAAGTCAGCCACCTCAGCTCCACAGCTGTTCCAGCATTCCTTGGCCCACCATGCCCTCCCATCCCAGTTGTGATAACTCACTCATGTCAAATGTTAATTTGACTGACATATAAATCATTTTACTAATATAATTATTTACAAGAAGAGAGTGTTCATTCAGAAGTGTAAGCACAGATGTAAATCTCCCCCCACTGGTGACATATCTCCTTTCAAACTAAACCCTCAACCCCCCAAGATTCTCCGAATCTCAAAGTCTATGCCTACTTACCTATATTGTAACTGCATTTTGAAAGACTGAAAGACTCTGTAATTTTTAGCAGACTAAGAAGTCTAAGACCACAGGTAAAAGCATATAGCATCACGTGTAAATCAGCTTCAGTTTGCCTTTGCAGAAAGACATCTGCCATTTTTCACAAAAGACAGAGAGGTATCAGTAACTCAGTTTTACCATCAGTGTCAATAGCCAGAAACCTCAAAGGTCAAAGGGAGCAAGGCTTATCAAGTGAGTGATGCACTGGCTTTTACACACAGAGAATTGTGGAAAGATTTAGTACTAGAGTACATAACAAAAACCTTTCTTCCCTGCAGAAAAATCCCAGAAGTGAAATCAAAGCATGAGAAGCATTGGGAGAGAATAATAGTTCACAGCTGATAAGGATAAAAGTAGAGAAGATTTAAGAAGTGCAGTGCTAAAATGACAGAGATGGTGCTAGAAAATATAACATTCATCTTTCCTCAGCCTGTCTAGTCAGAGTAATAGATGACTCTGAGAGCTATGAAAAAGGATTGCTTACCCACACAGATCAGTTAAGACAGGCCTTAGGCAGTGATGCAAACACTGGGTTAGTAGGATATTTGGCTGCATCATAATTAGGATTGCATTTCTCCACCATTGAGCACACGAACACAGCTGTCTTCTACAATTCTGCTACAGTCACTTGGTTATTACAGAAAGTTAATAACTTAATGACATAACATTAACTTAGCTGGTTTTCATAAAATAAAGGTGAATGTTACTTGTAGATGGAAGAATCTGGAACTTTAAACTCCATTGCCCTCCTAACCTTTACAGGACAAGAAAGGCATACACATGGTCTTTTAGATGAGTATTTCACTGAAACATTGAAGAGCTGCTCTCTCCACTTGTAGCAAGGTTAGGCACCACACTGGCAAAGACCATTGTCACATTCAAGGTTTTCCTGTCTGCCCACATCCTTCACAAGTAACTACATAATTGCAGACCAAAGCCAGGTCAAAGGTTTTTGCTTATTCAGCTGACCTACTGCGCTCCATAAGAAGGAGGAATATAACCATCACACTGATCACTCATCCAGGACCATGCCTTCAGAGAAGATTAGCAATCCTGAAACATTCACACAGTTTGCTGACAAGTCTCCAAGCCTCAGAAAAAGTCACAGGAGACTAAAGAGTGAGATTATCCCAAGTGCCTTACCTCTACAAGCTATACTGCAACTCCAGCTTCATTTTAGATGGATGTAGAATTTCAAGCCACTTAATTATTAATACTTCAGATATGTTTCATGTAGTCTTAGCATGGTCTCTTCAGGACAACTTTCTCTTTCCTTAAGTGAACTTTCACAATGCTTTTCTGTGAACCATTATGGTTTTCACCTGAATTCTTCAATCTTAATATAGTTTAGTGCATGGAAGTAAATGGCTGACCACACCTTGTGCTACCACCTTGGACACCAATCACAGGCAGCAAACAATCCATGGGTCACAATCTGACAATCTCTATTTTCTGTTCCTTGAGACTCTAAGATCCATGCACCTTTCAAATAGTGCAGCAAATTAAATTCCAAAGTATGTCTGAGAAAAGCTGTCACAAAAGCTTAGGTGTAACTGAAGCAGTTCAAGGAAAACATTATGGAAGGTCATTTTCGAGTTGTTAACTGACTGGGATGAAAATCAAATACTTTACATCATCAGTAAGAAGGAAGGGAAATGCACAAATTCAGCTGTCATTTGAACAAAAGAAGTCAGAATTCTCCATCACACAAGGAAGTTGCTCTAGCACAGAAAGTGTAAGTAGGAAGGCTGGTGTTGTAACACATTCAAAGAATCTTTAATATGATTTCCCCACAGCCCTGAATGTTGCTAACTAACCAAGAGTGCTGTAATTTATTCTGCTCACACTCCTTGATAATTTGTCATCAAGACGCAGTAGACAACAAAGAACCAGGACAGAACAGACTCAATAGCCCTTAGGGACTATAGCTGAGAAACATGTGGAACAACTACAGTTAGGTGGGCAGCACTGTGGAATCCCAATTATAGATGCTCAAACTCATGATTCCCACACAAGGCAAATGAAGAGGCGTTTTGCATAAGACTGAGACCTACCTACCACCCCATCCCTACACGCTCAATTATGCATGTTGACTCTTTGCATGCATATATTGCCAAAAGATTCATTTTTATCCTCTTCCATTACTATTCTGAAACTGGTATAAGATCGCTGCTATGGTCAAAGCTCAGACATACAGGCACCTAATTAAAGGGTCTGGGTTGGTGTCCCCATCAAAAAAGGAAAACATTAAAAAAAATTAAAAAATGAAAGTTTTTTAAGTGATCACTATAACTAAATCATGATTACAAAGCTAAGATACAGATATACACAAATTGCAAGATACAAGCTACAAAATTAAAGACTGCATGATGGTGACTGACAACTGTGCTTGACACAATGCTAGTCCTCGTAGACCACAAAGTAAACCCATGAGGAAAGCTCTGAACCAGCAGTATTGTGCCCACTTTAACTCCAGAAATATATATCCACCCCTTTATTTTCTAAAACTTGTGCTAAGTACAGTGCTTTATAAAATGGGAAAGTGCAGTTTTCTAGGGCCTCCATCTGGAAGAGAGTATTTCCTCATTTGATAGATTCCTTCTATTTTTTTGAGAAATGAACCCAAAAACATATGAACAGCAGAACCATACCAAAGCACTTATAAGTTTTAAGTATGACTAATATGACTATTTCCATAGCTAAGAGTATGATTACTTTTTCCTTCATACTCACTACCCAGCATGCTACCACAGTATATGAAACACATGTGCTGTCCAGGGTAATTTACTGGTGGCACGGAGTAGGAATAATTGAGCAAGGGTAGAGTTAGTTTTGATGATACTTTTTGGATCACATACAAATGTTTTGCTTGAACTTGATCTGGCTCATTTTTCAAAGAAATAAGTCAAGAACGTGTAAATTAAACTAAGTGAACTTGCATCTTGGGGTACATCATCATGAAATTACAAAGAAACCAAGGAAAAAACCAATTGAAGCTAACTTCACTCATCTGAAATACTGGGTGGCCTGTCAGTGGAATATTTTGTCTATATTTGATCATAGGTGCTAGAATCCTAAATTTGATAGCAAAAATTAAAAATTATGCCAACAGGCCACAAGACTCAGCAGGGTATAGTTTCAAATAACATAAGCTGCATTTTCTTCTGTAGAAGATTCCATGTGCACACTATGTGTAATACCTCTGTATTTGAACTAAAACTACAGGCATAAGGGAGCTTTATTTAACAACAGGGAGCTTGAAGAGAAGACAATACATAAATACTCATACATGATAAATATAGACTCTCCAAGGCTTTAGCAATTCTGTCAGTCTAATGAGACTCATAAGTACAGCAGCTGCATCAATAGGTATTTGATTTAGTAACTCTGTATTAACCATCTTCCCAAGGTATATTTAAATTTTAGAGGTTTTCATGAATGCCCTAAATACCTGAGTACTGTTTCTCTCTCTAATCAGTATCTATCTCCCCTGCATCAATGTTGGGCCATCTGAAAAACTACTTCAATTCCTACAGAGATGCCTGCATACCTTCAAAAAATCAAGCAGCTGTAAATAAATGAACAAAACTACCCAGCCTAAGAAAGCAGTATATGAGTCTTTAAACTCTGGGTCCTAGTCTCTCTATATGGATTTTTTTTTTTAATATGACAGAGCTGGAGCAGAATGCTTTTGCTTCCCCCTTATGGTAAGTTGAAGGGAACTCTAGGAGGAAAGCTTTAAGCTGAAGTATTTGGAGTATCCACATGACAGGGAGACAGATCACTGATCTCTTAGAGCTGAATACTGAAGACCTGTTGTACAGAAGGATCTTCATGCCACCATTTCAGAACCTGCTCATCGCCCTGCCCCCTTCCCCAGCAACCAAAACTAGGATTGCCTAGGTATTATAGTGATGTCCAATATTACTATCTACTTATCCAGCAATACATTATTCTTCCAGAAAAAGTGTTAGAGTAAATACTAGACTCTCAAATTGTCCCAAAACTAAGAGTTTGTAGTTTTATTCAATATGGTGCCATTCTCTAAACCACAGCACTTTGATACTTAAGCTTTACTGTAAAACTACAAGAAAAAAACTCCAATTCCTAAATGCACTAAAATCTGATTTAGCAACGGCTTTAAGTTATATTGTGACAACATTTTTAAAATTTGAATCCTGACACATCACAGAAAGAAAATCTGCTAGTCTGTAGAAATTCAGTTCTAATAATTGACAAGTGCAGCCAAGTAAGTTAGTATTCTTGCAACAGACTGGCAGGAAAGATAGTGTTACACTCCTACAATTTTATGCATCTGCAAATTATCGTAAACCAGAGCTGGCTTATTTCAAACTGGGAATGGATTTTGTCCCTATGTTTTCAATATCAGAAGCATTCAAGTTATCACAGCATGAAATAACAGGTTTTTAATACTGCAGTGGATTTTATGCTGTGGAAATTGCTACATGATGCAGTGGTGACATTTTTATATAGAACACTCATAGGAAGGATTACACAAATCATGCATGTCAGCAAAATGGAAAGCATCTGTTTAGGCTGTTGCATACTGCTAAGACTCTCTCAACTGCCAGTTTGTGATATGGTACACAGCCCAGCTGGAGTCACAACAGCAAAACGGTGACAGATTTTCATGTCACTGCCTACTGCAGAAGTTGGGCAGCCTTCTGGTGGTAGCTGCTAACATAAAAGCAAGATCAGATCACCTGCATTCTGCATGGAGAACAGGCAACAAATCTGATGTCAAATGTTTCAAAGGACAGTACTAGAGCCTTATTTTCAGTTTTTATATAGAAACACATTGAGGCTTGATTAATGATCAAGAGATGGAAAAGAATTTCCCCTGAACCACGTTAAAAAAAAACAACAACACACCAAAACCCCAGAAAGTACAGACACAACTACTGAAGCAATATTACATGCAAGGTCCATGTCTTTACAAAATCCATTTACAGCTTTTTGGACTAAACACCCTCCAAGAATACTTAAAAGCCTACATAATGCTCCAGAGTATTAGCTTTGCTTTTGGACCACCAGTTTAGCTGACACAGAAAAGACTAGCTGTATAAGACTTCACACATCTAGACACATTGTTCTATTTAAGTCAGCATTGACTTGCATCAAAAAAGTTGGCTTCAAATCAGCTGATTCAGATGATATCTTATGAATTAAGTAGTATTACTTTCAACAGAAGTCCACCCACTATTGGTCAAGCCAATCTTTTCTGGGATTATGGAGGGGAATACAAGGAAAAGAGCTTTGCCAACAGCAAAAAAATAAAAGGAAAAGCAAAGCAGGACACAGAATCTACAGGAAGTTTACATATGAACAGATCCTCAATTAAATCTAAAGGGTGTTGACTACTCCTTTAAAACTTAAGCCAAAATCTCAAGTTCCGCAGTCCAGGCATAGCTGTACCTTCTTGGAGTAATTTTTTTTTAAAGTCGCTTTACACTAACATTTAGAGATGAATGGAACTGTTACGGAAACCCAATCATAGCAATACTAGACTCTAAGTTTAGTTTTCTATTACTGTAAGAGACTCAGAATACACAGAGTGCTTTAAAAAGGTCTCTGAAACTGTTATAAATAAGTGTATGACTTAGGCCTGAAAGAAGAACAGCTGGAGAATTTAGGATCCTCCCATATTTTAACTCATGGTGATGTCATAATTTAGAGTTCTTGGAAACTGTCAATTCAACATTTAAGCCACATCAATAACAGTCATTAAATCTACTACACATCTCTATTGGCTTAAGCACCTATTTAACTTTTATTAAGGGGAGCACACAGAACTCTTAATTGTAAGAAGTCACATGAGCATTCTCAGACCCTCTCAGATTTCTTTAAAATATATACTTTGAGAGTTTAAAAAAGTTTCTAAACATACTATCTCCTGTGCATTTTCTGCAAGCTTTACAATACATTGGAAAGAGATTGCACTGCCATTAAGTGTTTCACAGTGCAGATTTGAAGGGGCTCCTTTAGGGTTATGAAACAGCATTTCATTTCCATGTTAAAAAAGTTAGGCTTGGGAGGGCCTTCTAAGTTTTGAAGATGAGGCATTTTATAAAATTTTATTATGAAAAGGTAAGATCAGTCAAAGAAGATTTAAGTTGAAGTATATCTCAGATTGCTTAATCCTTTCATTGTTATGCAAGTGTATTTCATAACCTTATTTGAGAAATCAAAGAGCAGTTTTAATACTAACAATGGTCTCAGTCTGACAGCTAATGCTAACCCAAGTGTGCATCATGCCCTCCTTCAACACTCCAATTTATGTAACTCCACACCACCATGGGTCTAAAAATAAACCACATGGGAAAACAAGGTTTAGATGGACAAAAAGAGTAAGACCACATACTTGTTCTCCTTAATTAGCATCTGCTAGTTGTGGAGACAATACCATCCCAAAAACCATAGTTAAGATTTTCTTACTTCTACAGGCAGCCCCCAGAGAAAGCTATGAGGACAAATACGCAGGATTCCTGAAGAAGTGTTCTTGGCTTGATTTCTTGAGAAATCTTTTTCGCCTTTCCTCCCAGCCTTCAAAAGGAACAATTTGCCTCGAAGGCAATTCAAACAACATTTTCAGCAGGGGTTTTAAAGATTTTTTTTCCAGAAATGTGCAAGTCTGCTATTGTAACCATCATTAAAACAGCATCTTAAAGCTGCTAATGTGCTGGCAGAAGAGTATATGAGGAAGACTGAGAAGCCATTCATTAACAGTAACAACCTTTAAGCAGATTCAGAGATTATTGCTTGTAAAGGACTTAATATCCAAAGCTACAGAAATGGCCAAAAGACTTAGAACTCTGGATTCTAGAAGAGTACAGTTGATTTAAAACTATTTGTTAACCATCTTAATACCAGCATTCCTGTTAAACAGAACAGTCAGTTCAAAACAAGAAATACCTAAAGCAATGATCCTACAAGTGAAAAAGAACAAGTGCAAACCTCAAGGAGACAGGAGTTCAGCAACAGCAGTCCACTTCCCAAAATTATTTACCAAAAAGGGCAGCAGAAGGGAGTTTATAGTTACCCAGAAGTGTGCGTGACAGTTAACCATCATGGTCCTCTCAATAAGCTCATCAGGACACTCCAGAAGATGGTGCCCGGAGACCACACCAGCATTGTTAACCAGGACAGACACCTCGCCAACCTCCTTGCGGACCCTCTCAGCTGTCAAGTAGACATTCTCTCTTTTGCCCACATCACAGGTGTACGTGTAAACCTGCAAGTTGCAATGGGGCAGCACATCTTTCTCTCCATCTCCAGCTACTAAAGAACACAGATAAGAGAACAGAAGGGGTAGGGGCAATAAAGTTCTTGCTCATATTTTGACATTCAAACAAGTAGTTCAAGCAGAAACAGCAAATACAATTCCAAACGACCGAAACTTCTATTTACTTTGGTGTCACTGCAGCACACCAGGAGTCAGCTATTTACTATCGCCGCTACGTGTTTTAGGAAAAGCTGCAGGTTTTAAAGCCGCTACTGGAGTCCGAGGCTCCGCGAAGCAGGTCTGCGCTCACCGCTGCGGGCACAGGGTCGGCTCTGGCTGGCAAAAGCACCGTCGGGGCGTCTGATACTCCTGCGCCCAGCGGTCTCCAGCCCGGAGCCGCTCCCAGGGCCCGCCGCAG
>VZSE01005694.1:2193646-2268221 GCA_013398275.1 Promerops cafer
CACCAGCCACTTGGCCGCGGCCAGCACGAACGCCCACAGCACTCGGAAAGTCACCACGAAGAACTCTAGCAGGATGTTCATGCTGCCGGACCGCGGGGCCGGCGGCACGGAGCCTCCTCGCCGCCCGGCTCCCCGACCTGGAGCCGCCGCTGCCCGGGACCGCCCGCTGCGGGCACCGAGGGAGGCTCCGCTCACGGGGGTCCCGCCGCCGAGCTCCCCCTCTCCGTGCCGCTCGCCCTCGCAGCCCCACGCCCCGCCTCAGTCACACACACTCTGAGGACGGAGGACGCAGCCCGGCCACGGCGCTGCCTGCCTGCCTGCCGCCTCCCCGTCCTGCCCCGTCCCGCCCGCGGCCCCGCTACTGGCAGTGAACATCTTGCTCGCTCGGCCCCTGTATATAGGGCGGACCGGGCAGNCCGGCGTGCCGACTACAAGTCCCGGGGTGCGCCGCGCCCCGCCGGAGCGCCATCTCGGGAGCGATGCCGCAGCGCTGGTTAGAGGAACACGCACGGGCGCTACAGGCTCGTGCTCGGGGCTAGAGACGCAGGGAAGCTGGAAGCGCACAGGAACCACCGGGTAACCGCAGGATGCACGATGCCCGCGTGCCTGGGGATCCTCTGCTGAGCTGTGAGAAACCGCTGAGGAAAACCTCCATGGCTTCTTGGTCTGTCAGCCAGGTACAGAGGTCACTGATATCTCACCCGCCACTGACTGAAATAGGAGCTCACAGGTGCCAGCACACGGAAAGTATTTTCTTCTGTGCGATAACAGCGGCCGCTCCCTGTAGCTGGGCACCCTGCGGCCACCCGGCCCCGGAGTATCCCGCTCCGAGGCATTTGCCAGTTCCAGAGGGTGAGGACCAGAGCGTGCCCTTGCGATTTCCCTCACATGGGTGCGCAGGACTCATCCCACTGCCTCTGCTCGCCTGCGGCCGTGTGCCTTAAGTGCACGACGCTGCACTTTCTTCCTTGTGTAGCCGCCAGTTTTCAGAAAATTTCTTGGAACTTTGTGAACGCTGCCTCTCGGATTGAGCAGAAATTAGAGTTCAAAAGTTTCGGAAGAAAGCGCAGACAACCTCTTTCTTCAGTAGATATTGCAGGTGTTTTTGTGTGCTGATTTTAATTCCCCCCCCCCATAGTGCTAATGAGATCAAGTGATACAAACGTCTGTATTAGCATAAAATAACACTATAGTAAAAAAAAAGAGCATTGATACGCCTGTAACTAGGATCCAAAGCACTCTCAGTGACGTTCTCAGGCGCTGGTGCTGTGCGACACCTCTGCGTGCTGTTAATTGGCAACAAATAAAGTCAGTAAACGCAGAGCTCGGCATTCCTTATCCCCAGCCCTGCTGTCTGCACGTTTTTTTACACCGGACAGTCCTTTGCTGCTCAGAGTTCCACTAATTCCTGTTCTGCCCGTATGTGTGTAATCATGTGCTGGTGTCTCCCTGGGTGATTTTAGGAGCACGGGTAGGCGCGCACAGGATGAGACTTAGTTAAGCAGCCTTCCAAGCTGGCTGTGCTGGTCAGCGCTGCTTCCCGAGCGGCCCTCCCTTCTCCACAGTGCAGTTAATGATGCTATATGGCGAACCGAAAAGATGCTCAGACTAATGAAAACACATCCCGGCAGAAACGGAGCCCGTGGTTCCCATTTGCCCGTGCGTCCCGGTGAACGATCCTGCGGGCAGCATTCCCTCCTCAGCCTCTATTCCCGCCGCGGTACTGAGCGCGGGCGGGAGGTGGCGTCCCGCAAGCATTCAGGACGGGGTTTAAGGCTGAAATAGGGGAAATCCTGCCTCATACAAGACGGCTGGCAGCCCCACTGCCGCAGAGCTCCTTCTCAGCCTCCTGCAGGGAAGGACGGGTCTGGTGGCGGGGCGGTTCCCGCCCGGCCGGGGACACAGCCAGTGCCCGGGACACAGCCGGTTCTGGGACANTGGGAGGGGAGGGACCGGCGCGGCGGAGATGGAGCCGCCACCGGCCGGGCCCTTCCGCAGGCGGCGGCTGCGGCCGCCGGCCCTTGGCGGGGTGGGGAGGGAGAGCGGGTCCCGAGCGCCGTCGCCGCCGGGAAAGTGGGGCCGGGGCGGCGAGTTCGTCCAGGCTGGGCGGGCGGGCAGGGCTGTGTTGGTGCTGGAGCAGGGAGTGATTGTTTGCTGGGCTGGTGTAGGCGCTCGTCAGGGTTATTGTGGCTCTGCAAACGCGCTTCTGACGCGTTTTGTCGCGTCTAAGAGTTTAAAATCTCCGGGACAAGAGGGAACGGGACAGAAAGTGCTGCTCAGGAAGTTTTGCCTGAAGTTGAGAAGGAACTTATTTACCGTACGGGTGACCACGCAAGGGAGCCGGTTGCCCAGAGAGGTTATGGAGTCTCCCTCACTGGGGGTGTTCAAAACCTTCCGGATGCAATCTTGTGCCATATGCTCTGGGACGATCGTGCTTGAGCAGGGAGGTTGGACCAGATGATCTACCGTGGTCCCTTCCAACCTGACCCACTCTGTGATAGTGAGGAAGTTGAGAGTCCTGTCAAATAAATGTCACAGTACTGCCAAATAAGCTTCTCCTGTTCAAGAACCTGTTGAAATGCTCATTAATCAGAGGGAAGTTATTTTGAAATTACTTTGTTTTACTACCAATTGTAGCAAAGCAGGACAAGTCTTGGTAGTTGTGACTGTGTGCAGCTTCTGGTTGGTCTGTCAGTGTTCTTGTCTGGTACGAAACGTGAGTGGTGCAGATTCTGAACCAGAAAATCACCCAGTTCAGTCCCAGGGAACTGTCCTGGGATGCTGTTCCAGGCCTGGGAACAGTGAGGATGAGGAAGACACAGTGAAGTGGCTCGAGGTAGCAAGGCCTGCGCAGATGTTGTGTTTGAGAGTTTTGATATTTCTCACATGTAATGTCATGGAGTTTCTTTCTATCAGCTAAAAGCTTTTATTTCTGTTTCCATTTAGAGTAAAGAAGGTGCCCTCTGTGCCCGAGAGCCTGCTGAAGAAGCGGCAGGCCTATGCGGTCATGAAAGCCAAACGTCAGAAGAAGATTTTGGCTATAAAAAAGGTGAATGTTCTCTGATCCCTTGACTCACATCGCTTATCTGCTGCAGTAGCAGCTGCTGCTGCTACTGTTGATGTGATGCAGTACAGAAGTTCACAGTATGTTGATATTTTCTTAATGTTTTGGACTAAAATATGCTTTTAGTGGCTGATAAAGTTCTGGGCAGAATTACGGGTAAAGTGCACAGTTGTTTGTAATGTTATGTGGGGCAAGAAATTACAGCCTTTGTGAGGGGGAGCTTGATGTGTGATCAGAGAATCCTAGAACTGGGGGGGGTTGGAAGGGGCCTTAAAGATCATCTTACTTCAACCCCCATGCCATGGACTGGGACACCTTCCACTAGGCCAGGTTGCTCAAAGATCCAATCCAACCTGACTTTGAACACAGTTAGGGTTGGCTCATTCACAGCCACCCCGGGCAACTCGTTCCAGTGTCTCACTGTCCTCACAATAAAGAATTTCTTCCTTATATCTAACCTACGTTTTCCATCTTTCAATTTGGACCCATTAACTCTTCGTCACCACAGTGCCGATGAAGAGTCACGAATGATAGCATTGGTTGCTGTGTAACAGCCTGCCAGATTCTCTGGAGCATCACTGTGTGATACTGATCTGTGTTACTTAGGGGAAGGTCTAGAATATGGCATGTTACTTGAAGGTGATTTTCATATGTCAAAAGGCATTTTCTAACTTCCAGCAATTTCCAATTTATTGTAGTACCGCAAGGCACAAAGGAAGCTCATCTATGCAAGAGCCCAGGCTTACCACAAGGAGTACAGGCACATGTACAGGCAGGAGATCCGTATGGCCAGGATGGCCCGGAAAGCTGGCAACTACTACGTCCCAGCTGAGCCAAAACTGGCATTTGTGATCAGGATAAGAGGGTAAGGTTGGGTACAGATAAAAGCAGTTGAATGTTCAAAAGTACTGAAGTTGGCTTTCATGTTACCTTTCTGTTTTGAGTGCTTAAATACATTAACAAGATAAAGCTTTCTACCAGTGGCCTGACAAGTTGTTGGTAGATATTGTACATGCCCTTGAGGTGTGTTTAATTAAGGGCTAAATCATTTTGCTGCCTTCTGTCTTTAGGAATGCCTGATTTTTAAGAAGACAAGGCTGAAAATACATGCAGACAGTTACTCTTTCTCACATTTAACTTGATAAAATTATGTGCCCCCATTCCCAAACACTCTGCTGAGCTGTTCTTCAAGTGTTTATTTCATTCTACTGTGGTAAAGTGTTAAAGAAAACTCAAAAAAAGGTGTGATTGGAAGAGTTATCTTCAGGACAGCGCAAGGCTAGTTCTAAATTGTTTCAGTATAATACTTAATTTCTTTTTATGGAAATAGATGTTTTAACTTCTTAGGGAAATGTATAGCAATAGTAGTTAATTTACTAAACTTGCTTTGTGTAATTCATGAAGTGTGTTTTCATATGGGAACATTTGCTATTGTGTTTTGGGTTGTTTGTTTAACCTGATACCTAGTGTTTCTGGGATGTTGATAATTCAGGCTGTTCTGCTTTCTTCTCCAGTACCAATGGTGTCAGCCCTAAGGTTCGCAAGGTTCTGCAGCTTCTTCGCCTGCGGCAGATTTTTAACGGCACCTTTGTAAAACTCAACAAAGCCTCCATCAACATGTTGCGGATTGTTGAACCCTACATTGCCTGGGGGTGAGTGAAAGGCCCAGTTGTTCCTAATCAGGCTGCAAGTGTTGAGCAGATTTTGCATTTTGCTATGCTAGACTTGCAGGGGTATTTTATATTCTGTGTGCTTTCCTGTCTTTGGATTGAAAACATGGTTAAGGCAGTGCTTTGAGTGTAATGACTGCTAGATATGATTGCACTCTCATACTGGTGCTCTTGGGAACTTGGTGTGAGATTTGCTTCTCTGGTTCTTTTGTGTTTACATGTGGGACATGCTGAAATGATCTTTAGTTGTTTGGTATGGAAGTCCAAATCACGGATGTTAAAGTTATCCTGAAATGTGGTTTGCAAAGACTTAAAATTTTGTAATCTTTTTGAACATGACTGTTTTGTTTCAGTTACCCCAACCTGAAGTCCGTGCATGAACTGATCTACAAGCGAGGTTACGGCAAGATCAACAAGCAGCGCATTGCCCTGACTGACAACCGCCTGATCCAGAAACGCCTTGGTAAGTTCTGCTGAGCAAAACGGGGAGCCTGCTGCTTGCCTCGGGGTGGTCAGTGCTCAGCTGGGCAGCTGGCCTTTAGTGTCACTGGAGTACACTGCTGTTCAGTTATGATCTCTACTTCGGTGTTAATTGTTTAATACAAAGCAAGCTGGAAGTAACTTCCATCATTAAGTATTGAAAACAGGTTATAGAATCAAATTTTAGCCTTTTAAGTTCATAATGTTAAATGTAACCTCCTTGACCTTTATGGGGTCAGTAGGTCTTTGAGTAACGAAAAAGTGCTGTAGCATGTAAGAGTCATCATAGCTTTGAACTTTCAGACTTTAGTATTAGACATTTTGTCTTTGTCTTTTGTGATCTGGTAAACAGACTTTTCAAACTTGTTAAAAGAATTAGATAGTGATCGGTGTATTCAGTAGAAACAAAGCATGGGAACAGTTGGGATATGGGCTGCTCTGGGAAGCTCCCCTTCTCTTGCAGTCATGCCAGAATGCATGAAAGCGACCACTCAAGTCTCTCCCTTTTTTTGGCACTTGATTTGCATTTTGCTTCAGATTAGGCTGTGACATGCGTGGTTTTTTTTTCCTGTGGAGTGGATAAACATCCTAAAGGTGCATGTATTCTGTTGTAATCTCTTTTTAGCACTGTGTCTTACAAGAGTTAACTTGTAACATGTTGCTGAAGCCTCTGGAAAGGCATTAAGGACACATGCTGTAGCATTTCTTCAGCAGCCTAACTTAATAGCTAGTGAGTTTCCCTGAGTTACACATTGCAGTGGTTTAGGTGTATTTAATCTAGCTTTTCTCCAAAGAACAGTCTGTTTTCCTAAGATTCAGTAAGTGTGGGTTGTTTTTTGTTGTTCCTCACTGCTGGCAGCAAATATTTAACAGTTGAAACTGATGCCTCTTGCCAAATGTGCCATCTAAATGTTGACTTGGCTGCAGCTAATCCATTTGAATTGGAACAGGCATTCAGTTTCATGACAAAGAGAGTGGTTTCTGACTTCCTGAAGTTTATCAGAATAAGTAGGCATGACAGTAACAACGTGATAATTTTTAGTTTGTTACTGACCAGTGCCTCTGAAGTCTTTCTGAAAACTGTGTCTGAATTTTAGGAAAGCTTGGCATCATCTGCATGGAAGATGTGATCCATGAAATTTACACTGTTGGCAAGAACTTCAAAGTTGTGAACAACTTCCTTTGGCCCTTCAAGTTATCCTCTCCTCGGGGTGGAATGAAGAAGAAAACTATCCACTTTGTGGAAGGTGGGGATGCTGGTAACAGAGAAGACCAGATCAACAGACTCATAAGGAGAATGAACTAATGGTGAGATACTGCCCAAGGCAATCAACTGTTCAGCTCTGCAGGCTGCTGTCATTATTTGTCAGACATTCAAGTTGCTCACTCATTCTTGGGTGGTACCTACAGTATAAAGCTACTTGAACAATACAGTGTTCTGGTTTTATTTTGGAAGTCTTACTAAAACTTAAACGTTTGGGAAGTTAAATTTTAAGTGTCGCTAATATGTTTAGGAAATACAAACATTAGCAATAACTTGTTTTAAAGCCTTATTTGGTTTTATGTTGGGAAGCCTTGAGATCTTGGCTAAAACTTTGAAGCCTCTTTAATGACCTTTTAATATGATTGAAGTCTTGTGATTGCAAGTACTGTGTTTTTTCGGGTTTTCTAGAAAAGCCTGATTAGGACTGGTCTAAATTTTCAGCTTGTTCAAGCCTCAGAATGATTCATTTAAAGCTTTCATGTATAGTGGCCAAGTTGGTAGTTTTGAAAGACTGATTTGCCCATTTGAGTAGTCTGTCCTTTAGAAATGAGAACGTTTATTAACACTTAAAGTGATTTAACAGTGACAGATGAGTCCTAAAGGTAAGACCTACTCCAAACAATGTCTTATATATTGTTGTCACTCTGCTGTTCCTGCTTTGGTGAGAAGTCTTTGCCATTCAAAGCCAACACTTTTTTCAGAGTTCTTGTACTTTGCTTTGCTTTTTAGACACTAAACTACCTTTAGTGTTGCCCGTATCTTAGTTTCAGTCAAATATCTTACTGATTTGACAGATATGCTGGAATTTAAGAAAACTTCATTGTCTTAAGGTGTTGGGAAAGAGTATCAAACAAAGACCAAATTTTCCCCAAAATAATTCCTCCAAAGTAAAAATGGTTTTTTTGTTGGGATTTGTTTGGTGTGGGGGTTTTGTTGTTTGGTTGTTTTTTGCAGGGTTCTGTTTTTTCCTTTAGATCAGAGATGCAGTTTACTTACGAATTTCTAGCTTCAGAGGATTGGTTCATAAAAAATGGGTAGTGTTGTGACTTTGCAGTTTAAAACAGGTGCAGTTGCATTTGGATGATTCAGAAATTAAATTTTCTGAAATTCAGAAATTAAGTTTCTGAAGGGAAGGGAGTTTTATGTTGTTTTGTTTTGCTGGTGTTTTTTTTCCCTCAAGTCTTTAAAAAGTATTCTTACAGCCAAGGCATAGCAAATTGAGCTCACTGGGGCCTGCTTTCTGTCCAAGGTAGCTAAAGGAGGTCTAGAAAATACTTTCCATTTGATTGAGAGCGTTAATTCTTGAAGCTTTTTTTGTAGGCTGCTGATTTCCTCGGTTCAAGCTCTTTGCATGTTGTGCTGTTATCTCCCATCTGTGAAGTCAGCAGAGTTTTAAGGCACTGCTTACATGGCATGTGGAAATTCCAACTTCCTTACTGGGGACAATGTTCTTGAAAAGCTTTTTAGCTCAACTTTGGGAAGATGTTGGTAACTCTGAGAAGCAGAATTGCTGCAATGTTTGGTGCCTGGGGTGATGTTAAGTTACTCCCATTACTATTCTTGTAGAAATTTTGCTGCTGGTGGCAGAAACTTGGAAGTTCAGTACTGGCAGATGTGTCCTTGAAGTTAGTGCATAACCGAGACTGGGGTGGACTGTATGCTCCTGTCTGATTTCTGAGCGTGATGCTGTTTTTAATGGAAACACTGCAGCTTCTCTAACAGTGTAGATCCTTTCTCCTCCATCTTCCCTGCTGAAGGAAAGCAGATGTATACTGGTAGTGTTGTTTTCAGGAGCCTTCCTAGAGATGGGAAGCTTCTAGTTCACAATTGCAGTTGTTGTAAATGCCTGCAAGGGTTGGTATATTGGCAGAGAAACAAGGGATATTCATTCATCTGGTTGCTCATGTTTTTCACTGGGATTATAGCTCAGCACATCATATAACTGGCATACATTAGAGCTTCATCTTTTAATCTGGGAAGTGACCTTGCAGTTTCTTATTTTATGCTTATAAGCAGTTGTTACGCTTTTCCTGCAAACTAAATTTAAGATAACTGATTGTTCTTGTCTCTTCAACTTTCTTTTCCTGCTGTTGTGAATAGAGTGCATGATTAAAATTCAAGTAGTCTACATGTAGAAAATGGAAGAATGTTGTAGTTTCTACTGAGGCCATGGGCAAACTGTAGTAGTAGGTTCAGGTGACATACTGGCAGTACCCTCCAGGAAATGTCATTAAGAAGGGCTGTGTATCTGAAGAAGAGTGTTCCTCTTCCCTATAAGTAGATAGTTTCCTTCTGTTTGTCTTTGTTTCTTAGTCCATTTGTCTCTTATTTCTTAAGTGATAGTCTCAAGTGAATGAAAAAAATAGAATCCCAGTACTGAATCCTTCATATAGACTGGGAGGAAAGAGCTTAGTACTTGAAAGCAAATGTTGACTATCAGTATTGGCAACGTACTGAATTTCATCAATTTTTCAAGCAGACTTTGCCGGAACTGGGCCCAAGTTGGCTTTTTTGCTTTCATTTTTGTATGTAAGCAGTCTCTGAAATGTGCCAAAAATGGGAGTGCAGCCAAAGCTAGGATATGCACAATGTCTTGGCATGTCTTTAAATACCAAGTATAGGTACCAATGGTTCAAGGTAGAAATGTTTATCCTCTTAGGTCTGGTACTCTAAATCTCTGTTTTCAATGAAGATAGAACGAAGAGATGTCAATGTAGAAGTTAGTTACCATGAGTGGGACTACTGCAGTCTTAAATCCAGTGAAGTAAAATGAGTGTTTTCAGCCATAATTACAAACTGTAAAAATATATTACTTTTTCATGCGGCCAGAGTTGTTTCAGATCTACATGTGCCTAATGATACCTTCTTTTTTGCCTTGCAGGTAAAGATGCCCAGCTGCAATATTTCAAAGTCTGGTCTGTTAATAAAACAATCTTGCACAAAACAGTCTGTTGTCTCGATGGCTCTCTTTTTGTGATCCTCTTCTGAAGTGATGGTGTTTGTCAGGTTCAATTTGGAGTCATGTTTCAAAGAGCCATAGTTTGAATTAGGAGTATGTAGATAATGCTTCACCTTCATTTGGAGGAAGAAAATTTGGAATGATTTGTGCAGGTAACAGATGAGGTTTTGAGTTGCAACAATAAATGACAAACTGAGCTGTGCTGTTGAGTGGGCAGGGTTCCTGCTTAGTTGTAGTGCACCAGAAAGCTGTGTGAAAATCTTTTTATGTAAAAAGGCAGCAAGTGTAAATCTGTTCTTGACATCTTAAGATGAGAGAATCATAGTGGCCTAAGTTGGATCTTAAAACATAAAATCTAGTTTCAGTGCTCCTTCCATGAACACCTTTCACTAAACCAGGTTCTTCAGAGCTTCATCCAACCTGGCCTTGAGCACTTCCAGGAATGGGGTATCCACAGGTTCTCTGGGCATCCTGTTCCAGTGCCTCACCACCCTCACAGTAAAGAATTTCTTCCTAAAATCTAATAAAATCTCTCAATTTGAAGCCATTGCCCCTTGTCCTATCCCTACATACCCTGATAAAAAAGTCCTTCTCCATCTTTATTGTAGGCTCCCTTCAGGTACTGGAAGGCCACAATTAGGTTACCCTGAAATCTCTTGTCCAGGCTGAATAATTCTGATTCTTTTAGCCTTTCCTCGTGGGAGAGGTGCTCCATCTTCCTAATGACCCTTCTCTGGACATTCTCCAGTCAGTTCATGTCCTTCCAGTGCTGGGGACCTCTGAGCTGGATAATTACTTCCAGCTTGGAATATCTTCAGGTATTTTCTACCAAGGAAGCATAAAATTCTTAAAAAACCAGTAAATTTTTTTCCACATTCAAGGTAATTACTTGGTTTAATTACATAATTCGTTTGCAGTGTTAGTCTGCAGATAGTATAAAGTGGAAGAGCACAGGATTCATGAGGATATAAGCAGTTGCTGATAAATGTGTAGGTGTAGCAGAGAACAGATTAGAAAGCCAGGGACTGGTAAAACATGTAGCTCTGCATTCAAACTGATTCCTCATTTTGCAAGCAGTTTACTGGAGGAGTCTTAGCTTGCTGAAGCATTTGGTGCAACGGATCAGCAAGTTGTGTCTGCTCTGACTGAAATGTTTTTTTCAGGTCAGGTACAGGCAAGCTGTATTAAAACCACCAGTGAAGGATTCACTGTCATTGATTTTTGTGACAATTTCTGCAAGAGCTTATTTCTGCACTTCAGTTTAAATAAAACTTAACAACAACAATGCTAGTTTATTAAAGTTTCTCAGAAGCTAGTTTTTAAATTACATGGAAATTTTTGATGGCAGTTTCACTAAAAATAGTTGAGTGCTTTTGTTTGTGGATGCATTTGGACATTGGCAAAAGAGCTGAGTGTCAGTCACTGGGTCAGTGTTTCCAGCTACTTGAACAACAGAGTTCTAAAACCTGAACTAGTAATTACCCTATTGTGAGCCAAGCTTCAAAATGTAGTAACACAGCTGCTTGTGTCTAAATACAAAAGTACCAACACCTTAGTCCATTTACGTTAACTGCACTAAATCAGAAAAAATTAGCATTTCCTTACAGCTATTCAGTTCAAGTAGTGGTACTACATGCTTGAAAGATTTAATGAGTGAATGAGTTGGAAACCATAAAAGTATTTCATTAGGCATCTTCATAAAGTAAGTGATAAGCTGTTCTACAGGAAGAAAAGCATTTTTGTAAAGTTGCTGGATGAAGGGAAAAAATTTTACAATGAAAATTACAATAATCACTGCATAATTAATGAAATTGATTTTATAAGAGTACAGTCTTCCTTCAGTTTAGAATTGCACCAACGAGCAATGAATTTTTCATGTTGGGGAGGGATGTACCCAAGAAAAGTCTGTTGACCTTGGTATCCATGTTCATTTGGTTCAGTTAGTAGTTTGTCCACTACTTCCCTACAGCATTTTCAGTTATTTTCCTCTGACTCACACACGTGTTCTAGTATCTTAACAGACAAGCATTTTGTGAACATAATGAAGCCATACAAATGGATCACAGACACTGTGTGATAGGTATAGAGCATAAAATATTAGTTCATTAAATTAATCAGTTCTGTAGGACCTTGCTTGTCTGATAAGAGTGCCTTGTAGGTCCCAGATTTTTCTTTTTGAAGGAATACATTGTAAAGCATCAGTGCAGAGAATGTTAATTTGGCTTTCATGGTACTTAAGCAACTTACTTTTCTTGCCTGCCTCTGAAATCCTCTTTCAGGTAACAGCTGCAAAATGTTAGTACATAGTGTGGAAACTAATACTAAAGTGTAGCTGTGTTTGAGGCAGTCATTTTGTGTAATTGGTCACCTTTTATAGAATAGCTTTCAGGATTTTTGGTGTTGCTTTTCAGGCATGTCCCATAGTAGGTGTTTACAGAAACAGCTCACAATCTGATAGCTAAGGTCAGAATTTGCACTAGAAATGTGGCACAGTCTACTTCATGTATTTGGGAGCATTTATTAGTCAATTTAAGTTAAAAATGTAGCAGACAAAGACAATCCCCAAACAAAAAGTAATTCAGATCCTTTGTCAACGTTCTGTGATAAAGTTCAGGTTCTTGGAAACATATTGTTACTCATTCACTGTCCATAACTGCCAGCTGCTGACACGTTCTGAAATAAAATTTCTGTGAACTCCTCTCCCCTTTCAGAATGACCAACATCTTCCTGTTAGTTCCTCAGAACTGAAGCCAGAAGCTTTACCTAATAGCTATTGGAGAAGCAACAGGAGACTGAAATGCTAACAACTCACAAATTTTTCAGGCATGCTAAGTTTTATACACTTTACAGTTAATTGATATGCCTTTCTTTGCTGGTGTCCAGCTCATACAGCCTGTTTCACTATCACCAAGTGTAAAGTCATACATCTGGAAATGGAATGGGAACCCATCCCAAGGATCAGCGTTTCGAGAGAAAGTTCGGAGACATGATGGATAGTCAGCTGAACATAAGCCCCCACTTGGCCAAATGCAATTCTTGGATGCATTAAAAAGAGAATATCAAATGGTATGGGGGAGGCAATACTACTTTTGTTCCAGTAGTGCTTACACTAGTGCCAAATGCAGTATCCAGTTCTTGTGCCAAAAATCAAGCACATGCCTTGTAATACTCGCAGACCTTACTTTAAAGGCAGACATGGTTACAAAATGAGTATCTACCTATAATTGCCTCCATGAAGAAAAGTAGTTTGATAATAGAGAATTCTTTGATCTAACAAAGCTATAATAGGATGAAATGTCTTGAAATTGAATCCAGATAAATGTTGGGCTTTAAGCAAACAATTTTAATGGAACATAATTAGACACTGGAACAGTTAACCAGTGGTGTGCCAGATTCTTTGTTAGTGGTCATTTCTAAATAGAAGCTTTGTGTTTTTCTTTCTTTAAAGCACATGCTGTATTTCTAAGAGATTTGTTGAAGGCAGTCCTAGTGCCTCCCTTGCTCAGCAGAAGTTACTAAATGCAGTCCCTTTGGGTACTTGAGAGATACAAGTTAGAGCCTTGTTTTAAGGTGTCTGGCCACCCAGAGTGACATTCAGAATGGTGATGGTGAATGTTACAGGCTTCACAAGGGAGCTTGGACAGCAAAGCCCAAGTGTAGTGCACAAAGGGGTGAATCACCTAAACCTAAGCATAAGCAGGGCTCAGGAGAGAGATGGTAGGACTTCATATACTCCTATGGGCTTTGCTGCTTCTGTCTGTTTGGAACCCAGATCAGGCAGTTCTCTCCTAAGAACAGGGACCCGTGTGCTGTTTCAAGAATTGAGTAGCACTTATTGTCCATGTTGAGTGCCGAGCAAGCAGAATGGTGTTTCTGCTTCATCCAACAGGTTTGCTTACACTTAGGCAATGGGTTTGTTCAAACCATTCCTCCCATGTCCCGTATTCCAGAAGATTGTCCTTTCCATAGAACTGTAGGTGAGAAAATCTCAGCAGGTTGCTCCTTATTGAAGCTGCACTGAAAGTCTAAGACAGGCAGAAGATCAAAATTTTAGTTTAGATTAGGAAACTGCAGAGCAGACTGGTACAAATCTGAAAACAGTCAAGTTTAGAATGGAACAAAATCTTAATCTCCCAAATCCCAGGCAAAATGTTCTGCTTAACTAGTTTAGTCAGGTCTAAGTTGTAGTGAGCATTTCTTTGTGTTTCTGGATCTTTTGCATGATTATATCCAGTCTCTTCTGTAATGTTCCCATTCTTGGCATACTTGATTTTTTCTACAAGCATTTGTACTACACCAGACAATTCCAGGCATTTTAGATCCCTAAAACATGCAGGTTTAGATGTAAGTAAGCTTTTACATGTTGCAGTTTTTCATGAGTGAGAAGCCTGAAAAAGTACTGAGCTCATGAAATGCAACTGCTAACAACTAGGATGTTCAGAAACAATTTTCTACACATAGTTTTTTAGTCTGTCTGTAGATGACCACACCAGCCATTTCTAGCCTAATTGATGAAAACTAAGTATTTGTGATCTTGGCCATCTTGCAAATAAGAGCAAATTCTTGAAGTCTCGTGCTGTAAACAATATTCCCTGATTTATTTTTCTAAAGATAAAAAATCTGCTTTTGCGTGTTTTTGCTGTCTGAATACTGATCAGTATTTCTTCATATAAAATATTAATTGCAGCAAATATCTTTCATGATGAAATAAGTAGGTACTTGGAGGAAAACAACTAAAAATAAGGGCATGTGCAATCATAGGGCCATGGGGTGTATATGGGGAGGAAGTCATATGCAAAGTTAAGTCTGTGGTAGAGGAGGAAAAGGGAGCAGAGGGAGGTGTAAGCAGCAGTGTAACTCTTCACTTGCTTAGCACTGTTTTGGCAGTCCAGAGGGGCTGTAAATCCAGTTTAACTAGCCAACATGCCACATACTTTACATACTTCCCATCCTGAGTTGCTCTGGCAGCCAGAGGCGTGTTGTACAACTTAACCAGTCCTTGGAGTCTGCCTGGAGTGTTGGATGTGTCCTGGTGAGCGTGTGCTGCCCAGGCCCTGCAGCACTGTCATGGAGCGCTATCCGTGGCACATTTCCACTCTGCTGCACTTTGTTAGGAGCTGTGCAAGGATTACCTCACTGACATATCTGATGGCAGCTGTTATCCACAATATTATGCTCTTTATTGCACCGTAAAACCCAATTTAAGATTTCCAGTCCTGATCACTCCAAATATCTCATGAATAGAATAACACAGTAGTACCTCATAATTTCAGCACAATGCACGTTTAATTTTTTGATACTAATACTGTATTTCACATGCCATTATAACAAGGCCTCCAAGATAAAAAGAAATAAGATACAGCGAGCCAAGACAAGTAGGAAAATGGGATTCAAGGATGGCTCTAGGCATACCTGGTTTTAGTTTGAAAAACAGACTTTTTTAAGCTTCTTTTGCTAAGTATTATTTAACAACTGAACTGTAGGACAACATGTCTAACTAGCAATACTGGCCTTTTTTGTGTCAATTCTAATTAAATTTTATTTTATAAAATTATTAATTTAAGTACTTCTTTTTAACCTGAAATGCATTTTTAAAATTTTGATATTCCCTCCTACTTCTGAAATACAGTAGGTGAGGCTTTTCTTTGTATGAATAGTCTCCTAATATACACTTACACTCAGGCTTTGTGGGAAAAGCCATCAGAATTGAAAGTGCATAATCACAGAATCATAGAATAGTATCCTGAGTTGGAAGGGAACTGCAAGGATCACTAAGTCTCCTGGCCCTGCACAGCACCATCCCCCAGAATCACCATGTGCCTGGGAGCATTGTCCAAACACTTCTTGACCTCTGTCAGGCTGGTGCTGTGATCACTTCCCTGGGGAGCCTGTTCCAGTGCCCAAGAACCCTCTGGGGGAAGAACCTTTTTCTAATATCCAACCTAACCCTCCCAACACAACTTCAGGCCTTTCCCTTGGGTCCTCTCCCTGGTCACCAGAGAGAAGAGATCAGTGCCTGCCCCTCCTCTTCCCCTCATGAGGGAGTTGTAGGCTGCAATGAGGTTGTCTGTGTATATTCAATAATTTTCTGTGACTGAGATGGGTTCAAATTCACATGTATAATTCTGCAGCAAAAATTGCCCACGTGTCTGACAAATTGGGTTTTCCTGAGTAATGGCTATGCTTTCTTTTGAAGTCTGCATTACATATGATTTGAATTATCCTACTGGCTTGAGTATCTTTTGGTCTATAGATATCTATCATGGATGTTAAATAAATTTAGACTTGATCTAAATACAGAGATTCCTTGCCCTGCCAAAATGTGCTTTACTCTGGACAGGCACAGTAAGAGAATTGTAGGAGACAATTTTGGCTGCTGTAGTCCTGCAGGACGGAGCTTGTAGTAATGCTTTAAATACCAGTTTGGGTACCTATCTGCAAAGGGAACTGTGTCCAGAGCCAGGTCTGAGCCAGTGGTTTTCAGCTGGAGTGAGAGTTGGTCTGGACCAGCAGAGGGGAAATGTTCTTGGACTACTCCCCTCTTAGCTCTGCTCTTTTTCATTTGTTCAAATGAACAAGACCCTCTTTTGACTGTCACTCACTACTTGATTTTTTAGCTTAAATTGGCTTAATTTCTTACAGGTTCTACCCCTGTGTTTTGTGAAAAGCTATGAAAAAACCAGAGTATGAAAATGAAATAACACTTTAATTTCTATCACTTCCCTTAATATGTTGTTTTAAACCAAGTCCATTGATTCTTCAAGTAATATAGATTATACAAGTAATATAGATTAACAACTTGTTGTGTCAGAATAACAAGCAAAGACCTGAGATGAATTTGCAGAGCTTTTGTTCTGGATGCTATACTAGCACATTCTGGAAGACTGTTGTTGTACTGAAGAAAAACTATAAACTAAAATGAGCAGAACTTGTAAATCAAGTGATAGCACATACATGTGATCTTTAAAATATAATCTTAGTGAATCCTATTACATTAAAAACATTGATATGCAGTTAAATTTAAATCCACTTTTTGCTAAATGCCTTGATTACTAGTGGTTTTGTTCACTCCCTTGTCACTTTCTTTTTTGTTTCCCAAAGCATGCATGATTGAGCAATATAGGCTATTTCTGCCTCAGTTATACTTTTCAGAATGCAAATTTTGATTGTTGTGTTTAGTTTCTTCTCATGTTTTCAATCTGAGTCTTCCTGAACCAAAATTTTGCAATGGGAATGAACTTCTCCTAACTTTTGCTCAGAAGCTTAACTTTTGAAGTGAATATATTTTTTTTCAGTAGTAAGCTGTTACTTCTGAAATAAACCAAGTAAATATATTCAGTTTTTCTTCCTATTTTTTATGTGGTGTTTTTTAAAAGTATAGATAGAGGTGAGTGGGTAACAGTTGTCCTACATGGGAAATGGATGGAAATTTGTAGTCAAAGTCCATGTATCTCTGAAGAAAAGCAGGTCACTTCTCTGTCTGGGAGTCAGGATGATGAAATTCTCCCTCCACAGATTATTTTTCCCAAGGACTCCTGTTACTTAGCCATCTGCAATGTCTGCTCTTGAAGTGCTGAACTTAAACCTGTGTATTTGTGGTACAGAAGTGCTGTGAGTTGCTTCTGGGTCTTTAAGACCTTCAGGACCCTATCGAGATGCAAAAGTTAATGGTGGTGACAGGTCTATCAGACAGAAAGGCTCCTGCAGTAACATGCTGTGGAAATGTTCCTCCTGGTAACACCCTTGTACAAAGTTACACATAGCTGAGGGCTATTGCTCTAGTGTGTTGAAACCATTTTGTTTTAAGCAATTGTGCTTAAACTGAAGTCCAACAATACTACAATTTGTTACATGAAATTTCATTAGAATAGCATCCAGAGCAGGCCTCAGTTGAGAAGAGAAAATAGCCCCCAGTCCAAAAGTTGCCCATTATCCATCTGGAGCCTTCACAAATGAAGTACAGATCCTGTAATCAATTTATGTTTTGGATGCTGATGAATATGAAATATCAGAGCACATGTCAAGCTATAACCTCTGACAAAGATTTAGTCACTTTCTGAAAGTTCACTTAGAAAAAAACAAGGCCCTTTCATGGGGTCTGCATTCTAGGAATGACTGGGAAAGGCAGGGTACGTGGTTTAGAAGAAAGTAATAACCTAAGCATTAAAAATAGTTGTAGGTACTCAACACCAGGTACCTTTTGGTCGCTTACACAAAGCCTGGAGGGACATGGCAGGTGACTGCACCATAGTCAGTTTGTAAATGAATCTCTAGATGGAGCCAAAAGAGATCTCATGCCTGAGTGTTGCAGACAGGGAAATGATTTTTTTCTCCTGAAGGCTTACAGCTATGAGAAAACATTCAATTCCATACCAAATCTTTGTATCCACCTGTAAATTACTGAAGTTCCTTACTGATTTTTTTTTCAGGGCTTAAAGCCTAAAGATTGCAGTGCTAGTACTCTAAAAAATTGTATATCATGACATTTTACAACATATTAATGGCTAAGGTAATGTCAGAATCCCTTATCTCACAGTCAGTCTTCACCTGTGCATCCATTACATACATAAAATCAGTTGGAAAATCTTCTGATGCATCCTATAATATTTGTGTGCACATTAATGATATTCTGAGTTGTCAGCATTGATAAGCACTAGTCACACACATTCCCTTTTGGTGCTGTGTTTATGGTGTGACATCTGTTTTGCCTGTCATTTTCTAGCCCACTGTTTTAGAAAATAATTTACCAGCTTTGTTATATGTGCAGGCTTAAGAATCTCAACACTGTGCTTGTCTGTGGTATCTATTGATAGGTTAGGACAGAACAATGCTTAAAACCATATTTTCCTTAAGAAAGTTGCAGACTGCAAATATAACACTGAGTGAAAATAACCCCTGACCAGTTTTATATGTTGTTCTTGATTATTTTCATCATGTAGACCATATAATAGTAAAGAAACTCTTTAAAGTTGTGTTTCCTTTCATTTTTCCCTCATACAACTTCATAAAAACATGTGATTTCACAGGCTCACAGTGGTAACTGATGTATGTGGAAGGGTAGGAAAGCACTTATGTTAAAACTGACCAAATTAAAACCAACTTGGTTGGTCCTTTTTGGCATAGAGCCTCCTCTGTCCTGCTGTCTCACTGGAGCTAAACGTAGCTGAACTATGGGACTTGGAGAGTTTGGTCCACATAGGGTTAAGTCTAAGAGAAAACTACAGCTCTCAAATATACAGCTTTTTGCACAGTCTGTGAAAAACTGCCTAGACTGCATGATCAGGTTTTCATGACATGATTGCAGCCTCACTATTGCTTTCTTCCTCGGCAAAAAGATAAGATCCCAGCAGTTGCTGTGCTCTCAGGTGCTGCAGGATACCCAGTGAAGCAAGCTGAGAACTATGAGCTTTGCCTTGCATGGAATCTGTCTCTCACTAATCCTTGAAAGATACACTTAGTTCACTAAGTAACACTTAGTTGCTCAGTCAAAAGTCCCATACCACATCATTTTATTTCTGACTTCATTGCACAAGTTAACTCATCTTTTCAGAGAGTATTACATGCTGAGTGACCAGAAGATTTTTGCCCCTAATAGTGGAGGATATTTGCTCATATCATGGGAGTGACTGATAGAAGAACTGCAAGTGTGTCCATCTCTTTGCAGTTTCAGGGCAGTAACTGCCTTTACTCAATGTGTCACTGATGAAAGGTGTCCATCAGACACAAAATTATGGGAACTTTCTCAAGGTAATAAACCCACAGTCTGTTATAGTGATTTATTCCTATCATAGTGACCTGAAAAGTGAGAATGAGGTAGATCTGGTTAACATATGCAGAGAGTAGCTTTGCCATTGTCTGCTGTTGAGTATGGCTAACTGTACTAGGTGATATGGCAGCTCTGTTTCTACTATGGCATTCCTCTATGATCCCTGGCAAAGCACTAAGAGCCAGATAAACTTTCACAGTGAAATGTCAAAGAGTAGAACTTTCATCTCAGAGCAACAATGAAATGTGATTTTTGTGAACAGAAGAGTGAGCTCTGTAGTGACAAGGAGCTAACTTTAAAGTAAAGGAGAACTTGGATAACTAATAGAGATGAATAATGAAGAAAAGAGTTTGGAAGGAAATTCTCCAGGGATGGAAATGATACAGCCTTTCTACATGATACCAAATTATTCTCACATAACTAATTTTCCCTCTTGCAATATGCCAGTTGCCTTTTCTTCCTTTGCTGTGCTCTGATGATAGAGTCTGTGTCCATTCTCTAAGCTCTTTTCAAGTACTTTGAGATTGCAATTAGAGCTCCCTCTTTCTACTTGCTTAGTGTTTTCCACCAGCTAAACAGACCTGGTTCCTTCAGTCTCTGGTAATACATTCCCATGACATGGGGGTTGGAGCTAGATGATCTTTAATGTTCTTTCCAGTCCAAACCATTCTGTGATTCTATGATTCTATGACACTATGTTCCATCTTCCTGAATTACCTTAGTAGCCCTCTAGATTTCCTTTTGTGCTGGCATATCTACTGGAAGGTCCCAAACTGGGCACAGTACTCCAGATGCAGCTTCATCAGTGCTAGGTAAAGAGAAATAATCTCTTTCTCCAGCCTACTTGCCCTGCTCTGGCTAACATTGGTCAGTGTGCAGTCAGCCTTCACCATTGCAGGGGCTCATGTCCACCAGGAATCACATCTTTTTTACTAGAAAAACAACATCCACAGCCTTTTCCTCATCCACTAAGTAGGTCACCCGGTCATAGCAGGAGGTCAAGCAGGACCTGCCTTTCATAAACGGATCCCATTCAGCCCCATTGACCTGTGTGTGTCTAAGTGACCATTTCCCTTGGCTTATGGAGACATCTTTCTGCTCCCCTTTCCTGTCTTCCAGCTCAGAGGGCTGAGTACCCCAAGGAGAACTGGTCCTATTATTCCTCCATCCACAATGTTGGGCTTGGGATCGTCTCCCTTTACAAAGGTCTTATCTTCTGTTCATCCTCTCTGATGCTACTGTATGCTCAGCTCCTCTGTTGTTCCTTCAACTAGTTGCTCACCTGGTGACTTCCAGCAGCTGACAGTGCAGGAATGTGTGAAGCACACGACCTCACACCCACAGATCGGTTGCCTCCTCTTTGGAATTGTGTTGGTCTTTGTAACACGACTGACTACATGTGCTGGCTTGCCACTGTGTGTCAAAGGCACCTCAGAATTCTGCGCTGTGGCCCTCCGGCTCCTTTTCCTCATGACTTCCCTTCTCAGCCCTCTAATCTGTTTGTAGCCCTTGTCTCTAGGCACAGAGTTTGTGGAGGCGAGGACACTTCTGCTTTCAGAATTCCTGTGTTTTACAGTTGATATCTAAAGACAGTGTGTAAGAGACAGGGATTCTGGGAGAGAAAAACGCCTCAGTTCATACTACCATGAAGAATTGAATACCACTGCATTTAATGGTTGCAACTGTGTGTTTCCTAATTTTCTATGTACCTGCCTGGACATCTCAGGCTATTACTTGCAAAAGCCTTGAGAACTCACAGTAAGAGTAATGGGATCTGCATTTTTGCATATTAAGGGCTATTCATTGCAAGTGCCTTGAACAAACCAGATCCAGCATGCCTCAGATTAAGCAACCAAAATCAGCAGGTATTTTGAAATGTGCCCTTTGTGTGGAACAGCCCCTCTTTTACAACAACGGTGAAATAATTCACTTTGTGGAACACATGCATGCACTGTAGTAAGAAAAACTCCTAAGAGAATTCATAGCTCTGTCTTCAAAACAATATGTATTAAATCATTTGGAGGGCCACACACTGAGTATCAAAGGGAAAACCGTACTGGATTATTGTTCATTAAGTGAGCATCGTTCATCCCATGCACCAAAGGAAGCAGGAGTGCTGCCGAGTAAAAAGCCTGTGGCTATATAATGACACTACAGCTTATTCTAAGGGTCAGTGAAGGAAAAACATGACTTCCATGATATAAATTCTAGTATTAGTACATTTTGGAGACATAGGCTAGACGTAGGCTTCCCACCACAGTTAATCATAGGACTTTGCCTTTTTTGCTGAATGCACACCAAGCCCAGGATGTTTTATACCACTTCCTCAATATACAGCACAACACTCTGCACTGTTGCTTTTTTAGAGTTACACCACTAATTGTTTTAGAGTTACACCACTAAGCCTTCCCTGCCCACCACCATTTACCCACTCATTTTTCCATCCTTCATGCATTAATGACCTTAATTTATCTCAGGAAGATGATGACAGTGACAAGAACATAACTATTAAAAAAAAAGCCAGTAAGACCATCAGGCTTGTCAGCTGGAGGAGATGCCGGCTTTCAGGGGCCTAGAATTTGTGACTTCGTGTCTGTCAAACTTAGTTACTTTTGTGAGGCTGAAAGCCTAAATTAACATTTTCTGTCTTGCTGCCTATTTCTGAATGGTTACGTTTTCATCATAGTCATCACCTTTTTCGAACTTGAGTGAATTTGAGTTATCTGTCCAGGATGAAAGATGGAAAAAGAAGGGAATGACGACAGTTAGCAAGCTGCGACATATCCACTGAAACATCTTGGCTACCAAAAAGCCAGCATCTCCTCCAGCGGATGATCCTGCTTCTGAGCCTTCATCTTCCACACCATATACACTGTCCTTGTGGATTTAAATTGTACTTAAGTCACTGTATGCTTTTTCATGCTATTTCATTCGTAAGGTGAAACCTGCTTTGCTCTCTGCTGACTTACTAATAGCAATGATCCATTGAAGTCAGCCTTTTCTACCAGGAGGAAGCAGAATAAACTATATCAGGAGTAGAAACCCAGTTTAGATTGTGTGTTTTTATTTAACAGATTCGTAACAGGCTCAAGACAGGAACTGAGTGAATTTACATGCTCATGTCAGGGATCCAGCTATTATAAGGAGTGCTACAAAAAGTTATGAATCCAGGTTTCCTTTAGCAGTCAAAATCATGGTGCTGGCTCCCTGTCATATGGGATAAAAGATTCATATAAATTTGCATATCTCTTTCCAAAATAGAGGAATACTTTATCTTGGGACATACACGTACAATTAGGAGAAGTCACTTCCCATCATCTTCTTTCCACATGTTCCTGGAGAACTCAATATTTGTAATAATTTTTTTTCCTCCTAACCATGTTTACACAGGGGAAACATAATTAGAGGTTAGGATAAAAAAGGCTGTAAGAAAGCAAAACAATCCTGCAAAGAATTAGTAATTCTGCTGTATTTCTTGTACCAAGAAACAAATAACTATTCTTTACTGATGTTGCACCACAGGAAGGGTGCAAGAGCAACAACACAGACCTTGGGCTGATGTAATTGTTTTCCACGACAATAGCTTCTTGAGGTAGTCTCTTTAGCAGTCAGGTCTTATTGCAAGATCTCATCTATTACTGGTGAGAAAGAAAAGAGAACACCCACAGACACTCTCTTCTGGGAAGTGGGCAAAATGACGGTCTGGTTTTCTTCCAACAAATAAAATAACAGCAGCTAAATTTCAGTCTGCTGTAGAGATTTCCACAGGCAGATTCTCCCCCAGTGGAATGAGGTTAACTCTTTTTGTTTGGTCAGTGTTTTCTTTTAATAACTGCATCGCTTTACACAGGAAATGTTTGGTATTTACAAAATTCTTCCTAAAAGGAATGTTTTAAGGCTTTTTACCTATAGGATTCAAAACTATTTCAAGTAGTGTTTGATTCAAATGGAAGGTGAACAGTTCTTTAAAAAAAGGTTAAAATTAAAACTTTCTTCCAATTAAATAATTAAAATTTAAAAGAAACCTGGACAGCACTAATCTTTAACAAAACATCCCTCCCAGGCATGCAAAAGCTGATGTCCTTCTCCACTGTCACAAAGACCAAACCAAAGCAGTTCAAGATGGTTTGTCATGAGATCATCATCCAAATACACATTCACTAAAGCTCCTCCATCCTGAGTATCCCATCCTGCCTATTCTAAACGTGGGACTGAAAAATTTGAAGTTTCTTTTTTTTTCTACCTTTCCTCCTTTCACATATGCTTCTTTCTCTTTAATTCACAAGCCTTAAACAGAGCTTTGAAGAACAATGTATTGGTGTCTTTCTAAAGCACTTTCATTTTGTAGTCATCCAACAAAATCTAAATGCTGTTGCCAGTTATTTGTTTGTGAATAACTCAAACCAGAATGATTCAGCTCATACAGCTGGCACAGATTCAGGAAAACCAATGGGCTGAACTTGATCCGATTTTTATCAGTTAAAATGTATTGAGCTTTTTAAACATAAAAAAATATTGCCTAATAAAGGTCAATGCAAAAGCCCATGTAATGACAAGAAAAAGTTATTTTTGGATATTAATGTATTGTCTATCAATTCTTTATTTTCCTTGTTTAGCAAAAACCAGAAGAGGCATGCCACAGCACTTATGCATGAAACTAGAGCTTGTGCTCTTTAAACAAAAGAATCAGCATGAGAGCTCTGAGCAAGTTCTAAAACGAAAATCATTAAAAATGTTGTTGGTATCTTAAATATTTATTTTAAGGCTGAATCTAATTCTAGCCTTCAGAGACACAAGAGTGTTTACCAAATAAGGCATCAGATTGCTTAGTTTCTTTGAGATAAGCCACTTATTTCAATATCATTTAATGGTAATGCAATCAACCAAAACTTGACATATTTGGAACCAGCTGTTCTGAATTAGAGTCTGCAATTTTCCAGATTCCAGCAAGAAAGTTAGGAACAAAATTATGTTGTTTTGTTTTTTTTTCCTGTATTGTCTATTATGATTACAGAATAGCAACTATGTAAGTTAAAAAGCCACCAGATTTTAATAATGCCAAAACACTCAATCAGCAGGATTAAAAATACCATTTTATTAATCAAATTTGATCTATCAGTTGAAACCAAACTGTGCAAAAACTCATCCAAATAATTATGGAATAATAAAAGGTCTTTACATGAATGAAATAAATTGGTTCTGCTGAAATGACCAAGAAAAAGATCTAGGTGTTCAGTCCTTGGTAAAGGCTTTGGATATTTTAGCTATGGGACCAAGGAAAAGCTTTCCACCTTATCTCAGCTAACATGCTAAAGAGATAAGTATTTTCCTGGGTATTCAGGATTTTAGAAAAAGTTTAAGGGTAATTATGCAATAGTGTTCAGATATTTGTATTCTAGAAATTCTAGGAAGGATTCCTAGAAAAAAAGTTCTTTGTCATGGGGAACAGCCAAAGAGCCCAGCAACAGTGCAGGGCAGAAAGTTAAGTGCAACCAGCTGCAATCCCTGGTGCAGGGAGCTCTGCCACGGGCATCAGAACTGCTGGACTGACATTTCAAACACAGTGAAGACACGGAGTAGAGAAAACAGTCTAAGGGGCTGAAGGGAGTGCAGGAGAGGGGCAGCACTGGCATCCTGGCTGATTGCTTCAATTCAGATTAAGTCTTAGGCACAGAGGATCAGAGGTAGCATTAAGGATAAATGTTCTCTGCACTCTGTTTGATAAAGATGGTCATGTCAAATGGAAAGAAAGTTTCTCAGGAAGGAGAATGTCCTCAGGATCAGTAAGATGACCTGTCATGGTTCAGATTTCTTAGGAGGCTCCAGGATGCTGCAATTGACCAGCATGATGAGAGGGAGTATGACTAGATAAATACCTGAAATTTGGAAAAGCCAGAGAAAAATTAGAAATAAATCAGCTACAGGAAACAACAGTTCTACCTCTCTGAATCAAATATATGAGAAGGAACATACTTTTATTGCAGCAACAGAATGATATCATGGGCCATACGTTCAAATATTTGTTACATATTCAAGAGTTTTCTGAACCTGTGGAGGTTCACTCTGTGAAGTTGTACATCCAAATTAAAAAAAAAAAAACATTAGTGGAAAACATTAAACAAAATTTATTAGACTAGGACTGGAGCATAGACTAATGCAGCTATCTACATTTCAGTTGGTGATTTGGATTTTAGCTGTCAGAGAGAATTAGTTAAATTCATTTAAATGCAAGAAAGAGTGAAGAATATGTCTTTCAGTTTTGAGCCCCAGTTTTGAGCCCCAGTTCAGCAACCCTATCCAAGTACTTGGATCCAGACAGACACCTTCTTCAACTAAAATGATACAAGCTAACAAAATTCTTTGTAAGGCCTCTGAAAACAGAGTCCTGACCAGATAAAGTTAAGATGAACTGTCTCAAAACTAGTAGCTTTCTCATTTTATCTTAACTAAACAGAAAAATTAGTTATTGAGGAAATACTCTAGGACAACAGAATAGAGGTCATTGAGCAGACAACAAATTTGCATGATATCAAAACTGAAATGCCATGAAAACTTGTAGCAATCTAGTCAAGTAGAAATGAAAAATCTTGTCAAAGAGTTATATGAGTAACCTTCAACATGTTGGAGAATGACCACATCCACCTGGAAGATTCACCCTCTTTGAAACAGAGCCAGATGAAAGTACATGAAAACCTTGAGACACATGAGGCAGTTGACAAAATATTAAAACAATACAATACAGGTTTTTCAAATTATAAAAATCCAGGCCTGGTTAGCCAGTCAATTCCCTTTATTGGCAAAATGTCCTAAGGCTAGCTTTGAAAATCATCCATAAGTATTGCATTTAGCTACACTGGAAGAGGAAAGAAAAATACATAAAAAGAAAAAGGAAAAAAAAAATACCCCACCAAAATCCCACAGCTTTAACAGCTTAGTCGTGCGGATACTCTCTCAGAGAAGGACAGGAGGTTTATAGCCTGATTCCTGAACACATTTCTTTGCAATAATGAGATACAAATAACAGATTGTATGGATATTTATATAGCAGTTAGCAAGGTATCACAGCATAATTTATGTATGATCAGCTTAATTTACATGGTTTTACCCATTTCATTCACTGCCATGACCCATAGATGGTGACCTGAAGCGGAATAAATGTACTTTCTGACTTAGAACAAATATATAAGAAGCAAAATGTAACTTCTGTGCTGGACGAGACCTAATGATTTAGTCATCACAATGTCTTCTTTTGATAGCTGTTGACATCTAGTATTTCAGGGAGAAGCAAAAATTTATCTCCCCAACAATAAATTACCTAACTATAGGCCTTTTCAGTCTGCACATTGTCTCGTTGTTTTAAAAATTCAACCTGTGCCTAAATTTGGGCTGTCCTTCAGATCTCCGTTCCACAATTTGGCATTTAATTTTGCACTACTGTATTAAAAATAATCTAGGTATTTTGTGGACTGATCCCTTCTTCTAACTTTTCACCGTAGTAATACTTACATGTATGAAGATTGGACTAATTTACCATTTTTTTTTAATATGCTTTATGTATCGCACCTATGTTGCTTCCTGGGTCCTTTAATATTCTAATTGTTTTGTTTCTTCAGAAATATGACCACATTTCTAATTCATTCCATAAAAATGCTTTGCAGGTTTATCGTCCTCTGATTGTTATGCAAACTTGTCTGAATTTTAAAAATGTAGAGCACCTGCAGCTCCTACAGACTTCCTCAGAAATCAAAGAAAGCTTCATTTTTTTTCTCCAAAGACTGAAACTTGGCATATTTGTTTCCCCACGACTTGGCACTACATGTTAATGGAGATACTAGCATTATCTTCCTAAACCAGCTAAATTTAGGGTGAAATCTTTGACAGTTCTTAAAATGTCTGAATGGATTTCAAGACAACTATCACATTTTGTCAAGTTTCAGAGTTGTTTTGCATATTGTGACATTTTTCTGCAAATCCTTCAGAGTCTTCCATGAATTGAAGGAGATGAAGAAGTAAGTCACTAAAGAGAAGATTTCTTACAAAGTGTTCAGATTAAAGATGCCAATTTCTTGGCAATAAAATAGTTAGTTGGCATTAGTGTGCTTTACTTAAGGACTAATTTAGTTTCAGAGCAGATATCCACAGATAGGGAACATTTAACAATGGTATTCACTCATTGCTTTTTTACCCATCTCCTCTGTAGTACCACCCTGAACCACAAACAGCTACAATCCAAAGGGTGTATCCATGGAGAAGTATATATCAAAACTACACTCAGCTTCTCCAGATTTGCAGACCGATTGGTGCTACGCATGATTAAGAAAACTCACAAGAGGTTTTGTCTGTTTGTTTTGTTTTAAATTGTCTGAACAATTGCATCTCTTGCTTTGGAGAACTGCACTGTTGCCCTTACAATAGATTTGGATAAAACACTGGGAACAGGGAGAAGGGGGGGAGCAGGGACAGAGCACCAGTAATTGGGAAGTATGGAGAAAGAAATTATCATCATCAATAATTAGAAAAGAGACGCCACACAAAAACTACACAACAGAACTTGTCTTTTTGTGGGTTCAAAGAGGTTGGCAAGCCATCCAAAGGCCTGGAAGCAAACCAGGAAATACCAGATTTCTGGCTGTGCACAATGTCAAGGATCACTTCAGCAGGTTTCACTGAAGAATTTAGAGGAACATTTCACACTCAAATAACTTGTAGGCAATTGGTGGCTTTTAAAGAGAACTAGGACAGTACAAGATTCATGCCAGCATGCTGCCCTGGCACATGCCAACAGGAGTCTTAAAGATTTAGGTTCCCTCTCATCAAGTAGGACCTTCATGTCAAAAATGTTGTATAGTTACTTTGTAGAAAAGTAGGCATCTAGTTAGGATCAATTCTTAATACTAAGGTTAAGAATATTCACAAAAACTAGATTTAGGCCCAGAATGTTGCTTGCTCTAACTGATGAAATGACAGACACATTTTCACAATTTTGTTTTAAGTTCTACAGACAATTCAAGGGAAAAGATCCTTGCTACCCCTTAATTCAATTTTTTTTTTGGTGAATATTCCTTTTTCTTTGGTGATGATTGAAGTTACTTCTCATTTGAGATTCTAAGAATTCTTCCAGCATGGCTGCAAGGTTTTTTTATTGCATTTTGCAACCAGCTGTGATCTGTAAATCTATTAGAAAGAGTGTCAAATGCCTATTGTTCAGTCCTTGAACAGCACAATTCTTACATTTTTTCTTTGTTTCCATTTTCAGTAATACTGTCATCTCCAGAGAAAACTTCATAAATACAATCTGTCCTATACAAATAAATTATGTTGAGTTGTGCTTGTTTCCCCAGATATCTTGGGTGTAAAAGGAGAAAACGAAATAAACCTACCTTGCAATTCTCCTCAGCACAGTCTTAAAATACTCAAGGCAGAGACCATCTGCACACAGCCATAAATAGATGGAAGGAACATACTCATATTCTCTTACCATCTATGCCATCAGTGTGTTAGCCATAGTTGTGGCAGAGAAGCTCAAAGCTCCAAGTTTGCTGCAGAATCCCATGTACTGGGCTTTTTTATGGGAGAAACGATGCCACCCAGTGGAAGTTTAAAATTATAGAAAAAGTGCAGAGGGGGAAAAAGATTTCCTTGGTCTTTCAAATTAAAGAATGAAATCAATAAATTTATTTAGCTGAACGATTTACCATCAAAAGATAGCAAAATTATGTGAGGAAACTACTATGATACTCACAGCTGATTTAATTGACACTGGACAAAAAAATAAAATCATGGTAATTGGGACTTCCTAAAGACATCTGACCAGACATTTGATTGCAGTTCTGTCTGCCATGAGCAGACCTGTTGGAATATTGTGCAGCACCTCCATTACCCTGGAGTTTCTCATCCGAGGAAAATAAAGCTGTGTGTGTGTGTGTGTGTGTGTGTGTGTGTGTGTGTGTGTGTGTGTGTGACCAGGGAGGGGAGAGAGAAAGAGAGGACTGAGTAAGCCTGTTCATTGCACAACACAGGATGAACATGTTTAGGGCAAGTCCAGACCCAGAGAGACACAGGCACATCCAGGGCCACCAGAAATACCCAGTATTTGCTGAAAAGAATAGTCAATACAAGAAAAAAATATTGATACAAATAGTGTTATAAAATATAATGTATTTTACATAACTATAACTATTGATGTGAAGCCACACAATATACATAAATACAGAATTCCATAACATCAAATTATGGTATTAATGAATTGATTACATTGGTAGGGTTTTAAGGAAAAGTTATTGAGTACCATACTGCACAGGAAGGTAATTTTTGGATTTCAATGGTCAGAAACTCTTAGTTCCCAGAATAATATTCTGAACAGTTTTATTCTTTCCTGCCACTTTGCCCACAAGTCTCTCTTCTTTTTCTTAAGTAGTTGTTTTATTTCTTTCCTAATACACATACCTACATCCTAACAAAGCTATTTCAGAAAGTCTTCAAAGATATTCAGGTAAAGCTTCATTTAAAGGATCTATGTAATGGTAGTTAAGGGAAAGCTCCAAACCAGGAACTATTTATTACAGCATACATAATCAAGTACTTTACAAAATAGTTATTTCTCGTTAGTATGATCTGGGACTTTCTTTTGTTCCTTTAGTGGATGATTAATCTAATACTGAAATTTGGTATTATGGTTTCAAATTATACCTTAATATTGGAAAATGAAGTTACAGCAAAACTGACAGATTGAAAGAGCCTACCTAACAAGATCTTAAAAGAATAACTACCTAGAACCTTGAAGTAAAGACAGAGGACAAGCAAATGCTTTGAAAAAGTATGAAAATGTAGTTAAAATATTTTCTACAGAAAAAAATAAAGAGAATTAAGTTTGAAGCTTCTGTATTTTATTTTGCCCTGTCTCTATTGTGCTTTGTAGGCACTTATGATCACTTTGAGAAAGTCTACTTCACCAAAGCACTTAAAAACCTGCCAACAGTTTCCATTTTATTTGGAGATATTTTTCTTTCATTCATGAGTCAGTGTATTGGGTCTGGCTGAGATTTTGTTAATTTGCTCCATAGAAGCTCTCATAATGCTGTGCTAGTATTGGTAGCTGGAAAGGTGTTCATAATAAATTTGTATTTATACATTTGGGTCTTCTCCACATTAAATTGCATTCAAAGTGAATTTCACAGTATCGATTCTCTATTACGTTTAAAGTTGCATAAAAATGTATATGTTCGTAGTATAGTAAAATATCCCTTAAATGAATACACACATTATTATAACCAGGGAAACTCTTAGAACAAAAGGATGAAATGGTGTAAAAGATTGTACCACAAATGATGGTCATTGCAATTATTACAGAATTCTGTTTTAAACAGAATTAAAGTAAGAAAGACTATTGAAAACATAAATACGATATGTGCTTTTCTCATCAAGTTTGTGGCAGGGTTCTTCTGCAAGTAGGTACAATCTAGAAATTTCATGGATTTATTTTTCTTGCACCTATAGCTGCATTAAAACAAAAAGTCCTGAAATGAATGTACTGTGTAATAGCATCATACTTGAACATAAAATACTAACAAAGTTGTCTGCCACTCTGGGTGTAGCTACGCTGCCTCCTCCAGTGCCCATGGCAAAGTAAGGAGCTCCTGTTTTCCTTCCTGCCTAGTGGAGGGATCTCACTCCTCTACTCCTGTGTCTCCCAGGTATGTTCTGAATCTGCAAGCTAGTCTTAAACAGAGTGCCAAATAAATTATCGTTGTTTAAGAAACTTCCCCAGAATTTTTGGACATGCCATAAACTTATATCCATGCCATAAGGGAGAAATAGTTGCTTCAACTTTCTCAGTTGCAATAAGCTTAACTTCATTTTTCTTGTGGAGTATGTAGGAGATGAAGGATTTTGCGTGGTGGTCAGTATGGCTCCTTGCCTATATAAAGTTACAACCAATTTCCTAGTCAAATTCCAGGGTGGAAAATTACACTACAGTAAACTGCAGTGATTTCTGTATTGCTAAACGGCATGTTAAAGCCAAGCCAAAGATGACAGGATTTTCTATGGTATGTTTTGTATTATCAAAGAATGCACCACCATGGCAATAACAAAAACTAATTTTGTAGGAACTCATCTTTCCTCACAGCTATTCTATTGTGTTTTATACAGTTTCTTTTCTCACCTTACCCTTTCCAAATTTTTTTCCAATCCTTAGGATGTAAATACGCAGTACAGCAAAAGAGAGATGGATTGGCATTCCTCTGACCTCAGTGAGCCTGTCTAGAGAAATAAATACAAGCCATTTTTCATTTCTCTCTGGAAGTCCTTACTTTCCTGAAGTAGCCTAATAACTAATATTCCCTTCCTATATAATAAAAGTTTATTCCCCTACATTTACAAGTTAGACACTTTTGGTTTTCCATCTTCCCTTCCACCATGCATGCCTCCAGTCCTCCCAAAGCCCAGCTTCAGGAATTCTTTCACCTCCACCTGCAGATCTATCACAGACATAGCTCCCCCACAGAGAAGAGTCTCTCTGAAAAAGTGGTATGAGAGGACCAGGTTTTTATTTTCATTGCTATTATGAAGAAAACATGTGGTCATTCTCTCTTTCACCATTATTCCCTTTCTACCAAAACCAGAATGGATGACTTGCATGGGCACACACTTGTCAGTTATTACAAAGAACAGCTTTGAAGTGTAAACTGTTTTATTGTTTCAGTGGGTGGAAAGGGAGACACCAAAGACGAAGTCAATATTAGATTACCTAATGTCTAAAACAAGCATGTAAAAAGAAGAGGTTTTATGAAGACCATAAGAAAGTCTAACATTTGCCCCAGACCTGAAAGACACACAGGGGAAGGAATGCACCAAGGGATAGAAATCCAGTGTGTCCTGTTTCAAAGGAACGGGTAAGAGCAAAGTCAGCCTTGCAAGGAAGCTAATGAATAGACAACTGAACAGTTGTTTGCCTGTAGGTTATCTACGCCCTGAACACTCCTGGTAGAAGTACAAAGGGTGAGAAGGGCTGAGCTCAACTCTTTGGATTTTGTTGGGTAAATATTGTAAGCACAATGTGGCTTCTTGTTATTGTGAGCACATAAAGGAAGGAACTGAATCTCTTTGGACAGTGAATGATAGTACCGATGGTAGCGGAGAAGTTATTTCACTGCTACTCGGAACACACGGGGTCACATGAATATATCTGATCTGTTTTTAGAAAGCTAAGAATATTTCTGCCAAGTGGCAGAAGGGACAGCAAATTAAAACTGAAACCCTCTCTTTACAGTAGGATGCCAGCTAGTCAAAGGAATATATTGTATGCCATGTTGGAAATGGTTGCAGAGCACCAAATATTTTTTTCATCTGAAGTACAAGAGATGGGATGGGTTGACAGCTCTGGAGTCTCTGTGCAAAATTAGGTGTTGCAACACTTTCTTCATTCTGCCTCATGTGAAAGGCTGAAGTATATTCTGCTTAAAATGAGTGTTAACAGACGCATACAGAATATTGGAATCGGGTCAGAACTAAGATATTTGATATAATAAATGGTTTAACCAATTCATTTCTATTAAACTCTTATAAACTAAAAATCAGAGGGAGGTTTTTTTTTGAGAAAAAAGCATTTATGTAGTGGGATGGCAATGTTAATACAGTCATGAGAAAACTTAAAAAAAGCAGGAAATGCAAGATGTATTAGTAATCTAAAATAACAGTCCTCTGAATTAATTTGCTGAAGTTCTAAAATGTCCTGGGACTATTGTGCCTTCTGCCATTAATTTCATGCCCAGAACACTGTCCCTCTGACCAGAGTTGCTGTGTGATCACTTCCCACCTTAATTTCATAAAAAATTTACAAAGTTAATGCAAAGCAGTAGGTTTCTGCTAAACTGACTTGTTTCTATCCCTCAGACAGTGATCAGGGAGTGCTCAAATAAGCAATTGGGTGGCAGAATGTGGCAACCTTTAGCAGAGGAGGCAGCGACACTGCAATTCAAGGTGGGTAATTAGCCAGCCCACACAGACCCTGATTACTTTCTGAGGAGAAATTACTTAATGTGGAGAAATGGACTCAGAAAAACACAGCACTTGGATCTCATCACCAAATTCTCCAGTGGAGTCACAGAATTATGCAATATAAGAAGTTGGAAGGGATCCATGAAGACCATTGAATTCAAATCCCTGCTCCTCAGAGAGCTACCAAAAATTAAACCATATCACAAAAAGCATTGATCAGACGCTCCTTGAACTCTGACAAGTTTGGTGCCATGACCCCTTCACTGGGGAGCCTGTTCCAGTGACCGATCCCCCTCTTGGTGAAGAAATCTTCCATCTGACTTTCCCTTGATGCATCTTCATTCCCATTCCATGTGCCACCAGAGAGAGAAGATCAGCACCCCTCCTCCACTGCCTCCCTTGAGGAAGTTTTAGGCTGTGAGAAGTTTCTTAAGTGACCCACACTGCAGTTCATCAAAGGACAAGTTTAGCCATTTACCTTGTTTCATCCTCTGCAGCTTTAACACAGCACTCCTGCAGCTACTTTGAAATGAAAGCACACAAATCATATTCTTGATGCAATTTTTTCAGTCAGATATCTGTGACCAGAAATAAAACCTGATTTTTGTTCCCAAGATGCCCAAGATGAAAATTATATTTTTCAAATATGAAATTCAAGAAAATAGAGTAGATGTGCAAAACTACTTAAATTTATTGGCTTTTCTTTTTTCAAAAGAACATATAATATTTTCCCTTTGTGCAGACATATTGGGCTAGGGCTTCTCAAAATCCAGTCTTTCTCAGATTACTTTTAAGTGTGTTGAGGTTTTTTTTTTTGTCAAACCAATGTATATCAGTAAATCTAAAGGGAAGGAAAAAGTGGGAAGTATGTGAAGAATCATTTGTTCTTCCTCAAATTCACACCCAGAAAATCTTTGTTTACTTTCTTCCTATTCTCTAGAAATAAAAGACTGGATATGCATATCTGCTCCAAAGATGATATGTGATAGTGCCAATAAATGCAGTAGACAGACAGAAACTGTTTCACAACACACCTCGGGAAGCATGTCAGCCCCTAACAGGCACCCAAGTAGGTTCTTCCAAATTCCCATGTTTGTTTACTTTGCTTGTCATCCAGCTAATATTTTTTCTTGATGTCTAATGTCATAAATTTTTCCAGTAGTCAGATGACTTGTGGATCATAGTTATACAAGACTGACATTGATGGGTGATATAATTTCATATTTTTAAATGTAGAAATTGATTTATATGTATTGACTGCTGAAGCAAAGAGGGTATTTGACAAGTTTTAAATGAAAATAGAATTGAACTTATGAATAAAGTTTTCCCTCTACAGCTGAAACTTTTCTGTTCACCTCTGTACTCCCTGGATAAGTAATTTATGTGCCACAAATTCACAAACAAAGCATGACTGAGTATATAATTGCTATGAATACACCATGGGTATGAATGACCTGCATTGATTCAGAACCCCACAATCCTTCCCATGAAAACTTTCCATAATGATGAAGTGTTCTCTCCTGTCAGTACAGATTGTCATTAAAAGCATTCAAGAAAAGATTCAAATAGTGGTACACTAGTGCAATAACCCAGAATAAAATGTGAGCTTGCAAAGAATGGTTTTTGTGGTTTTAGCAAGAAACACTGAAAATCTGTCAAAACTAGTTAAAATAATATAAAACTCCCCAATTTTTCTTATACATCCTGAAATCTTCTGGGTATCAGTTGTGTTTCTTTATGAGTCAGAACTTGTCTGAGGCTGACTGGGCTTTATACTGTTTTTTGCTATAATGACAACATACTGTTCCAGCAAGAACACAGGATTCTTAAAGACAGGATTACTCAAATTACATATTGGAGAAAGAATAGACCAGCACAAAAAATGGTGATATAGCAGCCATTAAGGTGATTTTACATCACCCTCAGACATTAAACAAATAGTTAGAACACTGGCATGTTAATGGAAAATTGTTTAAGTTAATAAAAAGAAAAGCTATTAAAAAACTCATAACGTCAAGAAATTCTTAAAGCTCTTAGTGATGGGAAACAGAATCATCTGGTGGAATGCAAACAAATGTTTCTGTCAGCTATAAAGAGATCTGGTCTCCATTACCAAGGCTGTCATGACATCTTGTATTTGTGAGGTGGACTCTTGAAGAAGTCAGGTATCTTTGTCAACATGTGTCTGCTTGAACTGAAGGTACCACCTGGATCAACTCTATCCCTCTGCAGTGTCCATGCTGCTTTTGATAGAAAGGAGTCTTGTATTTTTAATCATGCTGCCTGTGTTACAAAAACTTGCCTCTTGCCCACATGCACAGTAACACTGATCCCTTGCAGCCAGATGAGTCAGATTAATTAGGGCTGAATGGTCTCTCATTACACATTTCAAGTCTGTCTGCACTAATTGCAACACCCAAAGCAAAGGAAAGCAGTGAAGAGTGTAGATTTCTGAGGTATACCAAAATCAATGAGAGCTCTCAATTCTTTTAATGAGACATGTATTTCATCACATTCTTTGAAAAGTTCTGTCATTATTTTCTTGAGGCTTAAAAACTTTACAGAGGAGACAAGAAGTGGTGACAGCAACATAGGCAGCACCTTCCTCAAGGCTTTAATATGAATTGTGCTCTCCACATGTTTAGTTTTGAAAAATATCTCAACAGAACAAGTATTATTTGTGATTTACTTTAGCATGTGAGAATGTCGCTGAAAATGGGTAACTACACACATGGTGTCTGTGCAAAAAACAAAGGTTCTGTCTCTTACCAATTCAACTCTACAACTGTATTTAAAAGAAAGAAAAAAAAAAAGAGAAAAAGAACAAAGAACCCCCTCAAGATTATGGTGTTTCAAATCGAGAAAAGGTGCAGCCATGTATGAACCTATCCAAGAGAAGCCCTGGCTTGGGAGAAAAGAAACAGAATAGTTCCCTACGTCATGGGCCACATAAACAGACTGATCCTAAAACCACACAGTCATTATGCTGCGTAGAAATGGAATAGGGAGAATGGGCTGCCACGGCCAGAGCAAGGCAGAGGGTCTGCTCCTTTGGGCAGCAGCTCACTGCCACATCATTCACTGTAACACAGGAACACAGTGCAAAAATCCTACAGCAGTGCAATAAAAGCCTCTTTAAATGCCTGGAATTGTATCACAGCTTCTTGAAAAGGAGATCGCGTGGAGAAGTGAGAACCAGGAGAGAGTAATAAGCAAATAACCCACTTCTGTACTCCCCTGGGCTAGAGGCTGCAGGCAGCATGAAGCTGGGACAAGGCTCCCATCCACACGTGAGGTGGGGCACGGCAGTAACGCTGAATCGCAGCACGGGACAGGGACAGTGCCCACCCAGCCCCCCCACCCGTGACACACAGCTGCCTCCCTCCCTGCAGTGCTGGGCAGCCTGATGAACTCAGAGATACCTGGCTGTAGCACAGCAGAGCCTTCATCACTCAAACCAGCAGTACTGCAGAGAGGGCCAGACTGACACTACTGGAAACTAGCTACAAGAGAAGATGCTCTCTGGCTTTTTAAAAATCCACTTATTTTCTGGGGAAATATCAAGCTGTTTACACACCATAATAAAAGACTTACCTTTCACAAGGAAATTAAGCATTCTGGGTTCTGATTTGTATTGTATATGATTCTGAGATGCAAAAGGCTATAAAGACAAAATTTAGAAAACTATCTTTAAATATGAGAAGAAATCATTATCCTTAATAATATTTCAAACAATTTAAATGTTAGTTAGCTTTGAAAGTGGACTCATCACCTGTGCTCAGTCAAGAGCTTTAGGGTTCATTTTCCTGAAGATCCTGCTTCCTGTGGATACATGCTGATTTCTTTCTCAAATGCCCCATGTTCCCAGTTGCACAGATGATATTCCTTGCTTGATGTGGCCTTTGTAGTGCAGTGTGTTCCACGCCACTGCCAAGCCTCACAGCCCTGTAATGGGCTGGATTTCCAAGTCACTCTTACTTTGCCCTCTCATTACAGTGTTCAGGGCCTCGTTCTCAGTGGCAAGATATGCTGCCAGGCAGCTCTAGTACCCCTCACATGAAGAAAGACCATCACTGAATTTCCTAAACCTTGTTTTGTTTATTTGTTTTGAGCTGTCTGCCTAACCTTCAAGCTTAACCCAGAATTCTTTCTGTATCTATCATCCTCCCTCATGCCACCCCTAAGCTTGACCTTTTATGAGCCATTATACTGACCTGATGGCCCTCATGAATTATCACTTTGGGTCTGAGCATGCCTTGAAAGGTTTGATCCATCCTCAGTCCATGAAAGGTTTGATCCTGATGGAGCTTTCTTATTCTTATTTCTCCTTTTTCAAAAGCTGCAAGCCAAGATCAAGAACTGTTGATGCTGGGATGAAACTGGGTCTGGAGTAAGTACCTAAGAGGAGGTTGAGTGTTGTCAGGCTGATGAGATCTGTTGATGTGAGAAAAAATAGTAGAGAATAGTTTATACAATTTTTAACAGGCCTGTAATCTGATTTCTTCTCATTGTTTTCCCCTTGTTCAAATACAAAAGAGATTGATAGCATCTTACAGATGAAGTGATGCTCACACTGTCATGAAGTATTGCAGAATGAGATCTGAAATTCTAGCTACTATCTCTGAATTCATAACCTAGTAAAACATGTTGGAGTTTGTGTATGGTTATCTGACCTTAGTTTTTAACTTGCTGTGCATGCTATAGCAGCAACATTGCTCTCACTTGGGACATTGAGAAGAATTTGAGAAAAATAATCAAAACCAGGTTCTCATTATAAAATGTAATTACATCATTTCCTCAGATTATATTTCAATGAGATATTGTAAATTCCTTGTTTTCACATAACTTTTTTTGTTTTGTATCGGTGTTATGCCTCTCACCCATGAAAAAATATTTTTCCATTAAACAGGATGTTAACTTTTCCTGGCACCAGCAATACCTAGGGTCCTTTAGAAGAGGTACCAGGTTCTCCTTGCTCCTTTCTTGAGTCCTAGCCTCAGAAGTTGTCTGCTGCAAGATCAAGATGTCTCTATAAAGAACTCCTACGTGAGACTCCAAGACTGTAAGAAAACAACAAACTCATACCTGTGTATGACTGTATTTGTTTACTTCTAACACCTCCATGAAAAAAGCAATTGGTTAAAAGTTGCTTTTAACAGAATTGTAAGTTCATATTGTTTTTTTAGAATTGAGTCAGTCAAAACCACATTGGCTCTCTGCTATGCTTTTTGCCCCAGGCAGCCACATTTTACTGATTTGAGGTGGACACTTACTAAGAAAATTCCTGCCACACAATTTTGCTTGTGCCAGAGAAGCTGTTAATTCTGTTGATTGCACATTCATCAAGGATGAGTTATTCAAGCACTTAGCAACTGCCCTGACAATCTCCTTAAACAGGAAAAAGCATTAGAAATACATGAATGTGACAAGAAGGGAAAGTTACACGACTACCTTGGTGCTGGTTGCAACACTGAGTATCTAATTGAGTTATCTGACATGTGGAAGACACTGAGCCTGCAGGGTGAGCATAAATTTGATACCTACAGTTAAACAGGGTGAATACTTTCCTGTGTGGGAAGGTAACACCAGCATAATGTGACAGTGGTAAGGTTCCACATGCTTTATTGCTCTTTTTTTTTTTTGACTCTAACTGGAAAGCTCAGGAAGTGTCCTGAAGGAAACAAGAGTACCAGAAAGTACTGGGAGAGCAAAAGGCCCCACTACAATAGGACAACTTGCTCCTGTTACAATTTTTCCCTGCAGCCTCACTGCATTCCCTTGCACCCCTGCTCCCTCTTGAAATCTTCAGACCCAAAGGGATCCTGTGGCATGTATGTGCATTCTGGGGGCAGTGTGAAAGGCTGGATATAGCTTCCTGTGAGGTTAGCCTGGACAAAACATGGTAGAACAGATCATGCAGGAGAGTTTCTGGGGAGTACTGGACAAGATGGGAAATGAGATAAATAAGCAGGAAGATGGAAGGCAAACGTTGTATATATAAGGGAAGAAATAAAAACATTAAATGCTTGGTAAGTTTTAAGCTTTCCCCTTTTCTCCACATAGTAATCAAATGTGATTTCAAACCAAAATTAATCATCAAAGTTAAAACACCACACAACCAGGGCATCCCACTCAGTACCTTTCCTCACCAGATTTTCACAGAAGCATCATCTTTTAATTCTCTGCATTGTTAATTTTATACCACAGTCCGGTTATGCACCTCCTGAAACCTAAAACCAATAAGCACTATGAATGTTGCTAGAAATTTTTGTAAAAGTTACACCTGGAAAAACATCCAAACTTCAGATGAAACTGGGCAAGCAAATGTCTTGAAAAGTTTCTAAATGGGATTGTGGAACACTGAACAACTGAATGGATGAAATGATGGAATGTAAAGCACAGTCCCTACGTGTTGCCTCATTGTGGCAAGCAGGTAGTTCTTTATTTGGAAATTATAAGGAAGGCCTGCCTTCCCATGTAAATGATCCTTACAAGTTCCTTTTGAACAATAATACATTTAGTATAAGAATTCGGACTCTGGAGTTACTGAACTTTATGAGGTTGGCTTGGTTTCACTGTGGAACTTTTAGCTTAGGGCATTTCAGAGTTCTGGCTTTGTAAACACATGTAAACAAACTTGCCAAAAATAGAAGTGAGATGCCCCTCTGTTGTTTTGGGGTTTTTTGGTTTTGTTGGGGTTTTTTTTGTTTTTTGTTTTTTTGTTTTTTTTTTTTAAATTATTTTCTATCATTAAGTGTTTCAAGAATCTTTCTGCCATAGCAACAAAAGAAAAAGTCTTGCTTATTAGATTTTATATATCACAGAGGGGAAATAAAGCCAAACAAGCATTACGCTGCACATCAAACCATGCACATATCCAGCACATTAAATCAGGGGGAAAAAAAATCTAATAAAACTGGATTCTGTCTCATGAAACAGAGAAGCAAAATTGTTGGAGATACTGCCCAGATATTCAGATTCAGCCATCCAAGGCTATCCCTGGGAGGCCTATGCAGTCAAACAGAATAGCTATTCAGAATACTAGTGTGTAAGAAAAATGCTGCATGCACGAAGAAATAGATGTTGTATGAAAGTCTGAATAAAAGGTGGGTTTATTCTCCTCAAGAAAAGTTTTCTATGATTTTTTTTCCATAAATAAAAAGCTTATTCAGCAGCCTTTATGCCATTCTCACCAACTGCACTCTCACTGTGCAAACAGTACTATGTAAGCAGTATCACTTACGTTATGTACTGAAACAAGTGTGGGTGGACCCCCATGGTTTTGTCAGTCAGGCTTCACAAGAAGGTTGGGAAAAGCACTAGGCACAAAAAATTGCAGGAAAATAATTTCTTCTCAAAGATACTCTAAGAATTGCTAGGAAATCTATTTAAATTCAAGGAAATAACAGGTTTAGAGGATTTTTATGTCACTTTACAGATTGCAAGGTGCCTTAAACCTGCAAGAACCTTAGATTTATTTCTCCCTCTGTAATTGTTGAGATTAATTTTCACTAATTGCCAGCTTGTCTAGTCAGTTCCAGCAGTCTTCTCATCAACATCACTGTAATCTTCCAGTGCTTCTTCATTTAGCAACTAGTTTCAGTTATAAAGATCTAGTTCCAGTTTTAAGAGGAACCTTACGTAGTCATCAGTAGGAAGAATGAGATTTCATGAAAAAAATTTATAAGAAGAAGGAGGAACCTTTCCCCATTTGCCCACAGTTCACAAGCTTTCTTTATTAAAACTAGGGATAATAATACCTATCATCTAACTTTCAGGTGAATAGCTAATAACTAGTATCTAACTGCTGAAATAAAGAATGCCTTCAGAAGCTGTATGTTGGTAGCATTCAGCTGAAGGAAAAAAGAGTCTCTTCAGTGTGAGACATTAAAGAGCATAAAAATCTCATGGGAATTGAATGTAGGTCTGCATTATTGGCAAAATGAAGTAGGGGTCTAATGAGTGAGGACCTGATGTACTGAGAAATTAGGAGTTCTCTGTGAAGTCAGCATGAGCCTTAGTTGCTTAATATATTTGAAAATCAAGTCAAATAATTTTAATTATTAGAAACAGAAGCAATAGCATGTGGGAGGTGAAGAACAACTACTTCATTAGTAAATATAGATGTCTTTGTTACCAAAACTGAAAGAAAGCAGAGTTAAACCTTCAATCATCTGAAATATAACACACTGACAACTTGCTATCTCTCCCAGTGGCTTAAGAGTGGAGACGGCATGCCTTTTTTCAGCTTTCAGAAATGAGTTGAACAGCGTTTTACAAAAGATGGACGTTCACTACTTGGCAGGATGACACGTTTCTAGATGCTTGAGAAGTTTGAAATTTCTGGTGAACATTGATGCCTTCCGTGCCACAAGGGTTTCAATGCTAATGTCACTCTAAGAATATGATTCTCATATTATGTCCTGCCATCACCCACCACCAATTTAAATGCTAACAAAACAACTGTGTCTGGGTTCACAACTTATTGTTAACTTCATGTGGTTCATGCATGTAGCAACATGCAGCAGCTAAAATAAAGGTTTTGGTTCCTTTGTATTACTGAGATCAGTAGAGAGAAACAGGGTACACATGGGGACTTGACATGTAGGAGCTGTTGAGTTAAACACCTAGTCTAGAAACCACAGTAATTTTTCAGGCTGAAGAGTGATGAAAATGTAAGAAGGTGTCTCAGTGTTTCTGTTCCAACGTGCATTTTATTCTCTGTTTTTCCCAAATCTTATATCACATGCAAGGCTCAACTGAGTCACAGCCAATACCAGTTTTCTTACAGTGCTGTGTTTCCCAGAACAGCATTGATAGCTGGTTGGGTAAATCAATTATTAGACTTTCACACCGATGGCCTATGAAAGATATTCCAAAGTTGAAGTACATGGTATAGTATAAAAATTGTGTAAGAAAAGGCTGCAAACAAGAGCAATTGTCACAGGCCAGCCTCTCTTTGCCTCATTGCAAGTCTGGCAAGAGGGAGAACAATCACAGTGTCTCTTTTGCTGTGACTTTCAAGAGGAGATGCTCACATTCTGTTTCAGTTTTCTTTTAGCTGTCACTAGTTCAGTTAAAGCAAATGAACAAGTGAAGGGACTGATGAAGTGATAAGAAGTGAAGGAAGCTGGCTGTGGAAGAAATTCAACCTCTTATGGCAGCTAAGGATGTAGCCAGCGTTATTCAGTGTCAGGATATGTATGTTGTTACACATCAGGTCAAATTTCTGGCACAATCTGTGTGCACGGGTGGTTTGAGACATCAAAGGGAGTTGCTGCAGATTTATTTCCACAGAAAATAGGGGGGTTTACCCTGCCAGTTCCATGCTGGCCTGACTTACTGACATATGCTGCCCAATTGTTAGCCACACATGTTGCAGACATGGGTGAGCTACTCCAAACCTTTTAGGAATCTTCCTAAAAACCTGCCAGAGTGCCAAAATAAAATAAATATAAATAAATAAATAAATAATACAAGTTTTCAAAGTAGCAACAACTATATAATGGATCTAGTTTGTCCTGAATAAGTGACAAGTGCTTAAGACTCAGCAGTGTACACCAAGTATTGAAGACTTGCAGAGTCATTTTCAAGTTTGTCAGCAGTTACACACCTTTCATTGACTGCACTGAAAACGTTTTGATAAGTAACAGCCTGGCAGTGGGAGTAAAGGGTTTAGAATCTTGTGAATGTTAATTATTAATTACAAATCGAGACTTAGCTTGCACGTTTTAGTTAACTCCTCTGTGGCTTCCTGTCATGATGATACAGTCCCAGGCTTGGTTTGTTTAGATCTATGTAGATTTCAATGAACAGTAGGTGAATGCTTTCAGGTGAAAAAGATGCCCAAGAGCGCCAAGCACTTAATAAACTTCAGGTGTTTTACAAACAATGTGTACAGATCACATTTCAGGGATCAGAAGTAGCATAAATCCTGATGTTTTTGAACTTCTCCTTGGAAGACTGCAGTGGAATTACCCACATGAACATTTAACTGAGAACCAAATAACTGTGGCAGTCATGCTCCAGAGAGCATAAAGCATCAGTAATAACCCAACCAGTTGTTACATGCCAGTCTGTCAGTCTGATGGTACTTTTTAAAGTCTAATATATCTTTCAAGGGAAGAACAAACCACAAAGGAAGTTAAAATGTTTCACTTTGGAATGACATACAGGAAAAAATTGGTCTTAATTTTTGTTTTTGTTTACTAAGATACAAAAGAACATTTTTCAAGTTACTTAGTGGTCTCTGATGAACATGGAAAAAAGTATTACAGATCTCAGTCCAAGCCCTACTCAATTTAATGATTTCTGTAACCATTGAACAAACAAAAAAAAAAAGACAAGAGTTGCATTGCTTAGTATTTACATTTGGTTCAGATCAACCCCTTAGAATTCTGTGGAAAATTTATCAGCCTGATAATATGCCCATCTCTCAGCATGCTGACAGAAAACAAGGGGAAAAAAATGGAGATTATTCTTCTCTTTTATTGGGAAAAAAAGCAAGTTGAAATAAAGTTACTCATTCCTTCCTAACCAACTTTTATTTCCTAGGGCCAAGTGAGTAAATAGAACCATACAAAGATGACAAATTTTCAAGGACTGAGCACACAGGTTGGTCATTGTCTTACCCATGGATACGTATGACCTGCAGAACTCAATACTCCCCTGCTACTGCCATTAACTGCTTGGAACAAGAGTTTTGCACAGGACTGAAATTTGTTTATGCATCCCATTTGTTGCAATTCCTGCAGGATTTATCCCTGAATTTTACTTATACTCTCACACTAGATGGGCAATCTTACATTCATGCTGTGAGGTCCATTTAACCCTGAGTTTTTTCATTGCATAGATTACGTGATGCTGTTGCAGCTCCCTCACATTTTTGGCACTTGCCTGCACTGATGCAGTGAATTCAGCTGCACTTTAAGGGCAGCATCACACTTCATCAATACCCATTTTTATGTTTGTTCATTTTATATACCATATGCAAAACCAGTGTGGCCCAACTGCCAGCACACAAGTCAGATCTGGGTAACTGGATGCTTCCCTCTGGTCCACTGCCTCTTCTGAGGAGCAAGCAGAGGAGAGTTTTTGGTTCCTTTGCTCAAGCTGCCTCTTATTGTGCTTGTATGTGTTGTGCTCCATGAATGAAGAAGGGGAGTGCTTTGAAATGCATCTCCTGCTGCATGTGAATGCAGGTCTGGCTCCAGAGCCAAGAGCTCCTCATGGCACAGTGACTCACAAAGGTGTCCTCAAACCCAGGGCGTTGTAAGGTACTTGGAGAGAGGAACCACTGAATTCAGATATATTCAATCTAGAAATGCTCAGCCAACTCAGGCACTGACCTGGGAAACTGCATTTTCTTTTTCTGAAACAGAAAGGCTCCCCAGTCACAGTTAAGAGACAGGCAGTCCTCTAAACTTTGACAAATCTCATCTGATACCTTTAATTGCTCTTATTCAAGATCTGGTTGCCTTCTAACATTTTTCCCTTTACCAATGGGGCTGTTCTTACCTGTTTGTCTGCCAGTGACCTACTTGACTGCCTCCCCCAGAGGCACACAGGTGTGTGCCTTTTCTTTCCTGTATAGGTGTAGATCCAGTGGAACTTGTCCAAAGATCCTACACTTCCTGCTACATTACCTCCACTGCTGCCTGCCCCATCCCTTCTACACAGAAGAAGCAGAAGTCTCTCCCTTCCTTGCTTACAACCCTTTATTAACATTACCATTTTTCTTCTTTTCTCCTTTGTCTACCCCAAAGACAGTCTGTGAAATCTGTCCCTTCCTTCTCCTTAAGCTTCAGTGTAAAGAAATTCCAGAAAGTCAGTATGTGCGTTCTGTTAATACAGCAGGTACCTCACTACCTTTTTTCATCCTTTTCTTCCCAGTCCTGCTATATACTTTCATACCAGTTTTCTAGCCCTGTGTCTGGTGCTGGTCTTTGTCAGAGACAGCAGAGTGAACTACATTAATCATGGCTGATTCCTAGATGAGGCAATTCCGTGTTCCTTTTGAACATTTTTTTTATTATTTATGGGAGCCTACATTTTTTTTTCCAGTGGAGGTGCTCCTATATGGTGAGTTCAGAGTTACTGATAGTACTTTTGCTATTTATAGCTATAGATGGCTTAGGAGCAGGTCCGCAATTAAGGAAGTTTTCCGAAAACTTGAAAACAAAAGCACAAAATTATATTTGTTTTTGGGCCCAATCCTAGAGAAAGCTCCCATTAAGTTCACCTGCACAAGGAATGGAAGATTATCCCCAATGAAGTTTTATAGGAAGTTTAACCCCACCCAGAAAAAGAAAGTGTTTCCAGTCTTTCTTTCATATAATTATTTCTATCTGTCCTCTAAAACATGTGTGTTTCTTATGACTACAGTATATTCAGTCTTACTTTAAACAGTGATAAGTATATTTATAGATCTGTGTAAAACAAAATATTACTAGCATGTCAGCATTTGGTTGATCTTCACATTCTTGGCTTCAGAATGGTTTAAAATAAAACATACACACAAAGCAGGGTTGTTTTTTTGGCTCTGGTTTTCTCATTTTTGCCCACAACAGACCTGGCAGATGTGGGATAACTGGAATGTGCATATCTAACAATTCTCTTCTGTGCCATCATTTGAAGCTGTAGGAGTGCAGCTATTTGGCTGTAGCATGAAAAAGAGTGATGAATGTGATGAAATACAGATTTCATTTATAACCAGGGGATAAATACTGTTCAGGTCACGAAAACAGATTAGTACTTGGGGACAAAAAGTTCATGAAGAACTCCTTTCTTGAGGTGGAGGTAGGGGTACAGAACTATAGCAATTAAACTGAAATGACTAGGTAGTTACTGAGAGTATATAAAAATAAATTCAAAACAGGAACAGCAAAAGGATGAAAGCTTGTTAATTGCTCTGGCCTTGTGACAGCCTTGCTGGGAAGTCATAGTCTGATTAATCATGATAACAGATAAACTGGATTGCTTCACAGGAGATTTTATATCCATAGTTTTGTGGAGAAGTTTAAATTTGTTTCAGGGGCCTCATATCCAAGATAAACCCAAAACAGAAAAGAAATCAGATAGCTGTAAAAATGAGTTATGAACCAAGACTTTCTCAGATGACTATTAAGTCTTGATCAGTTTATAACAGATCAAAGAAAGTCCATCCCAGTGGACGCAGGACTGTTATAGCAGAAATTGTGCTCTTACCAGAGCCAAATCCTTACCCTGAATTCAGACATAGATGCAAGCTTGAGAAATGAATCTGTTTTTAAAGATGACTGCTCACAAATATAAATTTCAGCAAAGGTGTTTCAAAGATGAGTTCGTGGCACATAATGTCCTGCATCTGTGTGCTGGATCAACTAAAAAAAAAAAAATAAAGGCTTAAAAGATACAGCCTATACAAGGTTCAAAACCCCAGGAAAACTCCCTATTATTTCAGGACTAGTGAGGTATTCTGCATTTTTCATGAAAGTGAATTCATGGGAATTTTTCTTTGGGAAGAATATCGGTACTGAACACAGATATATGACACACATTACCCCTGAGGTCAAAACCACTGAGGTTAAAAACAAACCTGGTTTTCAGTCTGTGTCTTGCTGAGGTTTCTTAACAGCTCAATTATTTCTTCCAACAGACTATGTCTGTACAGTATTTTCCTTAGAACAGAGCTCAGTGGCTGGCAAGTCAACGAAATTACAGCTATCCAAGTTCAGAAGCAGGGAAAGAGGAAATGTTTTCTGAAGAACTTTTACTGTATCCCATGTATTTCAAAAAGGGTGTGTCTGACTGGAAAATCTTTCATATGAGAGAACAACCTGATTGTGTGAGGTCCTTCTCACAGATGTCCAGGTGGGGAATAGGTTTGGCAGTTAACACTGGAATGATATGACCCAGTAAAACTGGGAGACAGAGATTTTCCTTCCATGCTGGAACGTTTAAATATTGTTTTGCCTCTGGTCAAAAATTTAGTTGATCTGAGAGGGAAAGAGAACAAGCCTTCATTGACTGTGGGTGTGTGAGGACAAGAAGAAGTGGAGGATTCAGCCTTTTCTGAAATTTCCTGCAGCTTTGGGCTGTGTGTGTCTCTGGGGAGGGGTATTGCTTATCCCAATCACAGTCAGAGCAGTCTAACAGCTTCACCAGTCTCACTGGTCCCATTCCCTGAGATACCTCTTGTATCAGGGACAGGAGCCATAGGCTCTCACCATTCTGAGGGCTGTTAGCTGTGTGCAGGGAATATTCTCAAATATCAGGTTCCACTAGTATAATGGCCCATTTTCACAACTCCAGAGACCATCAGAATGTGCAGAAATTCTACAACTTATAAAAAGAAAGTTGTCCAAAGCAGGAAGACATGGAATCCTGCTCTTTGACTATATCATAAAGTACAAGAAGAACATGACTCTGGGCTGAAGGAAATCTGTTACCTCATAATTTCTCTACTGGCTTTGGTGGAGTTAGTCCAGGTTTTAATTGAGCAGGTCAGCATCTGGCAAGGTTTGCAGAACTTGTCTAATCAGATCCATTCGGATTTGCTGTTTTCAGCAACTGAGACCTTAAACCACTTCACTGCAGTTACTAGATTCAGGTTCCATAGGCAGGAAGTGAAGACATCACTTGTTCTACAATGTCACGCATTCCCATGGGGAAATATATGTCTTTCTGGGTTTTTTCCTCAATTCCTTAAGATATCCTATGACCTGTGATCCACAGTCAAATAGTTCAACATGCATTTGTTGGACGACCCCTGAGCCTGAGATTTTTTAATCACCTAACAACGACGACTGTCCTCCTCCAAAACCACTTAAACACAACCCGGTCCAATTGGTCGGCTTTGTCGGAGTGCTGAGCCAGCAGGTTGCTTGAGTGCCAAGAGTCAATGAAGCCAAAAATCAGGGTCAAAAGTTGCTGTTAGTTGGCACATACCTCTGGCAGGCTTTATAGATTACCCTGATGAAAGCATTTGTTAAACTTTGACTGAATTTTTTTTCCCCTTTATAGAGTTTTGTCAGATTTCATTTTTTTACTCTCCGCGTGATTTTGTGAAGAGGTCTGTGATCAGAATGATGGAATAGCAACCTGAAGCAAAAAGCGGGATTTCTGACATACCACGGGGATTTGTGTTATTTTACATTATTAACTAGTCTGGTGAGGCGCTATCTCCTGCATTAGCCTGAGATCTTTTACAAGGTCAGCTGGGAATGCTGCAACCACCGCTGGAACACCGGGAACTGCTGTTGCACCGCCTGCAAAGAACCACCAGATGGTGCACGGAAATAATTAATAGACTAGTGGCTCTGTAGCATAGTTTGGGTTGGAAGGCACCTTAAAGATCGTCTATTTCCAACCCCCCTGCCACTAGACAAAGCTGCTCAAAGCCCCATCCAACCTGGACTTGAATCATCATCAGAGGAAAAATTTTCAGCTGGCCTCTTCCAGCCTTGGCCAGGGCTCAGCCTCTGCTTGGTGGAGTTTCATCACTGTTTCGGTGGAGATAGAAGTGAGCCCCGACTGAGGGAAAACTAGATGTGACTTTGTGGTTTTACATCAACCTGGCAGACCTGTAGCTAAGCTAGGTTTGCTTTCAGGGGTTTAGATGAAAAATTTAGACACTGACACAAGGAAGAGCGATTGACTTAAATTTTTGGAGATTTAAATGGAGTTCATTGCCTGTTGGAGTGTGGAAAGCAGCGCAACAAAAGTACAGTCCAGCTGACTTTGGTCATCTTTCAAAGTTCAAATCCACAGTGAATCCAGGATTAATTGATGGATGAACTTTTTGCATCCAAATGGTGAAAAACTTGCTGATTTTTCAGGCATTGTGCAGTTTCTACTTCCTTGGGCTTGATCTGGAAAAAATCTGGCAAACGCATTTTTTGTAGTTTGTGGTTGGCCCAAACTCAAAGTTTGGAGTGAAGTTTCAATCCTTAGGTGTGAGTCCAACCTCTCATCTAGGCATTTGGCATTTGGCTTTTAGGTGCTATTTGGACCTATAACTGATCCAAATATGATACAACACAGCTGAGCACGTGCCATTCTGTCACAAGAGGAGGTAATCCAACGTTATGTGTCTTCAGAGCCTTCCTGGTGAACCAGAACACCATTAAAAGTATCACTGATAATGCCTGTCTCTTTAGGATAAGTCCTAAATACCTTATTATTTGCCTCGTGTGTTTTACATTTGGAGGTTTTACCTGTGTGATGAACTAGGACTGCTCTTCATTACGTGTCCTTGCCTGGGGAATGTTTTCCTTGTGCACAGGGACTCTGAAGTACAGTATTATGAGAATTTATTATTTCAGGAGAGGGAAGCAACTGGAACCCACTTGTTGCCTGTGATCAAATCTTAACTTTCTAAACTTGTTCAACATCATTTTAAGTCTCATACTTTTTGGAATTTGTAAGGTGCAGAGCCCTTTTTGCAGATACAAAGAAGATGAATCCTTGTACAGATTATGGTCATTATTTTATCCAATTTGTGCCAGATTTGGCCTGTTGTGAGTGCTCCTTTATAGTGGATTTTGGAATAGCTACAGATAATGCAATGACAGCAGCATTTACAGTGATAATGTTTCTCTATCACACAATGAAGAAACTAGAGGTGTAGCCTGAAAAAACCCACCCAGGATTGTCCACCCCACCAAAACAGACATCTTTGATATGGAACAGTAATATGAACTGCAGTGAGGGTTACACTAGCTATGGAAATCTTGTGTAATACAGGCTTTTATAGACAAAGGGTCAGAAAAAAGACCATCACTGGAATGAACAAGCCTAGGGAGCATATGACTACCAAAGCTTTAGGCAGCCAATTTCATTAAACTCTTTCTTTGCCTGGTGGAGAAAGACAGGACCTGCATGGCTTTGGATTGCTCCCCACAAGGTCTGTACCTCTTCCTGAATCAGGTGGAACAATTTAAGTTTTGACTCTTTTTTTGGCACCCTAGTAAGGGTCCTTGGCTGTCATGGATACCTCCAGTGATGAACACTTTCTTCCATATTTGGCATAATGTAATAATAGGAGTACAAGCTATTTTCTGATGGGAATAGTCTTCCTCCCTTTTCTTTAGAAAGAAAAAGTGTCAAATTACATTTAATTAAGATTTTTTTTTCCCTAGGGTTTTGCAGGGCAAACATTCATGGAGAAACCAACTAAAAATCCCTCTCCTAGAAGAGTTTACTTCAAACAAGAATATTTGTTTCCATCTTTCCTTTACTGGTTTATTCAGACGCAAATTTGCCTGCCTCCTTTGGAAGAACTGTAGGGCAATCAGAAGCCATTACAGCATAGCCTGGCCTTTTTCTGTACTGGTAGCATTTTACTGATTTATAGTCTTCCAATAACTAAACCCACTTTCCATGAGCATTGAATGCAGTAGTATTAAAAACTCACATGTTGAGGAATCTGAGCAGAATTTGAGCATGTATCTGTCTTGTCATATCGAAAGGATACAGTTCAATTGTCAGAATTGCTATAGCAAATTACATATATAAAATTAATTACCCACTTGGGTAATTAAAAGAATAAGAAAACAAGGCAGCTGCTTATAAGATTCCACATTTAGAAAGAACAGATGAGATGTGTGGAAAAAAATATTTCCTCAAAATAATGTCTGTAGCCCTAGTCTTTAGAAAGTTTCTGTCCACTTAGATCTTTGAATTGGCTCAGCCCTGGGTAGAAACTCCAAAAAATCCTGGATGTAAAACTTCTCTTTGCATTCTTATTAGTGTCTGGCTTATGTCCCACATTACAAAAATCTCATAATAAAAGGCTTAGTTTTGCACCAGAACTATATTCAAAAGGGCGAGATGAAAGGCACTTGAAAAACTACTTTTAGCTACATGACTTACTCATGTCTTTAAGGAGAACCAGAAAGAGAGAATCATGACAGACTAAGGATCCAAAGGTCCTTACTAAATTAAGAACTAACAGGTGCTTTATCATCAGCATCCTTGTTTTCCTACTTCTCTGGAAGTCAAGTTTCCAAGGAGTGTCTTGGATCAAGATCAGTTTCATAGAAAAATTAAGCCACTGCAGCAATATAGCCAGAGAGGATTTTAGAATTGGCTCAAGCTATGCAAGTTGTCAAATATTAAGGTGTTTGGGGGTTAGTAGTTTGTAGTATCTGTCCCTGAATCCACATGGGGTCCCCCCAGAAGTGCCTCTGCTCTACCTTTCAGTGGGGACCTGCCGAAATTCCTCAGCCCTTCTTGCCAGGTGGCTCCAAAGTGTGATGGATGCATATCCATCTGCTGCCTGCCACAAAACTCTAGCTGCCAGAAGCATCACAGCTTTTTGTGTCCCCAAACTCTATGTCTGAACAGAGGGAGTGTTCTGAGGGATTGGAATGGATATTAAGCTTGAGTGGTATCTTGAATGGGTATTAAGATTACTGTATGAAATGCAGACTCCAAACAAAGGACTAACTTTAAACCACTCTAAAAATGTCAACACCATTATTTATTTTTCACTATAGAAGTGCAAGTGGTCTCCTTGTAAAAGAAAGACTGACCTTACCATTATCATAAGGCAATCACTTTCTCAGGGACCAGAGCCCTTTGGCTGCAGTTTTTGCTTCCCAGAGCTCAAGGACGGTGGTGATCTCAGGGTATCTGTACTTTTATGTTTACTGCCTCTTCTGCATTGTTTAAAAAGCAGCAGAGGTACATTCCAAGACTTTTTTTTTTTTTTTTCTATACCACAAAACACAAAGACTACAAGACAGATTCTCAGCTGGCACGTTACCTTACAGAATTCTGCAGTTCCATGTTGTCACATTTCCTGAGGATACAGAGGGCTTACTGGAAATACTTTGCAGAAGGAGGGATTGTTTCCCTAAGCTTTTCTGTTTAAATCACTCAACCACAAGAATCCTTTGACCGGACTATATTATCTTATAAAAAATATATTCAAATAAAAAAATGCTATGTAATCCTATTAAAAGTTATCCTCTGTAGCTCCACCCAGCTGGGATATACAACCTCAGAGGAACTCAGGAACTGCTCTCAGTGTCTACCAAACCCACAAATGAAGTAACTAAAGAAAGGGAACTGGTGAAAATACACAAAGAATTGACCTAAAGTCAGCTGCTTGTAGAGAAATATTCAAAACTACAGATGATTCTATGTCTTATGGACCAGCTCACCTCTGATCTGGAAGCAAAGCCACAAAAGCATCAGGACTGTGTTAATGTATTTTTGGCTTTAAAGAAGCTATTCCCACTCCCCAGTTTATATTACATGTAATCAGATAACTTCAAATAGGATATCATTATTTAAGAAAGTTGTGACTACTTGTGGTTATAAAGGAAAAATTCTGAAGAGTTCTAAACAGAGAAATATTATGCTAGCAAAGAAACTTCCCTGCCTACTCAATAATTATTTCTTGCCCAAGCAATACTGTGGCTCCCTGTAAATTGCTTGGCCTATAAGAACCACAGTAAGGTTAACAAGAATGTATGAGCACTGTGCCTGCAGAATGCAGGGAGAATGTTTGTGCATGGTATTAAAGAGCCACAATCTGTGTGATCTGGCTGAAGAGCAATGGCCTTGTGAAGGTAGATGGGCCAACCCTCAGCCCAAAGTGAGAGAAAGAGCTGCAGGAGACAGCTGGCTCACATGGGAATGATGTTGTTAACAGGATGAAGAAAAAGTGATGCCATTCGCAATACCAAGAAATAGCAATGCCACTGAAGTAACTCCTTGAAAGACCAACAACAGCAATCTGAAAGATAAAGGACACTTGTGGGTGCTCTCCACACAAAAAAGAAAGGAGCATCCAAGTGCTCAGAGCAGCAGTCTGCCTCCACTCCCCAGTGACTTAGTTAGCCACCAGACAGCATGGTGGGCTGATGAGGCTGGTGAATTGTAGAGATTTACTGAGCATACATTTGTTCCTCCAAGTAGTTTTAGCTATAGAGGCTTTTCCCCACCAAAGGATCTTGCTTATTTAGGACACAATATCTACTAATGTTAAGAACTGTTGCCACACATAATTGCATCAAAGCTAACATTGTATCTTGGCTGTATGCATGCATCTCTCTTCATGGTCAAACCCCTTTCATCACAGTTACTTTCAGACCTTTTGCCTATGCAACTGCAAAAATTACAACCTGAGTGTTCCAGTTTTGCTATATGCTAACCACAATCATTTCACTAAAAGACATACGCGTTTTGTGATCTGACTGGAATATTACCATAAATATGTTAGGTTATATTCATTGAATCACAGAATATCCTGAGTTGGAAGGGACCCACAAGGATCATCGAAGTCCAACTCCTGGCCCTGCCCAGAATCACAAGAATCACACCATATGTCTGAGGGTATTGTCCAAACTCTTGAACTCTGTCAGTTTTGGTTCTGTGACTATATGTCAGGGAGCCTCCTTCCAGTGCCTCCTGGTGGAGAACCTTTTTCTAATATCCAACCTAAACCTTCCCTGACACAACTTCAGGCCTTGGGTTCTGTCGCTGGTTGCAAGAGAGAAGAGATCAGTGTCTGATCAATCCCCTCCTCTTCCCCTTCTAAGGAAAGGTAGAGAGAGGATGTCAAAACTAATAGTTTGCATTTCTTACTGTGACAATACCTACCTGCAGCTACCACTGTTTAAAAAGTATTTTGGAAAAAAACATGAGCTCTTTCTCCCTGTGGTCTCACCTGGCATAAATCCCACGGCTAAGAAAGCTGACAGACAGGGTATTTTAGTGATGGCTTAGGGATGCATTTAGCATAGCCACATAATTCTTGTTCAGTAGGCAGTGTGAGCTCATGCCCATCCTCAAAGCTTTGTGCAGATATTCTTTCTGTTGTATTTCTCTAAGCCCAAGAAAAAAGTAGGATAATGAACATTGTTTACCACAGGAACAAATCTGTAGATCTTAAGGGCTAATCTTATCCCTCTGGTATCTCCAGATCTGAACCAAGTCCCTTTTAAGGTAACGTTTCTCACAAATGCTATTCTATTATTCTATATCTTGTTCATCTTATGTGACTTGTCAAATCACGTTTCCATCCTTTGAGATCAGATCAGCTGGTCAGAGCCTGGTGCTAAAATGCCAAGGTTGTGGGCCCTGTATGGGCCATTCACTAAGGAGTTGGACTTAATCCTTGTGGGTCCCTTCCAACTCAGAATATTCTGTGAATCTGTGATTCATGTAATGTGAACCAAATGGCTGCCTGTTGAACAGCAAGGAACTCCCATTTAATACAAATTAGACACAGCAGAATAAAGGTGCCTCAGTTCAGCAGCACTTAACCTCCTCTAAACACACCACTGTAGCCTCCTACTCCTTCCTGCAGGAAAGATATTTCACTGCTTGCAGTGCTCCACACCCAGAAGTGTAAGCCTGTCGGTGAACTAGACCAACTCTTGCTCTACCTGAAATCAGTACAACTTTTGCTTAGTTGTAGGCAGTTTTAAGTGCAAGATATAAAATTGTTTGAATGCATTAAAAAAGGTTTATTTGAGCAGTAACAGCATAATTGAAAATTCAAACAAATTTCAATATTGCATTTCAGGAAAACTTTCAAGCACTACTGTACTGAGTAATAGCTGCATCTTTATCTTTGCTGGCACATATTCTACCTGAAGGCAACTGGAAGGTCCTTTTCAGATAAGCATTTTGGCAGTTAATGCTGTATCGCAGTATTTTTATTAGCACTGAATGAACCCCTCAACACACTTCAACAAATAAATTAGAAAGGAATCAAATTAAACCTATCTGTGCAAGTAATATCCCTAACATATTGCAAACAAAAATTATTTTATGTGTAGCTGAACAAATAAAGCTTAGTTTCCTATAGATTTTGTGTGTTACATGTCTTCATCCTCTCAGCCCCCTCTCTTCACTGCAGTATAATCAGCTCCTTTGTTATCCTCTTTCTCCTTAAATGAACAAGAAGTAGCCAGGTGCATTGATCAAATGGATGCTGCACCAGAGTAGAAACAGCTATGTTAAAACTGCATTTCTTTGTTAGGGGGATTATTTTGGTCTTTCTATTCATCTTCTGATTTTCCCAGATCTTATAGGTACTAAATGTATTGCAGGTTTCTCTCTCTCTTCAAACATACTTTTAGTTTTTCAAATATATTAAAAACCTCCATCTCTTTGTCAAACTGTCTTACCAAAATATACCTTGAAGTTGTCAGAAATGTTCTCAGTTATTTGTGTTACTGTGTAATGCTGGAAAAACACATTTCAACATTTAACACCTCTGTCTGAAACATTTGGAAGATTCCTCCCCACTTTTTATTTTCAAATCAAAATTGGCAGAAGTATATTCCTACTGTTCAATGAAAATGTAATTAAAATTAAATTCAGTGTCAATGCAAGGTGTTTGAGAATTTATGGCAACAAAATTGCTAATTCCTTGGCCATAGTTTTGTGATTTGGCCATCAGTTTCAGCCTGGCCAAAGTCCAGCAGGACTGTCCCAGGAAAGTGAGTTTAGAACTGCAGCTGGGAAACCCTCAGTGTTTTCTTGTCATTTTCAAACATTAATAAAGTGTGTTTTGCCACTTTTTTTTTAGCTTTCCAAACTGATTTTCCAGATATTGGGGAAGCCTTCTGCTGCTGGCAGAGCAACACAGAAATGGATACATTTTGAGGAGGAAGGAGACACTGGTTCCCTGTGATGCTCTAGGAAGGACAAGGGCTATGGAAAACATGTCAGAAACCTGCTGGGGAGAAAGTGGGCTATTGTGAGGTCCACTCTTAGCTGGACTGAGCACTTCTTTCCAAAGGTCTGCTGCACTAGAATCAAACACACTGGGAATGTTTTGCCCATTTCTAATTCTTGAAGGGACCATTCACTGTTGCTGGAAGGTATTTGCCTCTAGACTAAGAGGATTCATGCGTATCAACCAGGTCCAGGACACTTTGGCACAGAAAAATATGCCAGAATAAGGTTGGAAAAAAGGTGTAAATTGCTATTCAGCAAAGAAATAGCAACATTATTGGCACACAAAAAGGTATTTCAAGAGAGGCTCTGGCATCTCATTTGCAGCCTTTTTGAGCAGGGATCACACTGGGATTTTTTCTTCATATGAAGGGCATATGTTATATACAACATGAAGTCTCAGCTCCAAATTCCTCTATACTAATGGAAGTCCAGAGTTAGCTCCATAGGCTTCTGAATCTGGTTTATGGAGCTAATTCAAAAGAGCTGCACAGATGTTCTCATGCATTTAAGGGGATAGCAATATAAACGGAGTGAAGGAAAAAGTGGGTCACAACTTTGGCACCCTTTTTCCTTCCCTCTGTTTTTGGTCTCAGAGTTAAATCCTTCAACATTTCCTTGTATGGACAAACCAATTAATAAAAAACCAGATCTTTTAGTGGAGGCAATCATACAAATAAAATGACTTGACTTTACCAGTGAGAAAAATACATAAAAATGGGCAACATCCTGGAAAAGCCCCAGTATCATACTACATATGGTGTGAACTGATAAAATTAACGTAGTTGATCTACAGATAATGTCTGTGAAATGTTAACAGTAAAACTGTACGTGCTGAAGGCCTCCAAAGTTTAAATAAATATTTTGAGTAAATGTTATGAAAACCTCCACTCTTTCATGAGCACCTGTTCCAAGAAGGTTAAGCAAAATATAGTTTATTTATATGAATCCCATTCTGATCTTCAATAAAAATAAAGTACAGGCTGTGTTAGACTGAATGATACTGCACACCCAGCAGGACAGGGCACAAATCCTGTTAGTCTCAAAGAGATGTCCAGCCTGTGGAAACAAGAGATATTGACCTCCCAGAAAAGTGAGACATATTTTGTTCTATGTGTTCCAGTTCTGCAGGCTCCAGAGTGCTTAAAAATGCAGGTTTGATTCATTGTCCTGTAGGAGGAAATCCAATTCAGTTTATTGCCTCTAAGAAAGCTATAAAAAGCCAAAGGGAATGGAACGTGTTCTGAAACACTGTGTTGAGGGAGGAAGATGGAGCTGAAATGCTCAAGCAGATCCATGCTTTTTCTGGGGCTGGTGGACCTAATGAAGTTTTAGTGGGGAGAGATATAAGAAGAGGTTTCAGGCCCTGCAACTGAGAAAATATTTCTTGAGAAACTACAGGAACAAGGTTGCTTTCTTCATCTCCCACCTTCCCAAGAAGTCTTTCTCTCACACAAAATACCCAGTCACCCTCCTGTACATCTCCACTTATGTGGCATGTATGGCCAAAGGAAAAGGGTGGAAAAGGGAAAAGTAGGGTAGAGAGAGGTCCCTCATCAAAGGAGAGACAGAAATTTGGCTGGGCCAGTGAGGCATCAGAAGAACCTCAGGTGGATGTCCTCACTGGACTCTGCTGCTACAGAGGACAAAACCAGCTGGAGGAGGGAGAGGCAAAGGAGGAGGCTTTTTGGCAGCTGGGGATGGGCAGGCTAGGGCTGAGGGGAGCAGTCCCTCTGCAATCAGGGAGCAGTGGCTGGCCTTTTTGCTTCAGAGTCTTCCCAGGATTTCAGCTCAGGCCCCTCCCAGTGGGATGAAAAGAGAGCTGGTTGAAGCTTTCCTATCACTGCTCCTCTCCACCCCTGCTGCACCAGACTGTAAGTCCCACAGTGTTTTATTTATAAATTATCAAATTCCTCGAAAGCCCTGGACCAAGATTTCCATAACCCCTGATTCCAGTGGAAATGGTCCTTTCAACAGTGGATGACCAATTCATGTGGGTTGTTATCAGTGGGCTGGGGCAGTGGGATCTGGACTTGCTACTGTATTTCAAGATATTTGGAGGTGGTGCAGGGGTGGGGACAATGCAGGAAGCAAAAGCGAGTGCTGGGACCATGGAGAGAGCAGAACTGCCTCCCTCAGGTGTGGCTTGTGCCATTTTCTGTTTGTGAGAACTAGGCCATTTCGTTCCCCTGGAAAAATCTTTTTATAGATCCAAACCATGACACAACAAAGCAGGTGGGGTCATGCCTGAGTGATCCACATTTTCAGTTCTTGATTTTTAAAGGCTAAAAATCTGAAATCACAACAGAATCACAATTGTCAAGTTTTCATTTAACTGGACATCCTCAATTTCATAAACCAATTTTCTTTTGGGCTGATACTGTGTATGTTGAGTGTCATATTTATGACTGAGTTAAAGATCCTGAATTAAACAAATAATACAGAACCATGAACATGTACTACTTTTTGTAGCAATTTTTACTTTGTAGAAATTAAAAAAAAATGCATTTGATTAATAAGTTTTAGCTTGGTTGCATAACTGTGTCATTTACTTTTCTTTGTGTTCATTTAGTATAAATAAAGTGGCAGCAAAAACCTATGTCTCATGACAGCCATGTAAAATGCTCCAACAACAGTTTATCTATTTACTAGATAAACAAATTGCTGTTTGGATTTTTGTGCTGCATAAGTTATGGGCAATACTTAAAGACAGGAAACCTATATTCTTTGCCAGGCTGTGGGTCACTCTATAAACAGGTGAAACTGATGGGGGAAATAACAGTGGAGAATGTTCAAAATATTGGTTTTTCACTTTTGGTTTGTGCTTATGCCTGTTTTGTGCATGATTCACTTGTTAAAACCTGAATGCTATGGAGTCTATGAACTGTACATTATCTTTGATAACATAATAAATAAATCTAACATAATAAAAAAAATAAAATTTCTGAGAATTTTCCCCCAATATTAACATTTCAGTGGCTAAGTTTGCCACAGGTAGGATAGGATTCTCTTTTATTTATATACATTGCTACATATGATATTTCCAGATGATTCACTGAACATGGAAATTTTACTATCATATGAAGTATCTCTGACAGAACAAACGGAAACATTTAATTTTTGGAAAGCTAGTACTTTCAAAAAACCTCTTTGTAGTATTTATAGATTACCAACCTTGATGACCTAGTGTTAAAAAGAATATTGAACTTAAATAAACTACAAATATCAACAACTTGGGTATTACTTACACATCATGTTTCCCTTGACAGAAAACCAATTTCATTCATCTGCACCATTTCCTTTCATTTTTATGAGCTTGGAGTCAGCACTGTAAGTCCCAATGCTACTTTTTTCAATTTGATAGGTCACAGAGAAAACTGATAAAAGATGCCTATGTTTTTCCTGCTACATTTGCAGTGCTGCCAGCTGCAAACTTAAAGAAAACAAGAATGTAATCCCCATAGCCTTTAAATGGTGTAAAAGTCATGAAGAAGAAAAAGAAAAGTGGGTTATTCATAGCTGAGTTGGGACTTTTCAGTCTTGAAACTATGATTGTCTCACATTCTTCATACTTTGCAAGTAAAAAAGACAGAAGCTTTGCTTTGAATGCAAGGGGAGAGTCCCATGAAATAGAAAAGTTTTAGTTTTCTTTCAGCCAGAATCTTGAGGCTCTAAGAAAACACATAAGTAGTGAGACTTGTGATGAAATTGTGAGAGCTGGCAACACCTCAATCAAGTTTGTTCTTCATTTCCATTGAAGCTGAAAGGAAAAATGCCAAAACCATACTTCTGGGGCAAAAAGTGATAAACCAGCAGGAAATAGTCTTGCCCAGTCAGCTTTTCCCTTGAAATGAAAGACGAGCGTCTTGTAAAAGGTCTGCTCAGAGTTCCAGTGAAGTCAAATTGCAAAATCAGCTCTCACTGAATCCAGTGTTGAAATTGTTTGCTCACTTAGGGAGACCTTCAAGGGAAGAGAGGGTACTCTGCTACCAAATTGAAATTCGGATATTCTTCGGCTTGATAAGCCTGTAGCTCTCTAGAAGCTGGCAGATAGACACAGACTTTTTTTATTTCCTCCTTACCAATATGAATTTCTGCTACTGGCTTTGCTGTGAAATATTGAAAAGTTATACTGAATACTGTGCTTCTGTTTATTTTTAACAAAAGCTGAATTTATCAAGCTAAGTTAAATGTTTGACAGAAGTTGAGTTCATTGGGTAAGGGGTATATTACCGTAAGTTTAAGGGTAAATATGTCACCATGATGAACAGCATATAAAGCTGTATACTCATTATCTTTAAAACTTTATGGCAATGCTAGTGCCAAGTCATATTCAGCATCACAACATGCTTTTTAAAGGTGGTTTCTTCATCCAGGTAAAGGCCATATTGCCATCAAAAATGCCTGTGTAATCATCTGTGCTTCAGTTCTGTGCCTACCACATCTTTCTCATTAGCACTGGCTATTATGCAATCTCAGAACTGTTGGATCTACTTGCACAGCTGCCTGAAAACAGCCATGCAAAAAAGAGAAAAAGTTAACATTTAGCTGAATCAGTAAGCTGACTTGGCTCTCTGTTCGTCCCAAAGAGCAGACATGGGGGCAGCAGTGGCACTGGAAAGGCAGGATTACCCTTTCCACAGAAGCATGGTCTTAGAAAAATCTCAAGCTATTCTTTAAACTGGACCTCAACATTACAAGCTTGTTCAGGGTAACAAGGTCTGTCTCATTCTAATTGTGCTGCCTTTTCACTACCTTTCACGTTAGGAAACCCTTCCAACCTGTGCAAACTGGCCTTCAAAACCAGGGCAGGTGAACTAATATTTCTCCACTGGTAGTGTATTCTGTCTGCTTTCTGCAGGTATAAATCACTCCACCATGTGCTAAGCAGAAAGCCCAAGGGCTGCATTAATTTTTCTTCCTTATGACTATTTTGTACTACTGTAGTAAAAATTAATGTAATCATAATAAAAAGTTGTTTGCATATTGCCAGAGTGCAGACCTTCAAATTTTCATTTATATCTATGAGATTTTAGGTGATCATTCACTCTTTGCTATGTTTCTCCCTGCCTAAATCAAATTAATTTTATGCTAAAGACATGATTTCTACTAGGAATCAAAGTAATAGTCTGAAATAGCTACCAACACATGGTTTTGTTACTTACTGTAGCAGGGAGTTGAATATACTTCACTGAAAATCTTAAGCCATTGAAAGTTTCCATGTTCCAGAGAAAATTCCCCACTGTGTTGCTTAAGACCAAACAAAAAAAATCAGTGCTTGAAAAATTAAGGATGAAGAAAATTCTACAATATAACACGGCACTCTTTGGTGGAACACATGAGGGCATTGATCTATCAGTGCAAGCAAATGCCTTATGATTAGGGCTGTGTTAGTGCTGTGTATTTTACTTTGCCACTTTGCCAGGAACAAAATGGGTGCAGTGAAGTCAGAATTAACTGTAAGTGACTTGTCAAGTCCAGATATACAACTGTTTGATGTGAGCAACCAAATACACAGCAGTTCAGAATTACTAGAGGGAAAACAACTGGGTTTTTTTCTCATCAGAAAGAAATCATACACTTGATAACAACTGAGCAATTAAAATCCCTTCTAAGACAAATCCTTTGCTAACTTAATGCTTACCTAGAGAACATGGAAAGGAATATGGTGTATCTGTAGTTTCTGTCCTTTTTCACTCTATTGCAGGCTCCAGTTTCCCTGCTTTGCCTGTTTCTCTTCACACAGTGTGCAGTCCAAAGGAGCAATGTGGGTGAAGTTTAAATATCTCTATTTACTCTCTGTAAACCCTCAGTGTGTACTGTGCAAGGCCAAGCAACATGCAAACACCATTCTTTTGACTGAGTTCTGATGACTCTGAAACAGAGTGTACAGTCAAGGTCACTAGATGCTTCACAAGCTGTGAAAGGGAAACTCCTCAATTCTGCCACTACAGACATTTTGTGTTGATTTGATTAAGAAGAGAGCTGTATTTAAAATTATAAAGTGATACTAGTCTAACAGGACATCCAGAGATCTAGCCCAACGCATGGCCAACTTCAAAGTTACATCAGGTTGCCTGGGTCTTGTCCAAACTAATTTTGTGTATCTCCAAAGATGGTGGTGACACCACAGCTTCTTTGGACAATCACTTCCAATGTTTCACCACTCTAACGGTGAAGAATGTGTCTGTTCTTCCCCTGAGATTCAGTTCAGAAAAGGAAGGGATTGCATGAAGCCTTAGAGCTGAAGAAGAGGGGCAGCACGTGTGCTGGCCAGGATGCTGGAGGGACAGGTGGCACCAGAGATGTGAAGAAGATGGCTCCCAGGGCTGTGAGGTCATTGGGGTCACTTGCTGGGCAGCAGCAGTGGGAACACTAGTGCTGTGAAGATCTGGAGGATGATGTCTGGGTCCATGAGTAAGAGAAAAATGCTGGTAGTTTCTGCCTGTATTCTTTTGAATGTGAAGATCTCTTGGAGGTCACTTCATCTTGAGGTCAAAATGGTAAGCAGGCATTTCTGTAGCTCACACCAACATGAAGGTTGTGTAAAGCATTTGCATAGACAGTTGCAACATTCATAAAACCCCTTGTTAACTTGGACTGACTGCCAGAAAAAGGCCATTTACAGTATTCTCCCTAGTACAGAAATCCTGTAGAGCCACCCGAAGTGTGATGAGGCTTGACAAACCACTCCAGGGAGCTGCATAATTTCCTTTTTAGTCAGACTTCAGGCTCTTCAGACTCTCCAACACTGCATCAGCTGTTGCAGAGAGCTTTCCCTGACACTGTGCTGCAGCAGCAGCGCTATGGACCTGAGGTTCTCTGCTGGTTGGCAGCTTCATTTTTACCAGCAATAATAATTCAGTCCTATTAACAAACACGCTGTCTCCTTCCCTTAGGGCACAACTAGAAGCTGGGCTTACCTTGTGCTATGTTTTCTCTGTGTCCTCCAGATAGCCATGTATTACTCATTCAGGGGATCAGTTTAATCCCACTGCTTTAACTGAGCTGTGCAGGGCAGTATTGGACTTAAGCTTTTAAATCTGATCATGTATAAAGAAGTTGAACACCATTTTTGTAATTTTTTTTTTATTCAATTCCTCACTGAATGCCTGTTGATTTCAATAGAGTAGTAAAAGTGATTAATCTGGTTTTTGTGTACAATAAGTCCTATTCTGTAAACAAATAAACATCTGTTTCAGGAAAGTGCACACCACTTGTTTTATCAAGAAAGTTCCAAAGAGAATGTGAATTGATTTGTAAGGAGGTCAAGAAACAAAGTAACAAAACAAACAGTCCTTATTTTTTCCCTTAAAAGTTTGCAGAAATGCTTGCTGAAAATGTCCACTTTAAGAAATTGGGATTTTTTTATCCCTAGAAAAACTGCAGCAAAATTTGCTTAAGGCCTTGTGTTTTGCAGCACAATCAAATGTTATGCCTGTGGCATAACTTCCAAAGTTCCTAACTGATTTTCTTTTCCCCAAAAACAATCAAGTCCCATTTTGTTTGAAGCATTTTATACCCTGTGCTAAAGCACTCATCTCATGCACACATTTAAACATGTACACACAGGAATGTGCTGGGAGATTTTTTTTCTCTGAGGCCAAAGAAAAGCAATGATGGAGACTATGTCTGAAGTCTCTTGATGTCAGTGATGGAGATTCAAACATTACAGGATAAGCTCTGAGCCTCTGTATGAACATCTTAGATCAACTGAAAATGTGTCAAGACCTATAATGTTTCCTTGAAACTTTAAAACCTCTGTGGATTAGGAAAACCATTCCCACAGCTTACTTGTCCCCATGGGCAAACACCATCATCTCAAAATTGGATAACATATGGGACATTACAAGCAGTCCAGAGGCTCTAGGCTATTGCATTCTGACAGTGTAATTTGGACCTTATGGGGTATTAGATGATTATTTTGATTTCATTCCTAGCTTTACCTTCATCATCAATCTTTGCAGAACAAGAAAATGAGACAGATCAGTTTTGTACTTATCAGCTGATACCTCTATAATTTTAGAAGCTAGTTAATTTTGACATACTCTGTTCCAGAAATTACACCCAGTCATGAAAGAAGGTTTTATGTTAAGCCTGAGAAAAAATAAATAAGAGAGAAAAAAAAATACATAATTCTGCTAACAGTTTTGATAATCTTTCCCAGTAGTCAGCATGAGAGAAATAGAAATGGGAATTGGCAATCCTGATACAATAGTGATTGCAAACATAGCCCAGTGTTGAACTTCAGGTCAAGCAGGATTACAGAAATGAAGGAAAAAACAGGTAGGCTAAGAAACATACAATATAATTTACCAACTAAAATTATACCCAAGTTGGAAAAAGCCATTGTGTGTGAGCTTGTTTGTAAAACCGATGCTCTACCTTTCTCAGGCAAACTGATAATTATATTTTTCAATTCCAAATACTCTAATCACTTACCCGGGGAGAAAATGTTTGTTGGAACTTGCTGTATTTCTACCAGACTTTTAATTATCCTACTGGGATGCAATTTACAGCCCACCTTTAAGGGTGAGTCTTGGAGGTGCAGTTCCCATTAACATTAATGATGTGTGCTTGCTGGGAAGATAGCTATTATCCCATCGTAGATTAAACACTTGGTGCTGTCAAATATTTTCCTAATGCAGCAAATCTGAAGGCATTCAGAATGGGTGTAGGGCTTTCCTTTTTTACCATAGGAGTGATTACAGTTTTTTTGATTGCTTTGGATGAACAAAAAGATCTCTCCAAGGCTGATGTTGTCTGCCAGAAAGAATAGTTATGAATGGGTAGCCTGGTTAATGCAGGTGCTCAGAATCTTCCAAAGTCACACTAAAAGAGTATCTACACTATATTCTTATGGGAGCTAATGAAGTTTAATTGTATAAAAGCATACAAATTTGAATTCTTCAACTAAGTTTAAATTCACTATCAGATTGCTGGTGGCCCATTCTGTATTGATATACATTCAGTCAGCAGGAGGACAGTTCTGTAAGTTTCATGAGTGGTGGATAAAGCTGGAATGTGATCCCTTGAGAAAAGAAATTGCTCTGTTTTCTGAGATATAAGCTTCTCCATGCACTAAGTGCAGTATATCTAGTTTTGCTCTCCATGGATATAGCTCTAGCTGAACACAAAAACAATGTAAAAAATTTCAACATCAAATTTGTAGACATGCTCTGCTGGTCTACAATCAAATTAATGCACAGATAATTGTACAAAGAATTGATAAACATGTTTCAGACAGAGAGGCCTAATTGCAGGCACCCTCTGCCCTAGAGACCTCTGCTTTGTAGCTAAGCCAATATTGGAATCCAGAGGGAGACAGAAATACAACTGTAATACTCACATATTGAAGCTAGATAGCAAAATCAGACATTTAAGAGAAAGATACAAACAAATCAAGACACAATGTAGCCCTAAAATTAATAACCTTTTTATATATTATTCAATTACACGTCTGATATGTACATTTAAACTCAGGGATCCTGAGATAAATTCAGGGCCATGGATAAGTGGGTTTGCCTGCTGGGAAAAGCCCTCACACTTGTAGGCACTGACTGCTCTGCTTAATCTGCTACAGGCAAAGCTGAGCTGACTCCTCTTGGGTTCAGTGCTCTGTCTGCCCTTACCATACATTCACCCCAACAGAATATAAAGCCTAGCCACATTTATCAGCTCTGTCTTCTTCCAACAATGCAGTGGTAGTTACTAAGTCCTAGACTCTCCTCATAATCAGGGAGAGTCTAGGAGTCAGTTACTACCATCTTAGAATCTGTCTGAAGTATCCTTGAAGGAAATGAATTGTCACATGTTTGCATCCAAATTGCAACCTGCTGGTGTGTGATATAAAGAATAAAAGTTTCAAAAATGGCGCAATAGTAAATTTGTCTTGGGAAGAATTTGGCTTAGGCTGCATAAACTGCTTGTGCTCTTTAGCACTGTTCAACGTTTTATGAACCATCTGTACACTCTGGATAATCTCCATTTTTTAAGTGACAAAGATGTACCCAGGCTGCATCTACACCAGGCCAGGCTTGGTGCTGTTATTACTGAAGTAAGAACAAAAATACATGAACCTGTCCTGAGTTCAGAGTTTGAATTGGAGCTGAATTCAACACCTCGCCAGAAAAAGATTATTCCTCACTCTTTGTCCCCACTTGGCACTTTCACTTCCTCACCTCTTCCTGCTGCCATTTGGGAAGAAGGCTCCTCCAAATAACTTTAATTTGAAAAAGCCTTCTGAAAAAAAGGAGAGCACATGCAGGTACTACACATCAGGAATAAACCCAGATTAAGGCTATTTTATGAAGAGCAGAGAACTCCAAAAATTTCTGAGCATGTGAATTAGGCAAAACATGAAGAGGCACATCTCTGTGCAAAATAACATATTTCCATGTAAATTACATGGAGTGATGCCAGGTGAGACTTGGTATTGACCTCTTATTTGAATCCTACATTATTTGTCTTTAAAACAGTGCACGGGGTTTTGTGAGCGGAACTGCAAAGCAGTCAAGAATATCTACATTGTGACAGGAGGGACTTTGGATTCTGTGATCACTACCCCTGCCTGCACTCCAAGTTAGTGTTTCTATAAATAAGGATATAGCCCAAAAGAAAGAAGCACAGAATAGTCCTCTCAGTGAGGTAAGTGCTAAGAAAACACTAATCCACTCTCAGGCCCTTCACGTGCACTCCCCTGTGAGTCCAGGAGAGGCCACTTACCTCTGCAAGGACAGCCTTCAAAGGAGATGGCAGTGTACCAGTTGAAAAGTCATTCAGGGTCTGTGCAGAAAATTTGTTCCCAAGCCACCTGGCTGCCTCCAGCTGAATTGCCCACACGTCACAAACCCATCAGGGGCTGCAAGGGCAGTGAGTGCCCATGGCTGTTGAGACAGTGCCTGGACACGCCACAGAGAGAAGCAGCCAAGTGGAGAAAGTGGTAGGAGGCAGGTTGGGAGGCGATGCAGTCCCAAGGACACCTGCAGGGCATTTCCTGAAAGAAGCCTCAAAGTATTGGTGGTAATGGAGGGATCTTCCTACACTAGATCTTCCTCTTGATGCAAGTCTGCAAGGTTAGCTGGTTTTTTGGCTGATGAGGCTCATTTTTTACCACATGCATGTACTGTGGTTCTGTGGAAGCTTAGTCAAAGGCTACTGCTATCAAGACAGGTTTGAACACAAGAAAAAAGTGGTAACAGTTGGACTAACTGCATTACTTCTGAGCTTCTCTCTACTGCTGAGGCACCTACACATCCCCTGAGGACTTCAGGTCCTGGCCCTGGTACTTTCAGGCAGAAAAGGATACTCCAACCCTGTGGTACTGAAAAACCAGAGTCAGCTGTGGCATATCTAAAGCAGATCCTCCAGCCAAGCCAAGCTCTGAGGCTCATCCCCTGACCCTCTCTTCTCTCTCCATGCAGCCCTGTCCCATTTTGGCTGAAGGTCACCAGGGTATTACAGCAGGTTTGGTAGTTATGCTGCTGGCAGGATCCAAGGATGGGAGGCTGAAAACACAGCTGGACACATGAAAACACAACTACTGGGATTATTGTAGGATCTGGCGACTTCTCCATTATTTCTGGTCTCTAAACTACAGCTCTTTCTGCAGACGTCAGTACCTCTAATGGAATATTTTAGGGACTCAACTTGAAAAGTGTTGAAAATGCCTGCTACTTGCAAAGTAGAGCTGCTTTAACTGCAAGTCATCTGCCTCTGCAAGGGAATTACCTGGTGAAGTGTTAAAAGCCTGCATTGCACTGATGACAGATGACTGGAGATAATATTTTTTTCTCTCTTTCTGAAATACTTGGTTTCTTTTAATGAAAATACTATCAGGACCCATTTCATGCATGCAGCTAGGACAGATTCTAAATTTGACATGTCTTGCTTTTCTGGTCACCCTAGTGTTGGATAAACTTTCACAGGTGTGTTTAACAACATGAGTAATAGTTGTCTTTTTTAAAAGTACAGGTCTGTACGTTGGAGTGACTTATTTTGGTAGATTTTCAAAATTAGTTTGGTAAATATATATGTTTCTTTTTAACTAGTCAAGATCAAAGAATGCAGAAGTATTTGGAGTATAGGAGTCACTTGGTTCTTTGGACAAACTCTTAATTTCCTGTGGATTTCTCCTCTGATTCCCATTATGGACAATACTTCCACACAGAGAAGCTCTACCCTGGTAATGGAGCCCTCATCACATTGGAGGAATTTAATGGTTGACTAGTGTGGGACTGGGCTTTGGACAGACATGAAGAAAATGGTCAAGACTGAGCTTGATTTGAAATTCTGAAGGGAACTGATATGGCTGGGCTTCACGTTTTTTCTCTCAGCTGAGACAATTGCATACAGAAGAGTACTTTCTGTTTCTTCCAGGCTGAATTAGTGGGTCACAAATGCTCGCTGCACCTTTACTTGCATGGTGCACACAGGTGCGTGTACCCACATGGGTACAACTCAGTGCAGCTGGTCTGTCTACAACAGGGACTTTAAGATCTCTTAGAGCTGATTAGATGAATTACAAAAAGGTGCCTTATCAAACATCACATTTGCCTAAGTGATCATCTGACTGAAAAGTGCAATTTGCTCAACAAGGTACGCATGGAATTTGTATGGAAAAAAAAATGCAGAATGCTCTAGATGCTACAGATTCTAGCTGTGTGTGGTTCAGAGTATTCCTCTGCAGCTTGAGAGACAAAATCTGCCCTGTGCACTGACACAACCACACTCACTTTCGTGAAGTGACAGGGCTGTAACTAATTGGACTTAGCAGGCAAACATTCACTGCACACAGCCAAAGATAAACTGGCTCCAAATATTTCTCCCTGAAAATATTTTCATGGTACCTGGCCTCATTTTGGTCTGAACAATACATTTTTGTCTCCAGACACTAAAAATAGCTCTTGTACTAATTAAAAAAAAACAAGCTGTGACAGAAAACAATAAAGGCAAGGAAATGGGAGAGCATTTTTACATAGCCAGCAGCTTTCCTGGCACCATTTCTAGCTATGAAGAGGGTTATTAGCAAGCCCAGAATTATATAAACAGTTCCCTCTGCCAGCCAGTGTACACCAGAATCATCATTTACTTTCAAATTATTCAAGTCAGCAGAATCCATCTTTTCATCAGTCCAGTGGAAAGATTGGCAGAGGTTCTCAAAAGTGGAATTATGATATGAAAAAAATTACTCTTTCTCTCAACAGTTCAGTGCCCTAATTTCATAAACTCATAGTTATTCCTGCTTTCTTCATTGACAGAAATGTGTGTTTATTCCTGCTAGCAGAGTGTGCTCATCAGCTGCAGGAGGGGGAACTGCATTCTTCTCTGCAAAATGCACCATCATCAAAATCATCCAGTAACTCCAAGATGAAGAATCTTTGCTACTGGATGTGATAACTGAGAAAGAAAGAAACTGACTGAGTTTTGGACTATGTTAATACTGATTATAGTTTTAAACAGCAGGGAAAATCTGATCTGGATGTAATGAGAAATAAAGAGTCTTAGCTACTTTTTGCATGAAATCTAATAGTGAATTTGAGGATGAGCTATTCAACTGTCTAGCTTTATATGCTGACGAAAAAGGAGCTGACTGGATGCAAATCAGGGCTAATGTTTGCTCTAGATCTGGCAGAATAACGTGGCTGCTCAGAGGTAGTGCATGGAGAGCCCGGTGGCTGCAGCATGCAGCTCAGAGTGAGGGAACTGAGCCTCGGAGCCCTCCGGCATGCCGGGAGGCCCCGGCTCAGAAAATCCTTCAAGATTGCACAACCTGGAACAAGGGAACAGTCCTGTGGTGCTGTTATTATGTGCCTTGGGTTATGCAAGTGCTTAAGTGTTCTGCTGGATAGGTGCCCTAATCTCTCAGTATCTTTTTATCCTGTCTTTAAAAAGGTAACAACTATTCCGACATCAGGAAGGAAAATAATTGATTTAGTCATGATTGTAGAAAACAGGAGGTCTGTAAATACTAAAGAAAATAACCCCAAAGCAGGGGAAACGTGAAAATGTGCGGAATAACATCCTGGGATGCTTATTTTGTAAGAGGTAGTTCTGTTTTGGAAAGTGTTAAACTGCCACCCTATCTTACTGTGGTGGATCATGTGCCTTTAAAATGTAAAACTACCTGGTAAAGCCTGCAGGAAGATAGCTAACAAACAGGAGTCAAGTGGACTGTGTTCCTCACACATAATGAATAGATACCTTCACATCTCAGCAAAGCCTTTGAAAGCACAAGTGTCCTATTTGGCCTGAAGAACCAGAACAGATTGTCTGAACAACAGGCTGACTTTCCAGGATCAGGAGTTTAAAAATACATCACTGGTTCTTCAAATACAGCCAGGTACTCAGCATGTTCCCTCGTGAGTGACCCCCGGGGGAATGTTGTTCTCAAAATTACTAAGACAAATGAAAATTGGAACATCAGTAACCCTTTTAGACTATACAGCATTTAGAATGAAGATTAAATAAAAACTAACATAAGAAAATGTACTTATTAATGCAATACTACTATTCCATAAGCCAGAAGCTCTTAATTCAGACAGGAGATGTAGTTGTAGCCTAATAGAGCAAGGGGAATGTTCTACCATGTGCACCAGCTGAGCCAGTGTCATCTTTAATTGCTGCTGGCGGAGACAGTCCTGCAGCCTTTTGCCCATTCTGCCCTGGGTTACCTCCCCTTCCTTATGCTGGCTCAGGTGCTCCATTTCCTTTTGGCTCCCTGAGTCTGAAAATGAGAAATTCAGGGGAAAAGACAGGACAAGGATGTCTTCAAGTCTTTATATGCTTAGGCTGAACACACAGATTTGCCTGACTTTTTCTGCATGGAAGTTCAACGGCAGCTCTGTGCTCATTGCACTACATGGACATTTCTTCAATTACTTGCAGGGAGGATGAAGGCCTTTAAAACTCAGCTAAAAATAGCTGAGAGATAGTTCTTCTATATTTCCATTAACCTCTCAAATTCAAGCAATTTTGTGCATCATTACCAGCCCCAACCCAAATCAATGGCTGTAATTGAGACGCAGCAAGCCAGTGCATCTCCCATGACCCATGAGAGGCTTGTGCCTGACAGGGCTGCCAAGGCAAAGTGGATGCACAGCAAATGACCTCCCTCAAATATAGCCAGGTATTCAGCCTGCTCTCTTAGGAGTGATTCAATGTACAACAGCTCAAGATAGTCATTGAAACAGAATCATGCTTTCTGTATAACATCACGGGCCATGAAACTGTAGAAACCCTCTTTTATGTGTCCTCTGCTGTGTTTCTATACTGGTTGATCATTAGCGAAGACAAAATACTCCTCATTTCTCTTACATACAAAATGTTGCTTTTGCTTTAAGCTGTCAGATACACTAGCAAACACCATGATTTGGTTATCCACCTTAGCAGGGATTATTTCTTATCAGCAGAAAGTCTACTTTTCCAGAACAATAGGAACAAGGGCCTCATAGGACAAATCAAGTTGTAGCTGACTGTTGGGCTCTTGGGAAGCATGGCCCTGTGTGGCAGGATAGAGACAGCCTGTACCTTTGCAGTTACATCAGTCACCATGTTGTCTCAATATAAAATGCAAGCAGGTTGCTTTTGGAAGGGTATTTCTCTCAAATAAGTAAAGCTGTGTGCAAACATGAGTATGAAAGAAAAAGAAATGCCCCGTGGGATTTTTGAAGTCGTCTCAGTTTGATGTCATTGGATTAACCTCTATCAGCAAAGAAAAATTAGCTCTATTTGTGCAAGTTTGGACCTTCCACAGAGTTTGCTCGTGAGGAGGTGTGGTCATGTGGAATGCTGCTGGCTGACAGATAATATATTTGGAAAAAGACTTTGAAGTTGAGTTGAATAGGCCTTACATCAAGTACTCAGAATCACTGCGGCTGTAAGTTCAACTTGAAAAAAATAAGAAAGGTATTTTACTATCAAACATATATTTTGCACCTCGTCTGAAGTTTTTCCCACTTACAGGTGCTTTCAGTCTTCTGCCTAGTATTAAGGGTAGATGTGTGCCACAGGAATGGATGGAGAGTAAAAGCTTGGCTCTGCTTTATATTCTTTATATGGAGAAAGCATAAACAATCATGGTAAATAATAATACTGGTAAGCATGGTAAATAACAGAGACAAGTTCTCATTTTAATTTACTGTTGGAACACACTTGGCTCAGTTTTGTCTTTGTGGTATTTTAAACCAGGGAGAACTCCATGTAAGGCAATGGGGACACTTGGGTTGGAAATAAAACAATGGAACAAAACTCATTGGAAACGTACACATGTTTTAAAAATTAGTTGAAAAAAAAATTTCACAGTTTTGGTTTCTTTTCCCCTCTAACCATATAATACTGCAGTTACAGGTTTTAGTTTGGGAATCTGAGTTTAGAGATTCCAAAGCTAAAACAGGGCAGAAATGGAGAAAAAAATGGCTGACAACTTGAGCTTGATCATGGTTTTCAAAATCTCAGAGCCAAAAACAGCACCTGTTTTTGAGAGGACTACAATACAGTCCTTAGATTTCTCCTCACCTCTGGGATTAAGAAGTATTTTGGCATGAAGTGCACATGTGGAACAGATGCCTGATGACCTCTGCTCCATGCAATGCTTCTCTGTGGCTTACAAGAAAGAGGAAGGACTCTGCATGGTCCCTAAGCTTACCTGCACGTGCATCTTAAATCTCTGCTTTTCTTGTAAAGTTATGTGCATGACAAAAAGACAACCAACAGCAGGTACTGTGCAACACCTACTTTCTGTGGACCATCTCATGTCAGACTGGAAAGAAATCTCTGCCTGTTTTGCTGGAATTGCCCGTAAAGGATTCTATGCTGAGTCACTGCCGAGAACACATCACTGTGTTTCTTTGTCCTTCTTAGTCACCTAGTGCTACTCCTAATGGAAAGGAACTAACTAAAAGAATAAAACCCAAGTATTTCCTGGAACAAATCAGGTGAGCTTGTTCTCTCCTTTAATTAGGATTCTTTTTTTCCTGGTTGCTCTGAAGAATCTGCTTTACTATGCCTAGTAGAAATTATAACATTTTTCATTTGTATTCTGTTTTCTTTTACTAGACTATTGCAGACATATTTTCTTGTTATTTCTGTAAACATATCCAGTAAGAGAAAGCCCCTCTTTGACCTGTTCTGGACTGATCCAACTTTTATTGACTTATTCTTTCAGCATAAGTCATCTGCACATGATTTATCCACGTACAAAGGTAGTTTCTACTACTATTTGCTAATATTTTCCCTTTCAGGTAAAGCACATGAATACAATAAAGGAAAGGAAAACATAACGAGGCATTCCTTCTCTCACACTGCTTTTACCAAGGCAGGCTGCAAGTCTTGTTCTCCTCTCATCCACCCTAGGAACTCCCCCAACATTTGCTATTCAGGGGTTCAAGTTTTAGGCTGGCAGAATGCCAGTAAATTCATTAGTGGCACACTGGATAACAGATCAGACCCAATCCTCAGAGATTTAAACAACATGTTAACAGAAAAGTTTGATGGCTAGAAGAAATTAAACTCTGTCTGGCCTGAGCTATCTCAGGGGGTCCAAGTACCCACATGTAGTAGATAATATAATAAACTGTTACCTCCCCTCATAGGCAGCTTTGGGAGACCAGATGTCTCTTGCTTTAGTAGCTATCTGCAAATTGAAGTGTGCAAAGCTAACATATTTCTGCAGTCACCTCACTACTTACTTTTGGGATTTGACTTTTGGCTAAAATTTTCAGGTTCCATTAATCCTGAAGACCTCTTAGCACTGAAGTGAACTGAAAACCAGAACCTAAACCTCTCGTTACTAAGAAGTTACTTGGGAACCCACCTCGCTTTTCTTGTGCACCTGCAAGTACAGCTTCTTTTGTTTGTTCTGGAAACAGATTAAAAGAAAAAAAAAGAACGAAAATGAAAAACATAACGCATGCAAACGCTGTGTGGGACATGCCCTGAAATGAGAAAGAGCCTGTACCAATAAGACATGGCTAGTAGCACCAGGTCACTGCCACCCACGGGGCTCTGTGGAGATGGCTGGGGATGCTCTGGGACAGCTTTGTGTGTCACTGTGATGTGAGTCACCACTGTACAGGGTATGTGTGGCCTGTTGACAGCTGTGCAGGACACTGCTGGCTGGGACGTGTCCGTGCAGATTGGTCCTGTGCAGGACACGGCTGTGTGACTCCACCGTGAAGGACATTGCCCTGTGGCTCATCACTGCGTGGGACACTGCTGTGCAGGACATGGCTCTGTGGGTGGGACATCACCACGTGCGACATTGCTGTGCGGCGTCACTGGAGTGTGGGACACTGCTGAGGGGGACATTGCTGTAAGGGTGGTCACCGTGTGGTCACTGCCATGGGGAGGATACTGAAGGTCATCGCTGTGTAAGCCCCTGCAGTGTGGGACATGGCAGTGCGGGTCATGGTGTGCGGGCCATCCCTATGCAGGACATCACTACGAGGGCCATACCTGTAGGAGTCCTGCAGTGTGGGACTTGGTTCCTGCTGTGCAGGACATCCTGATACAGAACATCGCTGTGTGGGACATCGCCAGCTGTCCTGCCATGCGGTTCCCGCGGGAAGCACCCACCATCTGGCAGGACACCCCCGAGGACACGTACCCTCCCCAGCTGCCGCTGCCCCCGCAGCCCGAAGCTTTGCCGCGGCAGCTGCGCCTCTGCCCTACCGGGCAGGGCAGGGCAGGGCAGGGC